>VDFB02000363.1:100648484-100697703 GCA_007258455.2 Sequoia sempervirens | reverse complement strand
TACTCCCACTAAACCTTGTATCCACTTGTAACTAATCCATATGTTCAGTTCAACGTGATTAACAAAATAGTATACAAAGGGAGAATCTTTCTGGAGGTCTACTTATCCTTGAAGATCATCTAACAGGAGTTTGTGGTATTTGTTGTTGTTGTTGCCCAGCATGAGGAACCACTGAAACATCATTATTTGGAATATCATCCAACACTACATAATCATTTTCTTTCTTCTCATGTTGCAGCAATAGATCTTTGTACAACACTTTTTCATTGAATATGACATCCCTGCTTCTCACAATTTTCTGATTTTCAAAATCCCAAAGCCTATAACCAAATTCATCAATGCCATATCCAACAAATATACATTTCTTTGATTTTGCATCAAGCTTGGTTCTATTTTTAGAATCTACATGTGCAAATGCTTGACAACCGAAGGTTTTGAGAAAAGAATAACTCACCTTCTTACCTTTCCATGCTTCCTCTAGAATACCACAACCCAAAGGATTAGAGGGACCTCTATTAATTAAATAAACAATAGTGTTTATAGGCTTTACCCACATTTATAAAGGCAACCCACCATGCAATCTCATAGTTCGTGCACACTCCATTATTGTTCTATTCATGTGCTGAGCCACTCCATTTTCCTATGGAATTCTTGAAACCATTTTTTTTCTATTAATACCATTAGAGGAACAATAATCTTCAAACTCTTTGCTGCAATACTCACCACCATATCAGATCTAAGACATTTTAGCTTTTTACCTGTCTCATTCTCAACCAAGCTTCTCCATTTTTTAAAAGTTTCAAATACATCATATTTCTACCTAAGAAAATGAATCTATACCTTCCTAGTTGCATCATCAATGAATGTAACATAACACAGAGAGTCACCGAGAGAAGATCCCTGAGCTAGTCCCCATACATCTGTATGTAGAAGCTCTAATTTCACATCTTTCTTTTGCTTCCCATCCTTGAGAAAACTTACTCTCTTTTGTTTTCCATACACAACTTTCACAGAAATCCATATTAACACATTTTAGACTTGATAAAACATTATTTGAATGAAGTAATTTCATACTTTTTGCACTCATATGCCCAAGTATATTATGCCACAATGCTAATTCAAAGTCCACAACAATTGTATGATCTTCTACCTATTGAACTGCAACAATTGTTCCTAAACATTGACCTTTTTCTGTAACAATTAAAGTAGAAGGAATATTATGACCTGTACAAAGATATAAGGTGCCTACTTTCACACATTTTTTCTACCACTAAGGCACCCTTTGTGACCTTCCAATTTTTATCACTAAATGTAACAACACAACCTTCATCATCTAGTTGCCTTGCTAAAATTAAATTTCTACTTAACTTTGGAACATGCCTTACCTCATGTAGTAGCCAATGATTCCCATTCTACAACTTAATCTTGATTCTTCCCTTTCCAACAATATGACAGGGTTTGTTATCTCCTAAATAAACCAGCCCAAAATCCCCTTGGACATAATCAAGAAAATAACTTCTATGGGGGGTAGCATGAAATGAAGCCCCTGAATCTAACACCCAAGAATCATCAGAATTATCAAGGGAAAGAATCAAAGCATCCTCATCAGATTTATTACTTACCATATTTTCCTCTTTACTTCCTTCCTTTTTGTCTCCTTTATTTTTCTGAGACCAACAATCTTTCTTTAAATGACCCGGCTTACCACAATACCAAAAATCCCTCTTGTCTCTAGATTGGGGCATTTTGTCCTTTGATTTTCCTTGTGACTTCCTAGGATTTCCAGAATTGTTTCCTCTCTCCTTTGTTTTGCTCCTTCTTTTTGCATTCAAAACACTGCCTGATGTGGATGTTCCACCTGAGCTTTTCCTATGAATTTCCTCCCTCAAAATAACACCAACAACATCATCAAATTTCAATGTATTTGAACTAGAAACAAAATTGCTAACAGCCATTACCAAGCTATTCCAACTTTCAAGCAAAGAACATAGAATCAAAAGATCCCTAACTACTTCATCAAAGTTTACTTTTACAGAAGTTAATTGACTAGTGACCGTATTAAACTCATTTAAATGATCAATAACTAACCCACCTTCTACCATTTTCATATTAAATAAATGCTTCATAAGAAATACCTTATTCAAAGTGGAAGGCTTTTCATATAACTTCACCAGGGTTTCTGTCAACTCTTGAGTTGTCTTTGTTGTTGTAATATTGAATGCCACCAATTGTGCCAAGGATAAACAAATACTACCAAGAGCCTTTCTATCCAAAATATCCTAGTCCTCATCAAACATTGTTGTAGGTTTCTTGGTTTTCTCTTCCAATGGTCGCCATAAATCCTTCTGATAGAGATAGTCCTCCATCTACATCTTCCATAACTGATAGTTCTTCCCATTAAACTTCTCAATCTTCTTACCCTCATCTGCCATTACTCCCACTCAACTGTAAGACCTTCCTACAAATGATAATTGAAACACAACTCGCTCTGATACCACTTGTTAGGGTTAGAAATGGTAGATATCTAACAATTAAATGTAGATTTAATTAATAAATAAAGAAATTAAAACACACATAGAATAAATTATAACACAGAGAATTTAACATGGTTCACCCAATCTAGGCTACATCCACCAAACTGTAGCCATCCAATGATTTTATTATCTAGTACAAAAACCTATTACAATCTTGTGAATAATTTCATTTTTCATCATACTGTAACCCCCATTCAAACCCCTTTTTAACAAGCTTAGAAGCTTCAAGATTAGAGTTCTACAAAATCAGGTTTTTTCATTTTTTTCATTGATTTTTCCCTTTTTCGGGGTCTGTCGCCCCCGAACCCCTGCCTGGGGCCCAGCTCAAAGGATACATGTTGGGGTGTACAGTATAGCATGGGCTTATAGTATAGCATGATTAGTCGCCACATACCAACAAAAGTTGCCAAGTCTAAATATTTTCAATCTAAATATGTTCTTCTTCCATTTCCTTCATCCAATGTTTGTGTTTGCAAGCTTCATTTACTATTTTTGGTTTATATTTAGAAAGTAAACATAGACTTACCTCCTCTTTAGCAATTATTTTTCTTGTCAACATGCATTTTCTTTTGTCTCCAATTATCTATTCTTCAAAATTATTTTGCTATACATACATAGGATTATTTTCTAGAGCTTCTTCCTCTTCATTTTGCACTTCTTTTTCCTTAGCCTTTTCTTCTTCTTCTCCACAAGAAGTTCATCTAGCTCATATCCATGTATTACCACTGAATTCCTCAAATATTCATCAACCTTGACACATGCACTTTCAACAATCCTTCTTAGCCTTTTGTTGTAACATCTATAAGCTTTACTTTTTTGCATCATCTCTTTTGATATAAAATTTTCTTCCAAACACTTTGAAGTACTTGATAGTAGGAATCCTTCTATACTACAAATCATAGAGAGTCTTTTTGTTGTAAACTATAGGTTGAACTATGTTAAGTATGTAAACAACATTAGGAATTTCTTCTCTCTAGTAGACTTCGGGTGGGTTAGCTTCTTTCATCATAGTCCTTGTAGCTTCTTGAATAGTCCTATTTTTCCTTTCAACCACTCCATTTTTCTGAGGAGTCCTAGGGGAAAGCAAGAGCCTTTTAATGCAATGATTCTCACAAAACATGTTAAATTCATTGGAGAAGAACTCTCCACCTCTATCAAACCTCAAACATTTGATCTTCAAATCCATCTCATTTTCAACCATAACTTTGAATTCTTTAAATCTATACAGGACTATAGATTTTTCTCTAAGAAAAGTAACCCATGTCATTCTAGAATAATGATCAATCAAAAGCATGAAATTTTTTTCACCTTGAAGACTTATCACTCTTATAGGACCATAAAGGTCTATGTGTACTAATTCCAACAATTGGGTAGAAGATTGTTGCTTTCCCTTAAAACTAATTCTAGTTTGTTTTCAAAATTGACAATCCCCATAAACAACATTGATAGGATTTATAATCCTTAGCAGATCTCTCACTACTTGAACTAAACTAATTCTAACCAAGTTATCAAAATTTATGTGATGCATTCCCTTATTCCATAACCAACTATTATTAGTCTAAGTCATAAAATAGTGACCATCAACACCCTTGAGCTAATAGATATTTCCATCTATCCTCTTTCCAACAACAATCATAGTTCTAGACCCATTTTTGATCTCACATCCATCATCCTAAAACATAAGATTGTATCATTTTCTACACATTTTTCCAACACTCAATAGGTTATTCCTTAAACCTTTAACATAGTATTAAACATCTTTAGCATTATTCTTTCCATAAAAATTGATTGAAGCTATTCCACAAATCTTAGCACCTGAATCATCTCCAAATTTAACAAGTCCTCCATCGTATTTTAAAAGTTTAACTATAAACTTAATCTTTTCTTTGGTCATGTGATTTGAGCAACCACTATCAGTAACCTGATAGTTATTGTTTTATCTAACATGAAACGTAGATACCAAAGTACCTCCAATTTTATCCTTTTTCTTTGGAACACTTTCCTTCACACAACTTTCAGAGTTAGTGGAGCCAGATTCATCTTTTAAATCCAAGAACAAAAATTCATTATCATCAACATCTCCATAATTAGATTGATCATCGAAAATACTAGCATCTTCTCCAACACAATAGCTTATCTTGATCATTTTTCCTTTATTTTCATTGTTCTTATTGTTCACAATTCTATTTGAACATCTTGAAGCATAGTGACCTATATTTCCACAAATGAAACATTTGAAATTTAATTTACCTTTGTAATTACCATTGCCCTTTTTCATTCTTCTTAAAAAGTTAGCTTCCACATCATCAAGATCATCTCCATCTAAATCTTCAACTTTTTTTTATTTTCCAATCTTGAAAGAAGTCTCCACTTTTGCACAATTTTTCAAACCAATTTTTCTCATTTCAAATGCAAAGTGTTCCAAACAACTGATCTCTATTGTATGTACTAAAATTTCCAACTTCTCTATTGAAAGAATGAAGAAGTGTGTTGTCATTGATGTCAATGCTACACAATGGATATCAGAATGATATGGAGAATATTTTGCATAGAGGACTTGATTGGCATTTAAACACTTCTACTATGTATCTACACCAATAGTTTTTTCTCTTTGTTCCCTCTGGTAGATTGGTCCTCTCCATCGTACATATAGATCTACTTATATAGATACAATACATTGTTTTTGGATTATAATAGCATCTGAATTTAGAATTTTAGTTGGTCTAGACAAACGGTTCAAAATTTGCAAGTGCCAAAAGTTTAATATATAAGGTTTTGTCATTTTTCTATGTAATGAATATGACCTATTTGGTTTGCAATCCTCCATGAATTTTTGTTAGGACTTACAGCTTTGGGAGAATGTTTACAAGTGTTTATTCATTTATATTTCCATTTGGCATGATATTTTGAGATCCATGTTTCCTATCATTGGTGATTAGTTGGAGAATTTTAATTTGAGGCCCTATATCTTATTGACCTAAAATATGTAAAGGATTGTGGAGTTTAGTGATGTGATGTGAATGTAAGAGGTATCTATTATAGGTCCATGCTAACCTATATCACATGTGTTGTGCCACAAAGGTAATTTAATTTGAATTAGGTACTAAAAAGGAATGTTTTGCATTAATTTGGGTGACATCTAATTAGTCTAACCTAATTGATGTTTGCAATGGTGTTAATATATATAGAAGATCATTTTGAGTTTTTGATGATGATGATTTTTGATAGAGAAGCGATCTGAACACAAGCAATAAAGAATATTTTTGTTGTGGATTGAGAAAAGGTTATGCAAATGTAATACTGAGTAAAAAATTGTATTATGTATTAAGCCAAGTGTTTTGATTCATGGTTTTGATCTTCAAACAAACTAAATTCAGCATATGATAGATGCACTTTGTATCAGTTCAAATCTTGGTTGCATAGCCACTTTATTTATCTTTCTTTTCTCTATGAATAGTGGGTTCACTTGGATAGTGAGTCCACCTAGTAGTGAGTCTTTCTATAATATTTTATAACCAATTATAACATATTGTGACCTAATCCTAGTTGTGGTTTTTCCCATTTTTGGTTTTCCACATAAAAATTCTCATGTTCATTTGTTGTATGTGCTATGGGATGTTTATGGTTTCATTTATGTTAATTGCTAATTATGATTTGATAATTGTATGGTTAGTAATTAAATGGTTTTTAGGAATACTGATTCACCCCCTCTTAGTATTTTGGGTGTTGAAAAATTGATATCAGAGCTTAGTTCCCTTTAAGGGGCTTGACCACTTTGGGAATTCCTTGGAGATTGAAGACATAGCCGAAATCCCTACCAATGGATACTATGAAAAAGATTGCATACTTGACAAGGATGGAGAAATCAAATTTTCTCTTGAAGATCTTGAAAAATTTAAAGGTGAAAACAAAGACCTTTAAAGAAAATCTAAATGAAGCTAATGAATGCATCAAGAAACTGGGAGAGAAAATTAAAAGTTGTAGAGAAAGACATAGGGAGGTAAATAAACAATTGAAACAAGTGAATGAGAATATCACCAGACTAAAAGTGCAAGTGGAAGAAAATAAAAGAATTGAAGAATGCCTAAATGCAATAGTTAAGAACAAATTTGATGAATGCATAAGAAGTGTTAAATTTGAGATCAAATTTGGAGAAAGAAAGAATTCATGAAGATAAGTTCAAGAAAAGTTCTATAATTCTTAATGAGTTAATCGCAAGTCAGAAAGTATCTAAAGACAATGGTGGCTTGGGACTTGAGAAAGGTGAAAGTTCAAAAGAAGATGCAAAGAAGATCAGTGAACTAGAGAATACTGAAGATAAGAAGAATAGTTTCAAGTACTAGAATCAAAGAAACAATGCAAGAAGACCCCCTATCAAACAACCAAATTCTCAAAGGTACTCATCCTTCAATGGTATCTGTTATTTCTATAATAAGTTTGGACATAAAGAAATATAATTTAGAAGTAAAATAAATTAGAATGTTTCATCCTTTACTGGTCAATTCTTGACATGCAAGAAGCTTGGACATAGAGCAAGTGAATGCAAAAATCAAATGAGGAATACATATAACCATGGTAGAATGTTTCATTAATTCAATGGATATTTTTATACATGATATGGATTTGGAAAAAAGGCTAACCAATGCATATCCAAAATGAATGAAAAGAATAACTCTCAGAGGAATGTTGTATGCCACAATTGCAATAAAACTGGACATATTACTAGAGTATGTAGAAACATAAGGAATAACAATCCTAAAAAGAAAAATGATCCAGTCACATAGATTGATCCAAAAAAAATTAAAGAAGGAAATGGAGAAGGTCTATATGAAGAAATAAGAGACCAAGAACAAGAAAGAATCAAAAACTACAAATGAAACTTTACCACCCTCTAGTGTAGATAATTTTCTTGAAAATTGAACCTAGGCATTGGCTTAGGGGGAGCAATAACAAAATATCAAATATACCCTATCGATATAAGGTGCCATGACTCGACATGAAGACATAAATTGTAGATTGACTGTTTGGATCTTGTGAAGGAAATTCTAGAAGAAAGTATGCTTTTGTAGAGTTTTGCAGAATAATTAAGCGGTTGTTGTTGCATAGTGAAGAGTTTTCATCAACTTTATTGATTGGTTTATTAAATGTGAATTAGGGAAAATAGAAGGACTATAAGTTCCTAAACTTGGTCTAATTTAATCACTTTGATACATTTAGAGTGAATTGAAGAAAGTTCAAGAGTTCAGGAAGTAGAGCATTCAAACCCTAGTTTCACTTAAGTGAAGAAAAGTTATTTACCATTGTCCTAGAATTTTTTTCAAAGCATTTGAATTCAATAGAGATGGCTACACATATATTAGTGAATGGAAGTGAGAATACCTAGCCAAAATTCAAGAAATACCCTATGAATATATTTGAGAATGACCCACTCGAAGCATTTTTGAGCATTCCATACGGGTTTTTTCCTACAAAAGACACTAGGGTTTATATCAATAGAACAATGGAAGAATATAACCATGTAATATTCATCAATCTTTGGATAAATGAGTTAACTAGAGATGATCACCAGATCAAGCTAGAATATAAAAACCTAGTAGCAAAGAAATTGGACATTTTGTAGGTATTTCCAAATTTCACCTATGATGATGTAGCTAAGTATGTGAGAATGGCATTGAGTAGAGTACGTGGCTAATACTTATGGACTGAAAAGCCCTACATGATAACAAAGTAAGTTATAAGAAGTGCAAGACTTTATGCCACTAGACCTATGCCAATATTAAAATCTATAAATAATAAAGATGTGATGGAATTAACTAGAGCCACATTTGATCATAGGGCTCTCGCGATGGACACTATTCAGAACCCTACATTAAGGTATGTGAAAATGGTCATAGGATACAAAATTTACTACATCAAAAGGGAGAATTCTATGTCACCTACAACAATCTATGTTTCCTATGATATAACGGAAAAGGGTAAGGACTATGATCTCTATGAGTTTCTTTGGAAACAATTGTTTAACAACTTGAAGAAAACCAAAGATAAGAAATATCCATTCAAGTTTGGTTCACTAGTAGTTTATCTATTTTTTTACTTTCTAAGGGAGCTTCTAGGAAGAAGTAATGTCATATTGGATTAAAGGAGACTAGTATCGCATCATATTTTGGAACATTTATAGAACCATGGTGATATGAAAGTTCAAGAAGTTCTTACTACATTCTTTATAGTATTCTAGAAGAGAATGCACAAAAGGGAGAGAATCCCTAGGTCCTTAGTGGAAAAATATCAAGATGATATCACATTTTTAGTTTCCATTAGTTTTTGCATTACTAAAGTTGTGGAACCCAGAACATTCTAGATTCCTCCAATCAATTATGAGATGAATGAAGTTGAGGTTTATGGTCTTGATAAAATATTGTTGAATAGACCTAATGATCCTGCACAAGAGAGACATGAAACATATGAGGAAAAAGTCTTCGAAAGAAGAGAGTAACTAGATTTGTGAATGAATATTTCAAAGGACATGGATTCACATATGAAGAAGTGTAGATATTAAGAAAAAAAGTTGTGACATTAGCATATACAGTTGGTGAGTCCTCTAGAACTAGAAGATTTGGTAGAACTATTTCCACTACTTTCCTTTTTACTCAACAACCTTTAGGATTAGTTTATACCGTATGCAGAACTAAGAAAATGGAGACTAATGCTTCAGTGATAGAATAATCTCTATTGAAGAAGAGGAAAGCTACTCTAGTAGCCTCCACATCTACCACTAAGCCAATAAGAGGAAAGAGATAGAAAGCTCAAAGAGAGAAGGATATGAGTGTGCTCTTTGAAGAAGAAGATGATGATGAAGAGTCTCCATTGACTATGAAAAGAAGCAACACCACTTCAAAGAAATGAAGAATAGATATAGTTGACTCATCTGAAGAAACATAAATTGAGAAAGAAAAGTAATCCTTTTGGATACATATGAATAAGGTGAAGGAAAAGAACGGAAAGAAGCCTAAATATGGTAATCTAGAGAAGAAGAAAAATAATAATACTACTCTGGAGAAACCTTCTAGCCCAATGATGTTGGATGCACTATTTGATGTTATTTCAATGCATAGAAAAATGTTGAAGGAAACTGTTGTCATGTATCAGAATAAAAATGAGGAGAAGATAGTCACCATAATTGAAGCAATCATCAAATACATTGTCACTATCGAGGTAGATATGGAGTATATTAGGAAAAAGGTATAAGATGATTTATTGAAAGTCTTATTGGAAAAGAGAGAAGAAGCCATGATGGGTGATCCCACAATACTAGTTTACAATTTTTAGCCAAATTGAACACTTAAATGATTTTTTCTAACTAAATCTTCACTTTCAGGTACCTATAGTGGCTAAACCAGCGAGGAATTTGAAGATGATGAAAACTAGTGATTTGTGACATTTTGTGTGTGTATTCTAAATATATATTTTTTAAAATTTTGGGAATAAAATTGCACTTATTTTTCCATCTCCTTAAAAAACAAGTTTTTTTCAATAAACATCATTTTTAAGGAGTGATGCTCACCATATACAACATAAATTTTTTTCCATGAAGGATAATTTTTTTTTTTAATTTAGATTTGTAACTATGATATCTAGTGCTTTCATTTTGTTTCATAGTGTTTTACTGAAAAAAAATTCCTTAATCAAGTTTCAAATTCAAACCAATTACAATTTAGACATAGGTGGACTGTATACAACATAATTTTTTCTATGTATCGAAATTCAATTTTTTTTTGTCAGATCAAGGACTTCAATATCTAGTGCACTAATATATATATATTGATAATCTACTATTTTTCCACATGTGCAGAACATAGAGCTTGATTTTCGGTGCAAAACCTACATTCACAAGAAATAATTTAAAATAAATATAATAATAAAATAAAATTTATTCAAAATTATACTTTTTGGGAAGATTATAATAAGGACTACATACTTACAAAAAATAAATTTTAAATGAATTCATTTGTTCCCCTAAAAGGTAAATCAAAAGTGGTTTTTTATCAACATTTTGATAGGTGTAAAGGAGACTTTGTTATAGGTATGGTTTAAAACTTGCAGGGTTCTATCCAAGGGGGTTTGATCTAAGGTGGTTCTAAAAGATCAAACCCTCTTCAATTGGAATCCTTTAAATGAAAAATTTCAAGGCTTATATTATTATATTTTCTAAAAATATGTGATTTCAACAAAAATCAATATCTCTTGGAAATTGTAAACCAGTATTGTGGGATCACCCCGATGCTAGAAGAAAAGATTAGATTAGATGGCATGGAGAAGATTGGTTTTTCCTTGTCTAAAGCTGATAAGGCCATAGTAGCTCAAGTTGTAGGAAAGAATTCAGAAAAAGTGAATGATAAAACTTCTCATGGGAAAAGATCAAGATAAATTTGACAGAATACAAAAGGAGACCAAAGAAAAAGTTATTGAAATAGCACAAAAGTATGAGATGATTCCTATTGGTTCCTATAATAAGGGAAAAGATCTACAAAATGAAAGTATTGATGATACATAAGAAATTCTAGATAATACCCCTCTGAATATAGAAGAACCTATGCAAGGAAATGATGAAGATGTGGATGATGCAGAAAGAGAAATTGTGATCGAAGAGGAAACTACAAAGGATGAATCTCCTATTTCTCTGGTAAACATAGTTCAAGAAAATCTTGATATATTTGTTCTAGTAGATACAAAACATATCACCAGTTAAGGTGACAAGCATGAAGCTGAAAATGAGCAAAGGTAGAAAAATGAGGAAGATAAAGGTAGAAATAATGACGAGAAGGAAGGAGAAGATGAAAAATTTGAAGAAAGTGAGCAAGGTGAAAAAGGAAAAGATAAAGGAGGTGAGGATAAAAAGGAAGACAAGGACATCGATAAAAGCAAGTCTTCCAATGAAGAAGAAGAAAAGGTACAGGGAGAAGAAGATACCAACACCAGAAATAGTGAAGAAGAAGAGAAATATAAGGACTTAACCCAAGCCCTCTTGTGAATCCTCTAGCAATCCTTTAAAGATTCTACTACCTAAACAAATATGGTACCAACTGGTTGTCTCTTCATAATTGTTGCAATTACTACTATTGATTTAAGTAAGATGACTCTTGAGCATAAGATGTAATTAAGTGATGTATTAAATGTATCAAGTAGAAAACATATCCTTGAAATGTATGTCAAAAGAGTCATGAGTCAATAGAAGAAGTCATGAAGGTATTATAGGAGATCACTCTAGGTACTAATATTGATACATAATTGTCTTCTATGGAGAACTTCAAATTTCTAATTGATTCTCTTAATGAGTATTCCACTGGTTTAAGAGGACAAATGGAAATAAAGGCTATGACAAGGCTTATAGAAAAATGTGCATCAACCCATGCCAAGGTTGAAGAATTCTTGAAAGAGGTACAAGATTGTGAGGATGAGGCAAAGAAAATGATTTTGTAATAAATAGGGTGATTGAAATCCACAAAATATTAAAGCTAAATTGGTCTCGATTGAGTCTCAAATAGCCAAGGCATCAAGTGCCTATGATCTTGCACTAGACAAAAAGTCACACCTAGACTGCTATCATAGACTTGCATGATAGATTCCTCACTTTGTAGAACCAGAAGGAAGATATTATTAGGAAGCTTGGAAAGCTAAGGGACTTGGTACAATCACACCACTTACCTATTTCAAATGCCTTTTCCAGTACTGACAAAATTTCATAGATAAATCTTAATGTCAGTACTATGGAAGAAGGAAAAGATACTTTGATGGAGCTTGAGTCTCTACACAGGTTGCTTGTAGCCACAAAAAGGAGTTGGGAAGAAGGAAAATATGCTAGCAAGGCATGCTATAGAAGCTTGGGTCAACATCTTTAGGTTGACTAGTTTTGTTTTCACTACATTTTTTAGTTCTTTCATGTTTTAGATTTCTTTGTACATATGTAGATATATTAGGAGGTTTTTGTTAATTTGCTAAGTAGGAGTTAGTAGTTTCAGTTTAGTGTGTATATATGGTTTAGAGGGAGTATACAAGTTCTTTTTGTGCACCCTTTTCCCTTGATGTCAAAGGTAGAGATATGTCTAAAGAAGTGAAGTGTTTCGGCACATGTTACCATCAATGACAAAGGGGGAGATTGTTGAAAGAATGAAAAAGTTGTGTGTTTTTTGTTTAGACAAAACCATGGATCGATATTAGAGATAAAATATCCTTATAATTTTATTAAATTGGACAATACAATTTAGATCAATCCTCAAGAATTTTATAGTGATTTCCTCAGTTTGTTCCTTAAATATCAATCTAGGGATCATAGACATGTGAAGCGTGTTGTGGAAGTATACCTAAGGGCTGAAAAATAGTGAATTTAGTAGGGATGGATGTAGCTAACACTCTAGAAAATATTTAATCTAGCTTCTATTTTATATTGCGATAGGAAGTTCATTATGCAGTAAGAAGTTCATAGTGTGACAGGAAGTTCATAGTGCAACAGGGATTTCACAATGCAATACAAAGTTCACATAATAGAACATAACAAAATACAATAGATTTTGAAAGTAGTGCATGTAATTGAACATAAATAAATAGTTGCAATACTTGAATCTTTTATTCTTTAGATAACAATTGCATCCAATAGTGAACTAATCACACCAATAACAAAGCCAGATTTAACAATGAATCAACCACATTAGCCAAATATCAAAGCTTTCCAAACTTAAAAGAAAATTAAATTATAAACTGATCACACTTTGAAAAATACATTCAACATGAAACAAATCACCCAAAATATAAATTCTAGCTAATTTAAACACAAAAACCCTCATCGAGTGTCTTGAGAATGGGTCCTTCCTCTGGTTCACAAGGCGAGTGAAAAGAAATCAAATATGCTAACTTAATGTCATGATCATACAATTAAATTTGTTCCAACTTGTTGTAGAAACAAAATATATATGTTCTCTATTCTCTATATCCTCTACAATCTAAACCATAACATATTTATATATGTTATTTGTTACTATTACAACCTATAGCTAGCACATCAAATATTATAGACTAAGATTAAAAGAGGTTAAATTTTGCTATGGATGATGGAAAAAAACAAAATATTAATAGTATTTGGTTTGGACATAGGCCATAAACCTAAAAAATTGAAAATAGTTTCAAAATTTAATGCAAAAAATAGAAATGAATAGTTTCACAACACTTTCAGCCCATCCTTTTCCTCTCCTTGTGTCCCATGATCTTCAAGGGTTATCATCAACATGATCGGTTCTTGTTGTGAATAATTTTGATTGGATTATTATCTCAACAAATTTTCACTTTGGAATCATTCTTTCATTATTTATAACATATTAAATATTTCTTCATTCTCATAATAATTAATGGCAGGAAGACTCGAGAAAGGGAAATAAAATGAAACAAAAAGGGCATAGGAATTGGAAAAGTTTTTCACCCATCATTTCCACCCCCAACTTAAGGAATTTGGATATCCTCATGTAAGAAATTACTAAAAACTATGCTTCTTGTAGATAGTGATTGAGTCATGTTAGTAGTTTCCTCCATCATGATGACCTTTATTTCCTCTAGTCTTTGCTTAAACCCTTGAAGAGGAGTAGGAGACACTGCTACTTGAAACAATCCTATTTTCACTCTATCAATTTCTTCCTTCTATTGTTTGTTCAGTGTGGAAAGCTCCTGTAGTTGTGCTTTCTACTATTGATTCTCTTCCTGAAGCTATTTAATTATTTGACACAACTATCCAAATGGAATAAGTGGCTCATCACATACTTCTTTTGGAGTATTAGTATTAAAAACAACAATGGCTTTTGAAGCTTCTCAAGACCAATAATTCCCCACACTGATTCTCACAGAGGAGGACACTCTTTAGTGTAGATATTTTCTAGAATGTGTTCTTTCTCATAAGGGCTCTCACCCCCTTCATTATATTCCTCCCCTATTTTATGTTCATCATGGCTCAGGGTTTCAACATTCTCATTTAAGGTTTCTACATATTACCTTTCTTCATGTTAAGGGGAAGTATCTCATCCTTCCTCATATGCTTCCCCTATTTTATCCATGAGGGTTCATCTATGAAAAATTATTCATATCCAATTTATTTCCCCTCTTCAGTTTCTTCCTTTGTGTTGTTCTTTTCCTGTCCTGATGCCTCATCACCACATACATTTGTTTGCTTAGAGATTTCCATTTCTTCAAAGGCAAGAATTTTTTGTTGATCTTGTTGATCTTGCTGCCTCTTTTTATGTTGGTTTTGACTATGGAGTTCTCTATCTATAATTCCTTTTCCTTGACCAGGGTTTGTAGCTAGAACTTTGACATTAGCCATTGAGTGGGCTGCTTCTACTAGTTTATCCAACCAAGTTGAAGCGGGAGTTTTTCCTTTTCCCTTCTTAGTTGGGGTGTCCTATCATTCTTTTTTGGGGTTGTATCATCATTTATGGAGCTGGTTTTCTTAGTTTGAGAGGATTCTCCAACTAGAGTTTCCTTTGTTTTCTTTTTTTTATAGGAATCACTAAATAGGGTTTCCTTTGTAGTCCTATATTTGGAGCATCTTTATGTTTCACCACTTTATTTTTCTTGGTTAACAAAAACATCCCATTCTATAGGAGGTTTTTCTAATCAAAGCCCATGCATTACAATTATCTTAATTAATCCATGGTGAGCAAGTGAGTTTTCATGTCCCTTATGAAGCTTACTACATGACCATTGCAGATAACAATGAAGATAGTATGGAATGTTAATAAGAACAACATTACACAAATGCAGCATGAGTAAAAATTTATGGGCATAAATATGCATATACCTTCCCTCGTAGGTGATATATAGAATAAAGAACTTGGAGACTTCATGCCATGGTGGCAGAAGAGACTTTTTTTTTTATTTCTTGGCCCTGCATAAATTCAATAGATTCCCTCCTGTGTAGAAATTACTTTCATTGGAGCTTGAGGTCTATGACACGAGAGGAAGTAGAAGGAAATAATGAGTCACTAGTTTGTGGAAGTCCAATTACTGTAGCAATGGTGCACACTATTACCAAAAATTGCAATCCACTTGTAGCATAAACTTTTTTATCTTTGGACATTTTCATGCTCATTTGGGTCTTTCTTATGGATTTTGGCCTAGATTTAATGTTGTAAAGTGGTCAACACATTCACATTAGGTCTAGGACCCTTGTGAATCAATAATAACTTTATGATGTCTTGTAAAAGTGTTGTGAAGTGTTGTAACCCACTTTCACACTTTTCTAGGAACTTTTCAATATAATTAGCTTAAATAACATATTTTCATCACTTACCAAGCCTTATTTAAAAGTGTTGTAAACTATTGTAACAAAATTTCATGCTTTTCTAGGCTTGTCATCAATAATTTAACCCTTTCTTCTGTTTAAATGACCCCTTTATACACTTACAAGCCCTACTTAAGTGTATTTTTGAGAATAATCTCGTTAAACATCATTTAATACACTTTAATTCTTGACACCCACTTAAATTGCTCAAGTGGGACCAAGTTGCCACTAGGGGCGACTTAGTCCCATTTGGATCAAAACTCAAAATTATTTCAAAATTTTGGCGGGATATTATTTTTTAAACCTTGAGGTTGACGCGTGATGTGGTATTTTTGGGAAATTTTGTATAATAATGTATAAATAGAGGGTTTTCCTCTCATTTTAACCCCCATTCACCTCATTAAACTCATTCATCTTTCATCTTAAGTCAAGAAAGCTATGGTTTTAGCACCTTAAGTCATCAAGATAGCTTTCTAAGGCATTCAAGGGTAAATTCTTCATCCATTGATGTAGAAATTCAAGATATATGATCATGGAAAGTGTCTAATTCCTTAATTTCATGCTCATGATTCATCTTATTTCTTCATTTGGTTTAATTACCTAAAAGGAGGTTGACCAAGGCAAACCCCCATTCCGTAACATTCAAGATTTCTCTTTCTTTCTTTGTGTGTTTACAGATTTAGGTACTTTGAAGGCTTGGAAATCATTGAAGAATAGGTTGAAAACTTGTTTGAAAGTTATCTTCTTATTGGTTAGGTCAAAATATCCATAAAAAGTCACTTTCAGGCCCAAATTTGGTAGTTTCAGAACCAGACACCTAGAGGAATAAAAAGTGCAGATCAAGAGCTTCTGTTTCCACTTTCAGATTTTTAGAAAAGAAAAAGTGGACTAAGTTAGAATCAATTCAAACTTAGTCTCACTTTACATGTTTTTCAGAAATTTTTGTAGATTTAGATATCCATTTGGCTAAATCGGGCTCCAGTGCAGTTTTCTAGATTTGGGACTAAGTCGCCCAGTATGGCGTATTTGTCCCAATAGGTCAAAATTTTAGAATCACCAACATTTACAATCCACATTATAGTCTTCAACATATTTATAGGTACACACATTCAGTTTTATAGTTTTATATTTTGTTTCATTTGTGTTTCTAGGTCATTTAGTGTATGTTTGCATATCACAATGTGTTTTCAAAAATTTTACATTTCTTTAGTTTCCATTCATTAGTCAATATATTTTATCAGTTTTCAGCATTTATAGCATTCTCCTTTGATATATTTCAATCATATTTTCATTAGTCTTGAGTGAACCACAGGTTTCTGGGAAACCTTTCTCCTTTTAGGTGCAAAACCCTAGAAGTGTAAGAGAGCTCTTATCCCCAAAATTTTAGAATTATTGGTAATCAATTTTATTATCTTTTAGCCTTTAGGACAATCCCCTTTGACATATTTAAATGTATTTTGCATTAAAATCTCAAGGGTTTGTTCTTGAATGTGAGCATTGTGAAATTGGATCCCCCTTTCTTCATTCCCCTTTTGGTGTGAACAAGGAAGTTGAGGCATCCTTTTTTGGTGTTCACATTTTTGTGAACCTGCTTTTTGAATACCTTCTTATCTAATTTTGAATCCATAATCATCATAAAATTACCTTGCATTAACTTTTCATTAGGGTTTGCATTGATTAATTTGCATTCTAGGGTTTCAAATTTTGCATTAGTGAAAGCGCATATATGTTGCATTTTTGGCATCTCAAATCATTAATAATTTCTAAAATTCTTCATTTGAATCTTAGGTCTACATCATACATCATAGAAAACATAAAAATCAACCAAAAAAATCTTTAAAAAATCCCTACTAGGACTCATTCACCACCTTGGGCGACTTAGTCGCTTTATGCCCCTTAAACTGCCTTTTATAGAACTGAAAAACCCTATTTTAAAGCTTTTGTTTGCTGCCCTTACCTATCTATATTAGTTGGCTAAGTTTTTGTAACATGCATTTCATTAGCTCTAGATTAAATTAGCTCATTTCATGCATTGATTAATTTCAAATTTTCATTTACAAAATTTCATCTTTTAGGTTATTGCATAATGTAATCAGAAAATTACCTTGTTTCACATCTAAAAATTGCATTTAAACATTTCACTTTAAGTCATTGCAATGTACTTTCTTTACTTTTCCATGATAGCATGTTTACTTTCAAAATATGTGGCTTTGATATGGCTATAAATGGATTGCATAAATACAACATAGCCTCTTATGAGTTCAATTTCATTTACAACAATGAGGTCATTAAGAAACATGTTAATCATCAAAACATTATCATAATCCTTAATATTACATTTCCCATTGGTGAGAATGGCAGTGTAGAAAATCATAACAATCATACTTGTTATTCTCCTGATACCTCTCCCATTAGTGACAAAGGTATCTTGGTGATAGAAGATACAAGCATTGAGGGTCTTGATTGTCTCTCTCCTCATTCCCCTTTGGAGGATATTGGAAAGTAAGACCATG
Organism: Sequoia sempervirens; assembly: GCA_007258455.2. Lineage (NCBI taxonomy): Eukaryota > Viridiplantae > Streptophyta > Pinopsida > Cupressales > Cupressaceae > Sequoia > Sequoia sempervirens. Next base: position 100,679,338 of record VDFB02000363.1, on the reverse strand, counting down.
AGCTTATAGACAAATTTCTAAACGTCGCCTTTGTATATGAATTTTTTGATAAAATAAAAATGATAAAACAATAACATGCATTACCTAATCCAAATCTTCAATACCTCAAATAGATACAATGATGAATGAATTGGTTGATTGATTTGATATGTTGGCTACTCAATTGAGTAGCATAACATTGAGATGGAGACGATAGATGTATTATGATAGATAGAAATGGATGAATGATTCGAGAATGATTTTGGAAACATAAAGATACTTGAAGAATCAACCTCCGCTAATGGATTATGAGAGGGTTGATTTATAGGTAAGGTCTAATTTTGATTGATGGCTAAGATTGGATGTCAATAAGATGTCTTAATCAATGGCAAAGATTGAAAGTTGTAGTATGAAATAGGGTTAGGGAAAAATTAGGGAAATGATAAGGATTAATTGCCAAGATTGAATTATAAGATAGTTCAATCAATGGTGAAAAACTAGTGAGACAAGAGAAGATAATAATGGCATGGATAATGAGGTTGGCACATAAAAAGAGGTTGTTGGAGAAAATTAAATAATTATAAAATTATTTAATTTGGGAGGGAAGGTGAATAATTAAATAATAAATACATTATTTAATTATAAAGTCATGTGACATGTTGACTTTTAAATTAAATAATAATTTAATTCAAAATTGGATGAAAATGAAAAATTAGTAAATAGTTAAATAAATAATTATAGAAGAAGAGGATAATGAATAATTAAATAATTAAAATAATTATTTAATTATAGTAGAAAAATGACAATAATTAAATAAATAAGAATTTATCTACTTATAGAAAGGAAGGGGCTATTAGTGAAGTAATTAATCAAGGGAAGAATAAAGGAAAAAATGAATTAATTAAATAATTAAGAATTATTTAATTAATAGAGGAATGCGACCTTAAAATATAATTAAATAATTAAAATTATTTAATTATGCAAGTAGAAGGAGGAATTGATAAGAAAATATGGGTTCATAAATGAAGGACAATTTATAGTGTCTCCATTTTTCCCCTCTTTGAGATGATGTTCGAGATGACGAGCTTTGTGTCAAGTAACATAATTTCAAAGAAGCTAAGGTATGGATAGAGGAAAATGGATGATGATAGAAAGATAGGATGATGACAAAATAAGAGTGGGATTATGATGATATAAGAATAGGATGATGATGCCCCCTCGAGAGGATAGGCGAGTTGGACAAACACTGGTATGGTCTCAAAATGAAATGATAAGGAGGGACAAGATTAATGATGCAAGATAGGAAGTGGATGAAGGAGATGAATGACACATTATGCTATAAGAAAGTGAGCAACCATGACATTTTATGTAACACTAGACATGATGCACCAAGGTATAAGGACCAAGGTGACGATGTGTCTCGTGCCCCAGCATAATACAACCTTGTCTAGATACAAGATATGAATATTAGCTAGAATAATTTGGATTTGATGTAAATTCAAGATAAAAATGATAACACACACAAGCAAGAAGGCAAGAATGCACAAATTATACAAAAAAACAAGGTATTGCCTCTGTCAAGCTGCAAACCAATGAGTAATTGATTTATTGATTTTGATTGATGATGATAGTGTTGTCATTGTAGGGGACTACATATCCCTAGATCAACATGAGGATGATGATAATTGATTGATTGATTGGGTTAACAACAAGATTAGGATCAATACCAAAGGATGTGACTAGATAATTTGGCAAGATTGATCGACTTGATTGGTATGGATTAAGGATTGCCTTACATTTGGATTATTGCTTGGATTGATTCAATTGATTTGATTTGAAGAAGTGGTTTGGAATGATATGATGATTTGATTGGATGATAGGATGTGATGAATTGAATTGAAGAATTGAGGTGATTGGAATGATTTAGAATTGAGTGATTTGATTAGAGGACTGTTTGATTGATAATTTGAAGATTGATTTGAAGGAGTTGAATTGATGCATTGAATTGTTTTGAAGAATTGATTGGAAGAAATGATTTGGTTTGATTTACATTTTTGTTGGATATTTGATTTTTTTGTCTTTTTTTTAGGACCTTTTTCAAATTTTTTTGTATTTTTGGTGATATTTTGATTTTTGGATTTTTGGGATGTTTGATTTTTGGATTTTGAACTATTTTGTTTTTGAAATGTTTGATTATTTTTTGGATTTTTGAAATGTTTTTATTTTTTGGAATTTTGGAATGTTTTGATTTTTTTGGATTTTTGAGAATATTTTGAGGTGTCAATAGATAAAAATTTTGGTAGCCTTTTTGCTAGATACCAATGACAAGGGAAACAAAGTCTAGGTGCAAGGAGATAGATAGGATTGACGAATGGAAGGGTGGGTGATAGGATAAGGGATAAAAGGCTCATGATAGATGGATGGATGGAATGGATGTATGCATCATAAGAGAGCAAGAATATGATCTCCAAAGACTATGTCACATAGGAATAACATGCCCCATTCTAGGTACAACACTTAGGATTTTTCATGACAAAGCTTATGACAATAGGATAATGATATGCTTGTTTGGAAGGATGAGGTATATCAGAAGCTATCCAAAGCATGTTTCAACACATTGCCCCATATTTTTATCAAGATCAAAAGGAGGAAGAGAGGATGAATGAACTCAATATGATAGGTATGTATGACGACTAAAGATAGTAGGTAAGATGGAAATGATATGATAAGAAGTAACATGATAGGATAGATAGTACAGATGAGACAAACTACCCCCAAGTGTAAGTGACATAGAAAATCAACCTACACATGATGCCTATTTGCCAAGTTTTCATCGTGGTACTTATCCAGGGTTCATGTTCATTGGATGAACGGATTTCTCTTTACTTTTTTTAATTTTTTTTTTTACTTTTCTTGACTTTTTGAATAGGGGAAGGATAGGAGGGACTCAAGTCTCTAGTTCCATGAAAGGTGATAGTCCCACTAGAGGGATGTCTTCGTATGGACCATGTCAAGTATGCTCATAGATTTTGGTAAGAAATTGTATGTGTGAGATGGATTAGATAGATGGTGGGTTATGAAAGGCTTATTCAAGGATAGATGGGGAATAGTGGATTATGATGTGGATTGTATGGGATTTATGCAAAAGGATGGATGAAAGGTTTATGCAAAAGTATGGACCATAAGAAGATGATTGGGAAGATATGTAGTATAGTAGTTGAAGGATGGGGAGATGGAGGTATGTGGGAATGGAATCATGACCAATGGTTGCACACACCATGTTGAACATTGAAGCTTTTGATGGAAAGGTTGTGTAGGAAGCAATGGAAAGGTTTTCTTAAGAGATGGGTGATGAAGTGTTTTAGGTACCCACATAGACTTAGTATTTTTATGACTTTTATTTTTCTTGTGGGATGGAATATGAAATTCTTGAATAGAGTGGGAATGCGAGGTGGAAGTGGATAGTTGGTATTTTTGTGATGTAGATGTCTCATTTGACTTGCTTTCCTTTCTCTTAGGGACCCAAACCAATTTAGTTTTGGCCTTTACTTTTGGAGGTATGGGCTTATATAACTTTTTAGATGGATTTTTCTTTGATTCTTTGCTTTTGTGCCCTAAGGCATGAGGATTTTTAGTATTTTTTACTTTATAGGTAGAGGCATTGAATTTTTTTTCTTTTGAATCCCATGGGTATGGTGGAATGAATGGAAGCTTCATGTTTATACAATGTGTGCATTGCTTGGTCACGACTAGGAATGCTAGGGTATTTATGGATAAATGGATAAGAGGATTGGATGGTAGGGATATTAGGTGTTGGGAGTAATGGTGGTAAAGTGGATGGAGGGATATTAGGAGTTCGAAGTAATGGTGGTAAACTAGATGGTGGAAGGTGTAGACATGTCAAATTTACATCATGCATAATCATATTCCTTTCATCCATTCATTAAATAAGTTCATTTATCAAATAAGCATTATCAGTCAACCTTCATTTTGCATCATCCATTTAATTAAATAAATCAGGACTTTATTTAAATCAAATCTTAAATCATATTCCACCATTTTCTGATTTAAATAAATCAATTATCAAAGTCCAAAAAGTCAAATCAGTTAATCAGCATTAAATCAGCATAATCATCATTAAATTAATCTAATCCTAATCTAAGGCTAATCCCATCCCACTTGCATGATCTAGACCTAGCCACTTGCACAATAAATCAATTTTATTGATTTATTAAAATCTCATTTTCTTTCAACATGACAAGTCAAACAGGGCATTTATTGCTCTTCTTTCTTGTCCCCCTCTCAAAATTTATTGCAAATTTGAATTCAAAATTTCCCCCTCTTGGGCACTCTTCCCAAATCTTGCACACACATTATCTAATCACATGATGACAAGTGTCCTTATCTCATTGGTAGAATCTTTAGTCCCACATTGGTCCCTCTTCAACACTTGGCATTTTGAAAATCTTTAAATAGGTGCATCATCCTCAAGCAAATCCTCCACAACTTGATGCAAGGTCATTCTCTTTGAGAACTTATCTTGTCCATTTATCATCTCCACCATCTTCATAGCATTTTTATCCTAAGCTTTGGTCAAGGATTGGGAAAGGGTCACTAGCACATGTGACACCAATCCACTATGAAATAGATATGTATCTTGTTTCTTTCATGCTTTCAATTTAGTTTGATTTGCTATCATGTTTAGGAAGCATTTTGCATTATTTCATAGGAGTATTTTGATAAATTTGTAAGTCATTAATCCATGCTTGAGGTTTAGTGTTTGCAGATTTAAAAAAATGCTCACATTATGGCGCTAGAAGGAGGGTCTGATTTGTTTATATTACTCTCTTGATTGAAATACATTGAGTTTCTATTTTTATCGTAACACAGTTATATTGGAAAACAATAGTGTAGTGTGTTCTTCATTGAAAACCACATTTATAGGGGAACACTGTTATTGAAACACATTTACAGATCAACCTTATCTTTGCTTCCCCATTTTGCGTACATATCTGCCAAAGTATTTCTAACTATGGCATTTAACAAAATTGCTACATGTCTAATGCTTTTCATGGATGTCCATAGCTCGTTTCAAGCTGTTAATGCTGGGCGTAGGCAATAAAGACATTGGTAAGAAATTCAGCGTTACACATGTTGTTCTAGTTTGTGCGTATCTTGCATCTATCGCGTTCCATTTTGTTCATATGATAACCTTGCTGTCTCGAGCCATATCAGATTGTGTGAATCCTACTATTACTATCTCATAAATACTGTTGTTTCAGAATCTGATGACTCTATTGATTTTATTGTGGATTTTATCTAACTTATTCCACCTGCTTATCAATAAATAGCTATCATTCATTAGATCCGAGGATTTCAAATATTCTTTCTGGGCCACTCCAGGGAAGACAAAATGAGCATTTCTTATGATGAAGATCTACGCATTTATCTAACATTGCATACATTGATGATGTAAGCTTGCAGAGTTATTCCAGCATGCGTGCTATGTAGTCAAGCCGTTCAGCGCATAAATTCTGAGCCGCACAAGGAATTCTTTTGTTTAAAAGTGCAAAGTCATATTTGATATATGCAAACAGGGAGGATGCTGGGAGGATGCTGAAAGGATCTGAAACGGGCTCCACGCCGTCAGCGTGCTAGGAACATGATGATAGGATGAGAATCCTGCAACTGCACCATATGAAGCCAGGCCTTTTCGAAAGGTGAGGAGTAGATCTGACGGGACCGGAATGCTAGCCGTTATGTATTTGAAAATCAATGCCTGCTGCTCCAGTTCCTGCCATTGCGATGAGCTGAAGGGAGAACATACCGCCGTTACCATCCCCATCCCTCTTCCCATGGGTGGAAAACACGAAGTCATTCCTGCAAGTTTGTAGTGGTGTAGGCAGAGTGGCACGCTGCACCTTTCCCCTACAGTTCCGCCGGTCCAAAGACTCGAGTCACTTTTGTAAAGCCTGCCCTCCCAAGCAGTGCTACCGCTGCTTTCATGATTGAATACGATCGCCTCAGAAGGAGTTGAATTTAAATTTGCAGACGTGACAGCCAAGCTTTCGTATGACACAAGACAGCTGCTACGCCCAGTGTTACGTATCAGATGATACTGATTATCAGTGCCAGTGCCCATTTCCATTTTTGATTCGGGACAGTTGAAGGCGTCAGTCCCGATCTGGGTGTGATCTTTTCTTTGCAGCTGGTAGCCACACCATTCAACAATATCTTTTAAGTTTTGTTTTAATGCATTTATTGCCCCGCCAATTTCATCAATTTGAAAGTTCCCTTGAGTGATTAAACGTGGATCTAAAGCTGTTAAATACGTAGGTTTAGGAACTTTGTCTTCTATGACATGAAGGCCCTAGATTAAAAGTTCTTTTCTAAACATTTATGCTTGATTGACCTTACCCCTTCCAATCAATGCTCACAGGTTTCTAAAGCCGCACTTTTCCAAATCTCATTAGCTTGAAAAAAGTCATTTATTCGCGCCAATACCACTGCATTTGGCAGTGGAGTGATTCCTTGAACAGTGCATTGTTTCTCTTATTTTATTTATGGATTTCAGTCTATTTCTGGGAAGAGTGAGGTGCACGGTAGTTCTGAAGAAAGACAATACATTGTGCAGTGAATAGGCTTTACAAGTTTGATAGATTAGAAATCAAAATCTACCCACGCTTCCACCAAGATTGTGCAGCTACGAAGAAAGGATTGTATCAGCCCTAAGTCGGCACACTCTAGTCGTTTGGGTGGCAAGTCTTCCTATGAGGCAGGTAGCATAGGGAAACAATAAGTGCAGGCGCGTGCTTTCTTTAAAGCATTTTTTTTTTTTTTTTTTTTCATAGAAAATTTATGGCATGACTTTACACCGACCGAATGCAGTTGTTTGAAGGACTTTAGAGACAGTTATTTATTGCCTACCATATGCCTGAAAGTCTTCTATTGTTTTTTATTTTTTGTGAAAGTTTCTTTATTTGCTGGTGATAATCTTTTTCCATGCCCCTGACGTCATTCTCCAGACCACAATCATTATCATTGACAGTCTTAGTTGTTGAAATTGACCTATTATGCTGCTTAGCGCCCAGCTCAAGGAAGGTATAGTTAATAAGTGTTTAATTTCTGTGTACTTTGTTGTTATGGGAGATCTTTCATGACCGATAAATCCTCTTACCTGATTAAGTTGCAACATTTAAAATGCAATATGGAACAAGCCTTTTTTATATATGTGTGATGTTTAAAATGCAATGTTGACAATCAAAGTGCAGGGGGTTGATTTAATACAGATCTGAAGCATTAAATACAAAGTCTATTGTTTCTATGAAGGCTTTAAAATCATCGACAACTGGTTCATTCATTGAGGATTTGAATTGGAGTTTCTAAAATCAGCTTTCTAACGTGCCTCCAAAGGGATGCTTACTTTATTTTTTACATCAAGCTTGATTTTTAGGGGAATATATGATTTGATTTCTAGTGTTAGTTTTGTAATAGCCATAGAATCCTTGAAAGAAATCTTATCTTTTTAATTTATTTTTTATTGTAGGTTGACATCAAGAGATAACGATGGTTTTTTTTTCTCTCACATTGAGATCAAAGAACACAAGGAGGTTGGAGTTGAAGAATTGAACATTAAATTTGAAGTTGGAAAAGCATTTTTTAATGCTTGAGGCTTGCATTATACGCTTTATTTTTCTATTTTGCACCAACTCACTTCAATTTGGATTTAAAATCAATCATTCTCTTGATCTTTTCAATGTTGGATTAAAATTAAACCTTACAAACTTACTAGCTTTTTGATTTGGGTTCTAAAAATTGAACAAGACAAACTTCACACTTGATTTTGGTGCTTAAAACGAATTCACAATTGCTTTTAAGGGTATAAAATGAACAAGTGTTTGATTTGTGTGATTGTCTTTTGAGTACGTATCCTCTCCCCTTGCGCTTCGTGCGATCTAGGGTGCAAGAGAAACACTCAAAATACATTTTATTGCTTTAAAACACTTCATTTTGGGCTTAAAATTGAACATCTTGTGCGAGTGTGAGTAGAGGCATTTTTTGCATTCTCTTTCTTTGTGCCATCAAAGATTGATCGATTCTGGATTGTCTTTGCTCGCTTTGTTTATCTTAGAGGGCCTGCCTTGGGAAAAGTACTCACCCAGCGGCGACTCCGGTAACACTCTAAAGAGTATTTCCGATCGCGGGATATAAATGAGGGTTTGGTTAAGCACCATAATCCAGCGGTTGGCTCGAAGATGGATCCGAAGGGGACTCTTAGTATGGGTCAATCTCCTGACGGAAAGATCCTTACTAGAACCCATGTGCTAATTTTCCAAAATTAATCGCATTTGTTGGTGCAGAAACTGGTTACGCCCCCCATATTACTACAGCTTTTAGTGAGATGGAAAGCATGCCATGGGAGGTGTGGTGCTTGCTTTTGCCCCATATAAGTGAGTCGGTGGAGGTGAAACCCGAGGCAGGTCAAGCATCTAACCATCCGCTAAAAGTAGGCATAGCTGGACTTGTCCAGTGGGACTCAACAAACATTGTCTATCCATCCATAGGGCATGGTATTCTTTGTTTGAAAACACGGTGTGTATTCGAAAACATTTTGCAAACAAACATTCAACATGATTCTCAAAATTTCAAACCCTCTTGAAGACAAATATCATTGACTCAATCCATATGCTATTTCTTTCCCTTGGGATTCACGTCCTTAGAGGTTCCTAAGCATTGGATTATACCTCAATTTGTTTTTGAGTAAACAATAGGAAAACCCTTGCCTTAAGTTCATTGAATTTCCACATAAAATATCTTGTGGGGTTTAAAGAAATTAAGACATTGGACATCTTAGTTTGAAACTTTAATCAAGAGTGTGTTTGTGGTAAAAGGAATACACTAAGCAAAGATAACAAATTGGACCCCACACATGTGCTTGATATCTTTTGGTCATATTGGTCTTTTGATTGCTCTTAGAGAAAAGTGTGTTCTTCAATACCTTGGCCTAGTAAACAAAGTCTCTCTAAGTCTCTTAGGATCAAAATCAAACACTTCATCCACCTCAAACATTTATCAACATCATCCCACAAACAACTTTAGAGCTTTGAAAACGTCATTACCTAGACTTGGGTACATTTCCAAACCAAATCAAAATCATTTGTTTAGTTAGGTGTGTTTGGATAAATCCTTCCACGCACACTTAGTTAAATTATCACCTCTTTGAACAAGTTCATCCTAAGATAACATCCAACATTTTAGGGTTTACAAGTTCATCATCCACATCAAACAATCAAAATCAAAATCCCTAAGTCTAGCATTGATTCAAAGTTCCTAAACGTTCATCACTCATATCATCCACCTTTCATCCTCCATATCATCATTGGTCCTAAGAATCTTAGAGGTCACTTTCGCAATAAGGTCATAACACAAGAGGAACATGGAATATACACTTGATCCATACATCTTGAGTAATCTAAATCAATTGAATCCTCAAAGCCTTTCATTTCCTATCAATTATCAAAGTCCATGCATAGGATCATTGCCTTCGACAAATATCAATGGTACAACAAGTGTGAGTATGCCCACGTCAAAGTTTGGAACACATTTCCCAATGATAGATCTAAGTCCAAATTTGCAAATCCACCAATTGAATAATCAATGCATGAGCCTTGAAACACAACGTCATTCCACCAAATCCCTACAAACCAAATGTGGATGTACCAAGTGCAACTTTTCGAAACATGAATCCTAACTCGAAAAACTTTGGAAGAATGATTCCCAATACCAACAATGTTCATCCTATCATGCCAAATCTGAACATCATCCCAAATCATAACATTATCCAAAGTCAATTTTCCCATAATCCCATTCAAAAACCGCAAGCATGCATGCCAAAACTACTTGAACACAAGCCAAATCAACTATCTCAAGTGAGTCAAGATCAAAATCAAGAACAAATTTGGCGAGATCAAATTGCAGAACTTTCCAAAATAGTTGAGGCATTGCGCCAAGGGAAATCTCCACCACCATTACCAACATCATTCCTTGGTTTAGGGATTCCCCCTTTACCTAACACCAATCACACCACCCAAATCAATCCACATAAAATCAATAAAACCATCACGACAAATCCTTTGAATATACCATCGACATCACACCAATGGATGGTATCTAATCAAACAACATTGATCCCAAATCAAAATTTGGTCTCCCAAGGACCTATCACCTCTGTCAATCCAACCATCTCTATCACTTCGATCACTCCAACCACCACTATCACGCCCATCACATCTCAACCCCTCACTACCATGATCGCTCCGAGCATATCTCAAACACTTGTCACTACATCCAACATGATTTTGAATCCACCACCACCCCCACCACCACCAATTTCCACCACATCAATCCAATACGACGCGACATTACAAACTGCTTTTCAAAAGGGATACCAACAATATCTAGCCATGCAACAAGAAACACAAGCTCAACAAGTGAAACAATCCTCTCAAGCTACCCAACCAACACGAGCACAAACACAAAAGATGACAACTATTGAAAACAAGGATCAAGATCAATCTATCACTGAGCACACGTTTACTTCATCCAATGATCAAATCGACATATGTCAAGAGTCACTTTTGAATCACGATCAAAATCCACCAACAAAACTTGACAATAAGCCAATTCAAGCAATATCAACATCACTTGACTCTATGGTCGAAGACATTCATAATCTCTCCACCACAATTGTCGAAAACAATGATCAAAACCTCTCCATCAAGGAGCACATTGAGGATGTATCTACACAATCCGATGATCAACTCACCATACATCAAGAGCCACTTTTTAGTGATCTCTTTCAAGGAGTATTAGGAATATTTGATCCAATTGACATAATGCACAATCAGTTCACCTATGATCATGTTGAAAATGTCTCTACATCGCCTTACGAGTTAGAGGACATATCTCAAGAATTTATTCCAAAACATAATCAAAATCTTTCACCAAAGTCTAGCAATGGTCCCTTTCAAAACATGTTGATCCCCTTTGACCGCATGGTTACAGATACTGAAAGAACCCTGAACTCGACATTTGCAGATATTGAACCACTTACCATGTACAATGATGACATCCAAGAGCCATTTATAAGCAATCCATCCTTTGGAACTGACCCATGTCGAGAACTTGATCCAAAGCATGTCAAAAGCAACTCCGAAATTAATCAAGATCAATAATTTGTATCTTCAAGATACTACAATACTCTAATGAACACTCTCTTATCCATGCAAGATGATCATATCCATGTAGCACATACTCCTCCATCTACCCATGAGATGCTTTCTACAGATGGGCACGTAGATGATCTTCATCTAGAACAAGATCTTGCTACACAAAAAGAGCAGATTACTAATTCCTATAATCAAACAGAGTGGTCAACATCAAGATCAAATATGTCCCAAAGTCAGATTGAGGACATCATGAATAAAAATATCCAACATTATCCACTCAAGGAAACAAGTCAGATAGAACATCCAGAGTTAGCAGAGTAGCAAATTGAAAGAACGTCACCTACGGTGGTCATCTATCAGAGAACACTTATTGAACAAGAGCTCTTGGAACAGGAGAAATCAAAGCATGAAGGTACTACTTCCACCATACTGGGGGCAACTTCATCTCAAGCAAACATCAACATAGGGAGCACGAAGAATCCTTATGATGAAACTAGTGTCAATACTACAACCAGTCACGCCATGAATCTTCATCCACCCATCACCCCATCCACGAATTGGGACCAACATCAAAGGAAATATTTGAAACAAAGTACGAAGAACGTTATCAAAGCAAATGAAGCTGAGAAGCATAATGGACAAATCAAATACAAATGGATACCAAAGAATACAAAGAAAGATAATCCCTATCAAACTCCATTAGTCAAAGAAACTATGGGGCAAGATCAAAAAGGGAAAAGTATCCATCAAGATGTCCGCAAAAGAAAAAGCAAGCTTTTCAAGCGACGTACAAAGTATATCAAGCAGTTGGTCCTAATTCCACGCCACTTCCGTATCCACCCATCATTGCTCATCTTCCCAAGTTTGGAGAGTCAAAGGTTTCAAAGCAACCCAATCCATCTTATCCCTAAGCATACACCATCCGCCTCCATTGCTGATGTCATTCTTACATTGGCCAGGTATTGAAGCGACCCTTCATCATGAGTTAGAAGCACTTTTATCGATGTGCACACCAAGGCGAGTTAACTCGGTATGAAACAGATCGAGAATCCCAGTGGCATTCAAGTGCATATCTTAGCAAAGTAGCTTCTTCAAGCGGGATATCGATGGCACATTATGATAGAAGCATCTACGCCAACACCACCAGGTGGTTCAGCATGAATCTTTCAAAAATACAAAAAATTAAAAACCAAAAATCAAAAATCAGAAAAGTCTAAAAATGGTTACTCGGGCCCAGCGGACAAATCTTGGTAACAACAAAAATCAAAAATATGAAAATCCAAAAAAAAAATCAGAAAAAGGATTGAAAATAGTAAAGAAAAAAAATCGTCCTCTAGTGAAAACCACTACGGTGGCGCTTTGGGCAAGACCATGATGAAAACCTGGCAAACAGGCGTCATGAGTAGAATCGAGCATCTACGTGCGCCAGTTCTGTTGAAAGCATCTCATCCCATCCATAATAAATTGAGCATTCCATCCATCACATCCATAATAAATCCATCCATCCATAAACCATTGATCTAATCCATTTTCATCCATCTACATCCATCATCTTAGTCATCTTGGTCTTGACAAAATTTTGGGGCATGCTTTACGCTTGCTTATGGTAAACATCTTGACATAGGTCGTTTTCATTGATCCTATCCTATGTAGCATTATCTGAGCCATGAAGCATTATCCAATAAGCATTCAGTATCTGAACACCTTATCTTATCACAATATAATCCTTGGCATACTTTGCATGCTTACCATATCCATCCATCCATACACCTATCCGAGCATCCGTCCATGACATTCCATACATTGCTAGACAATGGGGGCAGATATGTACATCTTGCTTCAAGAATAAATCTTGATCTATATCCTTCACCTTATGTGGCGATCTGAACATTGGAAAACATGAAATAAAATTGGTCAAAGCATTTGTGAGCAAAAATCCAAATCACTAGCCTATGGCATATTTTGACGAAAAGACATTCCTTATCAGTCTTCGTCTTTCCTCAAACATCAATCCAAACAATCGATATCAGTTGCATCTAACGCATCCTTCAATGTCAACATCACATCATCTAAAACATCTTTTGTTTCAAACCAAGCTTCATCAAACATGATCAATCAAATCCAATCAAAACATCATCATCTTGGGGATATCTTTCCCAATCCTTGTGTTGCTTAACACTATCCTTGCATTGTCGTATATCCTCAACAATGTTATCATCATCAATCCATCATCATCTTATCTTTGCATTGTTGTGCATCCAAAACAATGTTATCATCATCAATCCTGATCAAAAAATCCTTGCATTGTTGTGTATCCTCAACAATGTTATCATCATCATCAATCCATCGACTTGATCTATTAACCTTAGCTTGGTTTTCAACAAAATCCTCAAACAAAGCACTGATATCGTCATACACATATCCATATCCAAATCGTCAAAATCATGCGAAAATCCAAAAACATTAGAAATCATCAAAAAATCCAAAAACATCCAAAACATATCAAAAATCCAAAAAACACTCAAAAAAGCAGAAAACATCAAAACATTGGAATCGAACTACGTCGTCTCTAAGCTTAAATGTAGGCAAGGCTAATCTTCGATCAGCCCCCGAGACATCAAAATCCAAAAACATCAGAAAATCAAAAAATCAAAAACATTGCAAAATCCCAAAAACACCAAAAACACCTCAAAACATTCAAAATGTCAAAAACATCCAAATATTTGAAAAAATCCACCCATCCCATTTCGCTTTCACTCGCAATAATCAATCGACCATAATAAACTGATCATCACCTTCATCCTTTGGCAACGCAAACAGAAACAATCATAGCAGTCAGCAATAGCAAACTTCATCGTAAAATCAAAATCGAAGCAACAAAATATTTGAAACAAAATCAAACTCTTGATCAGTCGAAACATGTCAATCGACCTTATATCAACCCTATCAATCAACTTATCAAATCATCATCATCCTATACAATGCATGTCCTAGGATATATCGTCTGACAATGGGCATCATTTATGGATATCACCTTGATTCTTATCCTATCAAAACACATCCCTTTGGTCAAGGTATGAAGAACATTGGCTTGTTTGTGTGTAATCTTTATCTTTTGACTATCTTGTTTGCCATTTCAAGAATCCGTGAAAGCAGAGGATTTAAGCGGAATGGGCAGCAATTATTATCTTGTTTGCTTGTATTGTAAAATAAGTTGCCGATACTTGCTTTATTAATATATGGAGGATTTCCGGATAGCTTGTTGACTATTGCATTGATTGGTTATACCTTCCGTTTTGGTGAGATGTTTGAGACTTCTAAGAGTGCATCCTGTTGGGTTCCGTGCATGTCAAGTGTGAACAAGAATACTCCTATCTGCTTTAATAGGTCAAGTCATCACACTAAACAACACCATGCAGTTCTTTGTGATGCTTGTGCCCGTGTTATCAAAAAAAAGTAAGTCAGTATTGCTTGATAAGATAAGCAAATCATCATCATCATCTATCATCATCATCTCTAATAAAGTCTCGACCAATCATGGACTTGTTGGATCCTCTTGTCATCATCTCATTGTCCTTCCACAAACCATTAGCATAACATCATCCATTATGCAATGCATCATAGAATTCTGCATATCATCTCACATTCATCATCATCATAATATAGATCTGTTAGTCTAAGCATCTCATAAAGCATCCATTGCATAATCATAGCATATCATCATTAATCTCATCCATCTCATATCATATCATCATTTAAGTTGTTTAGGATAACATAGATTTGTTATTCTAAGCATCTTGAAATCATCTCATTTGCATTGTCATCCATAACCATCCATTTTGAACCTCTTTATCGCGAGATCGACCCTCAAATTGAATCTTTTTGCTCGATCTCTCGAGGGGGCAATGTACCAGTGTACTTCTTTCCGCTGGGGCATATGAAAAAAATCATGAAATTTTTAAATTTCGATCGCGGCAAGTTTATTCTTTGAACCAATGCAACAAGTACATTGCTTCAAAGAGGGGCAAAATGTAGACATGTCAAATTTACATCATGCATAATATATTCCTTTCATCCATTCATTAAATAAGTTCATTTATCAAATAAACATTATCAGTCAACCTTCATTTGCATCATCCATTTAATTAAATAAATCAGGACTTTATTTAAATCAAATCTTAAATCATATTCCACCATTTTCTGATTTAAATCAATTATCAAAGTCCAAAAATTCAAATCAGTTAATCAGCATTAAATCAGCATAATCATCATTAAATTAATCTAATCCTAATCTAAGGCTAATCCCATCCCACTTGCATGATCTAGACCTAGCCACTTGCACAATAAATCAATTTTATTGATTTATTAAAACCTCATTTTCCCTCAACATGACAAGTCAAACAGGGCATTTATTGCTCTTCTTTCTTGTCCCCCTCTCAAAATTTATTGCAAATTTGAATTCAAAATTTCCCCCTCTTGGGCACTCTTCCCAAATCTTGCACACACATTAACTAATCACATGATGACAAGTGTCCTTATCTCATTGGCAGAATCTTTAGTCCCACATTGGTCCCTCTTCAACACTTGGCATTTTGAAAATCTTTAAATAGGTGCATCATCCTCAAGCAAATCCTCCACAACTTGATGCAAGGTCATTCTCTTTGAGAACTTATCTTGTCCATTTATCATCTCCACCATCTTCATAGCATTTTTATCCTAAGCTTTGGTCAAGGATTGGGAAAGGGTCACTAGCACATGTGACACCAATCCACTATGAAATAGATATGTATCTTGTTTCTTTCATGCTTTCAATTTAGTTTGATTTGCTATCATGTTTAGGAAGCATTTTGCATTATTTCATAGGAGTATTTTGATAAATTTGTAAGTCATTAATCCATGCTTGAGGTTTAGTGTTTGCAGATTTAAAAAAATGCTCACAGAAGGTATATGGTCACAGGATTTTGACATTTCTAGGATGATGGAGAAGGGATGGAAACATATGTTTTAGGTGTATGATAGGATTTATGGTTGAAGGAGGTGGACTTAGGATGCATGGAGGAAGGACCAAAATCTTGATATTGGTGTCCTTCATGTGTATATCCAAGGCCATAAGAGTGTGGAGGTACTTTGACATGGATGGGCTCCAAAATACCTTATTCATGAAGGTCTATTTACCTTTACCTTGGTGGTTCATGTTTTTGAGTATGCAATGGACAATGGGACTACATGTAGGTGGAACACTAGAAATGAGTCCCTTATTGGATGGAGAAAATGAAGCAAGGGAAGATAATGGTTGTTGTTGTTGTAAGGAGGAATATTCATGAATGAGGGGGGAAAGATCAATAGGATATGATGGAGGACTTGCAATGGGGTCGATAGTGGGTGATGGAGGATCATTAGGATCTTGATTAGCATTGTGTTCACTTAGATCTAAGATATTTGTTTGATCTTCTATGTGTGATTGGGAGGCATATGTATCATCAAGAGAAGTGGATGTTCATGGATCATGGATAGGGATAGGTAGGGGGTGGATAGGAGTAGTGGAGGTTTCTTGCTCATGGATAGGTGAAGTGATATGCTCTTGACCATGGAATGCATAAAGTTGGCTAAGAGGATCATCACGACCTTCTTGATCATAGGTAAGATCATAGAGGGGAGCTTGATCATAAATAGGACCAAGTATGTTATGAGTGGGATCATTAGATGGGCCTAGATCTTGATTAAAATGAGAGGTTAATGTTTCCTCATGCTTAGGATAATTCTCTTGAGATAACTCTTGGCTTGCTTGAATGGGCTCAACATTTTCTAGACGGTTAACAACATGGAGAAATAATGGAGGTTGACTTAGGCTCAATGGGGAAGGATATTGAATAGGCTCAAGGGAGAGAATACATGATGGGGTTGGAGGAATAGGCATGGAATTCAAAGGTTCTTTGGTAAGCTCATTAATGGGTGCTTGACATGGGGATGGTCTATTTTGTGCTAGTAGCCATTGGATCACATCCTTTGTTGGTGGATGGGTGGATTTGGGTAAAGCCATCGGTTTTCTTTTGTAATTTTTTAGTTTAGGGTGTAGATTTGATGGAGGTTTAGATTGTGGTGGGTGTAATGAATAATTTTATGGGTTAGAAGGTGAAGAGGCCAATGAAATAGGACTAGGACATGGTGGCTTAGGGATAGGAATTTTATTGGATGGTGGTATGATAAAGTTATAGGGTGTATGAACTAGATTGGTGCTCTCATTTTCAAATGGAACATGAGAATTGAAAGGATCTTGATTTTGTTTCCAAGGTGGACTTGGTCTCTTATGTTCTTGTTGTTATATGGGTGGATATGTTGATGTGGCATTGACATGATAGGTAGGTGGGCTGGGTTGGCATGATGATGAAGGTGACACATAGGATTGTGACTGAATGTGTTGACGTGGGAATGGTGTTTGGACTTGTTGTGGTATGATTTGTTGTTGTTATAATGATGAAGGGGTTGCATAGGATAATGGTTGTTGAGAGGTGGATTGATATGGATAAGGGTTGATATTAGAAGAGGTGGGATAAGGTGATGTGGAATTGTTATGGAATGATGTGGGATAAGGTGATATGGAATTATTTTGATAGGTGGATGGATTAGATTGATATGGAATGGAGGGATATGCCACAGAGGAATGAGGTGGAATTGATTAGTGTTGAATGAATAGAGGATGATGTGCTTGTTGGGTTTGATAAGTGGCATGAGATATTGTGCTTGTGCTATGAGTTGTTGCATTTAATGTGATTGGTTTTTTTTAAGTTGAAATTGTTGGATGAGGCCTTGGAGCTCATGTATAATTTGTTGGTCTAAGGGTTGTGGTGCTTGATAAAGTGATTGGAGGAGGTTTTGGAATTGGGGTACTAGGTCTTCTAATGTTGGCATGGTGTAAAATGATGTTGATTGGATTAAAGAGATGATGATGATTAGGATATGGTGTGGAATGACAAGATTGTATGATTTGGATGATGTGGCAATTATTTATTAGAAGTTTGACTTGGACAATATCAAACACAAGATCTCACATGTAAATTCATGAACACACACACCAAACACAATGATAAATTTGTCTTTCAAGATTAAATGTTATGATTAAGGAAACACTTGAATACACAACAACAAGCCTAGTGTTAGTCAAGTGGGTATGGCCAATTAGGTCTCAAGCTAGGATGAACAAGGTTCACTAGAGATGATTTGAAAGAAAAAGCATGCCACACATCTAGGAGAAAGGGGTAACCCACCCTTCACCTTCACTTCCCAAAGGTATAAAGTTCTTTGGGGCTTAGCCAAGAGTGACAAGATTTCAACTCCCAAAGAGGCGTGTCTTTGGATTCACACCTTGATTGAGGTCATCCCTTGGAGGGGTGTGTGCTCCAAGCAGGCCTCCTAAGAAGGGTATGACAAAAGAAAACCAAGTGAGGTGTTTTGGAGGACACACAAAATTGATTCACACTCACATTTGTTAATTTCCCTTTAAAAAATTCAAATGTGTGTAAGCAAACAATGGAAGCACTTGTTATTTTTAACCCAAATCCAAAATGTGTGATGGAAGACAATGAATATTTTTAATCCCAATTTCAATGATGTGAAAACAAACAATATGTTCATTTTAAGCCCCAAATTGAAGTGTGTTGACAAGCAATAATGAGAGATCAAAGATGGAATGTGTGCACCTAGACTTTCTTTAGCTCTAATTTTTTTTCCACTTGATCCAATTTGTCCTTTGAAGTGTTTATTTTTTATGCACATTCACAAAAACAACAACAAAGCCAAAAGCCTAACAAGATAATTGATCACTAATATTAGAGGGTTAGCTAGTCAAGACAAATATGACTTTTTGAAAATGTTTTTTTCACCAAAAATAAAAACACAGAGAACAAACCCTTACTAAAATTTTTAGAGCTTTCCAAAAATGTAAAGAAATTTGAAATTTTTTCTGTTTTGCATCCAACATTAAGTTTTAATGAAAAATAATTTAAAAATTATAAAAAATTCAAAGTAGGTACAAAAATTCTGATATTTGGACTGAAGGTGCCTAACATCATTCCAAATTTGTAGAAAATTTTATGTGAAAGATCTACAACCATTTGTGAGATATAATCAAATCTTTGTAAAACCCTAATTTTAAAAGATCTATTTTTTATCTAATTATTTTTCATCCAAATTAAAAAAATAAAGAACATACCCCTACTAGAATTAAAGGTGATTTCCAAAAATGTAAAAATATCCAAAAAATTTGCTAATTTTCTCTCAAAATTGATTTTTCATGAAAAATAGCAAAAAAATTATAAAAAATTAAAAGAAGCTAAAAAAATCTAATTTTTGGACTCGAAGCTCTTGATATTGTCCCCAACCTATAGAATTTTTTTTGTGAAAATATCTACAACCATTTGAGAGATATGGTAGAATCTTTGAAAACTAGGGTTTTGTCCCCAAAATGATGCAAAACCTGCAACAAAAAGCTAACAAAGCCTACAACAAAAAGGCCCTAACTCCAAAATTCCTCAAAATTTGTCAAAATATTGAACTAAAACTTAGTTGTCAGGTTCACCAAAATGTATATGAAAATTTTGGATAAAATAAAAATGATAAAACAATAACATGCATTACCTATAATTCTAAGATTATAGACACTGTATATACTACATTAGTCTCACATTGGTTGGATATGAACCCAAATACACACCCATTGAATGGGATTTTCTTACAGTTATCTTCACTACCCAAAAGTTAAGACATTACATGCTGAATCACAAGACACAACTTGTAGCAAAGATTGATCCCTTGAAGTATCTCCTAAGCTAACCACTATTGACATGATGCTTGGAAAAATGTGTTATGATATTGAGTGAGTATGACATACAATATGTGGAATGAAAGACCATAAAAGGACAAGTAATAGCAGATCAACTCATAGATGCACCTGTACAACACAATCATCCACTAGTAGTAGATTTCCCTAATGAGTCTATCTTTCATGTAGAGCCTAAATCACCTTGGAAGCTTTATTTCAACATGTCTCATACTAGTCATGGCTTAGGAGTAGGTATACTATTTATCACACCACAAGGAGAATCCATCCCTAAGTCATTTCGCATTGCTTTTCCATGTACAAACAATGTTGCAAAATATGAAGTGCTTGTCATATGACTCTAAATGGCTATAAAATGGAAAATCAAAATGCTTCTAGTATTCAGAGATTCTTAGTTGGTCATCAATCAGGTCAATGATGACTATGACACCAAGGATGAATATTTAATGCCCTACAAACACATGTTTGATAGTTTTTAGTCATACTTCCACGTGCTTCCTTTTGAACAAATTCCTAGGGCACAAAAAAAGGCAGAAAATGCAATGGAAACAATTGGATCTCTCCTATAGATTCCTAGCAATGTGCCACAATTTGAGTTTTTGGTGGAACAAATTTTTGTTCCTGCATATGACATTCCAAAGGAAAAAATGGTTTGTAAACTTGTTGGTCCCAATTCACCATGGTATCAAGACATCTACGACTATCTCTAGTCCCAAACCCTTCCCTTGAACCTATCCAATAACTAATAAAAATCCTTTATCCGCAAAGCCGCCCGATACACTATCATTAGTGACACCTTATACCACCGTAGCTTTGATAATACCCTTCTTCGATGTCTCAACACTAACAAAGTACAAACAACCTTACATGAGGTACATGAGGGTATATGTGGATCTCATTTGAGTGGCCCTACCTTAGCTAAGAAGATAATAAGACTTGGTTATTACTGGACGAAAATGGAAAAATATGCACTTGAGTTTGTTTGGACATGTTTCCAATTCAAATGCATAGTGATTTGATTCATGCACCAGCACAAGAACTTCAACTGATTACTTCTCCTTGCCCCTTTGCACAATGGGGACTCAACCTCATGGGAAAAATTCATCCTACCTCTTCCAATGGCCATAAATTCATTATCATCACCATTGAGTACTTCACTAAGTGGATCAAAGCCATCCCCCCAACATACATAATTGGCAAGAAGATTTCAAAATTCATCCTCAATTATATCATCTACTGGTATGGTGTCCCACAATCCATCATCATAGACAACGATCGTCCCTTCAAAAATCAAGATGTTCATGAGCTTTGTGAACATTTCCACATCCAACACCATTTCTCCATGCCCTACTACCCACAGGGAAATAGTCAAGATAAGGCGCCTAATAAGACAATTATCAATATTCTTAAGAAGACCACCAATGATGTTGGTCATGATTGGCATTTACAACTTAACCCTGATTTGTGGGCTTACCGCACCAGCATTCGCACACCTACAAGAGCCACCCCATTCACCTTGGTCTTTGGAGCTGAAGCCATCTTTCCCACCAAGGTCAAAATTACCTCTCTTAGAGTCTCCATGAAGGGCCTAATTGATGACGAAGAATATAGGCAGTCACAACTACATGAGCTAGAAATGTTAGAAGAATGAAGAAAAAATGCCTTAAACCATTTACAGACATATTAGAATTGCCTTTGCCATAGTTATAACAAGAGATTCATGGTCCAAAATTTTGACATTGGTGATTGGTCCTAATGTAAAATCCAAAGAATCAGTCTGATAGGGAGAAAACTAGTAAGTTCGAGCCCAATTGGGTGGGTCCTTATATCATCACTGCCTCATTTAGTTTTGGAGCTTACTAGCTAGCTACTCAAGATGGAAAACAATTGGCAGATCCTATCAATAGTATACATCTCTAAAAAAATCTATGCATAGCATCAGAGAGCTAGGATGAAAACCATTAAAATACAAAAAAATGAAAAATACAAAAAATAATCACCCTGATGAAAACTTGGCAAACATGCATCTTGGTGACACCAAAAAAAAATGGAAAAATGACAAAAAATAGTAAAGAGAAATAATTCGTCCAATAGTGAAAACTTGGTAAATAGGTGCTTTGGATAAATACCATGGTGAAAACCTGGGAAACAAGCACCATGTGTAGTCAGTCTTTGCTTCGCCATCTACTTTCACTCTATCTACCTTAGTCCATAATAAACACCCACTTTTGTGACACCTTAATGACACTTTTCATAAAATTATTCCATGTCTTTCCATGGTTGAGTTGACATCAAGCCTTGAATACCATCCATCTGTCATCCTAAACACGTCCTTTTCCATATCCTTTGACTTGGCTAGTCCTTGACCTGATTGGGGGGCATCATCATCCTATTCTTATATCATCATCATCCCACTCTTATTTCATCATCATCCTATCTTTCTATCATCATCCATTTTGCTCTATCCATACCTTAGCTTCTAAGTAATGATGTTACTTGACACAAAACCCATCATCTTGAACATCATCTCAAAAAGGGGAAAATGTAGATACTGAAAACTGTCCTTCTCCTATGAACCCACCTTTTCATATCAATTCCTCCTTCTATTTTCCTATTTAAATAATTTTAATTATTTAATTAAAATTAATTAATGATTATTTTAATTAATTTTTGGCCTTAATATACTACATCAGTTGCACATTGGTTGGATACAAACTCAACTACAAACCCATCAAACATGCTTGTCTTGCAGTTTCTTCACCACCCAAAAGTTAAGACATTACATGCTGAATCATAAGACACAACTTCTAGCAAAGATTGATCCCTTGAAGTATCTCCTAATTCAATCAGCATTGACAGGATGCTTGGAAAAAAGGGTTATGATATTGAGTGAGTATGACATACAATATGTGGAACGAAAGGCCATAAAAGGACAAGTAATAGCAGATCAACTCATAGATGCACCTGTACAATGTGATCATCCACTAGTAGCAGATTTCTCTGACAATTAAATTATTAGATAGGTTCAAGGGAAGGGTTTGGAATTGGAGATAGTCATAGATTTCTTGATACCATGGTGAATTAGGACCAAAAATTTCACAAACCATTTCTAACTCTGAAATTCCATATGTAGGAACCAAAAGCTATTCCACCAAAAACTCAAATTGTGGCACATTGCTGGGAATGTCTAGGAGAGATCCAATTGTTGCCATTGTGTCTACTGTCGTATTTTGTACCCTAGGAATCTGTTCAAAAGAAAGCACGTGGAAGTATGAATGAAAAGTGTCAACCATGCATTTGTAGGGCATTAAATTTTCATCCTTAGTGTCATATTCACCATTGACCTAATTGATGACCAACTGAGAATCTTTGAAGACTAGAAGTGTTTTGATTTTATATTTTATATCCATTCAGAGTCTTGTGACAAGTGCTTCATATTTTGCAACATTGTATGTACATGGAAAAGCAATGTAGAATGACTTAGGGATGGAGTCTCCTTGTGGTTTGATAAATAGTATCCCTTCTCTCAAGCCATGACTATGATGAGAGCCATCAAAATAAAGCTTCCAAGGTGATTTAGGCTCTATATGAAAGATAGACTCGTTGGGGAAATCTGCTACCAGTGGATGATCGCCTTATACAGGTGCATCTACAAATTGATCTGCTATTACTTGTCCTTTTATGGCCTTTCATTCCACATATTGTATGTCATACTCACTCAATATCATAACCCATTTTTCCAAGCATCTTGTCAATGTTGTTTGACTTAGGAGACTTCAAGGGATCAATCTTTGCTATAAGTTGTGTCTTGTGATTAAGCATGTAATGTCTTAACTTTTGGGCAGTGAAGACAACTATAAGACAAGCGCATTCAATGGGTTTGTAGTTGAGTTCGTATCCAACCAATGTGTGACTGATGTATTATATTAAAGCCAAAATTAATTAAAAGGCCTTACCCTTGTCATTTTCATTATCTACACATATTATGAAAGTAAATTTTGCTAGTGTGAGACAGTTCAATCTTCAATATTTTTCTAGTCACTTGTCATAGGCTTATTATTGCACACTAAAATATAAGGTAAATTATCATATTCAAGTAAAATGGAGAAGTGCAATGGAGGTGAATCAATGGTGGCATGAAGATTTAGTAATATTGTTTTATGCTTTATGTCTTTATGCTCATTTGTGCTTCATTGTTTATGAGGGTTTGATTTATATGCTTTACTACATTAACCTTAATATTTTAGCCCTAATTATTGTCTATATTAAGGCCAAAATAAAATAAAATAATTATATAATTAAAATATTTATTATAATGCATTACCTATAATGCCAAGATTGAAAATGATGTATTATTTAATTATTCACATCAGGTTCACCAAAATGTATATGAAAAATTTGGATAAAATAAAAATGATAAAACAATATGATGCATTACCTAATCCAAATCTTCAATACCTTAAATAGACGCAATGATGAATGAATTGGTTGATTGATTTGATATGTTGGTTGCTCAATTCAACAACATAACATTGAGATGTAGATGATAGATGAATGCTAATAGATATAAATGGATGAATGATTAAATAATGCTTTTTGCAGCATAAAGATACTTTAAGAATCAACCCCCCCTAATGGCTTATGAGAGGGTTGATTTGTGGGTAAGGTTTGATTTTGATTAATGGTTGAGATTGGATGTCAATAAGATGTCTTAATCAATGGCCAAGATTGAAATTTGTAGTATGAAATAGGGTTAGGGAAAAATTAGGGCAATGATAAGGATTAATGGAAAATATTGAATTAGAAGATAATTCAATCAAGGGTGGAAAATGAATGAGACAAGAGAAGATAAGAATGGCACAGATAATGAGGTTGGCATAGAAAAAGAGGTTCTTGGAGAAAATTAAATAATTATAAATTATTTAATTTGGGAGGGAAGGTGAATAATTAAATAATAAAAGCTTTATTTAATTATAAGGTCATGTGACATGTTGACTTTTAAATTAAATAATAATTTAATTCAAAAGTGGATGAAAATGACAATAATTAAATAAATAAGCATTTATTTAATTATATAAAGGAAGGGGCTATTAGTGACAATTAAATAAACAAAATTTATTTAATTAATCAAGGGAAGAATAAAGGAAAAAAATGAATTAATTAAATAATTAAGAATTATTTAATTAATAGAGGAATATGACCTTAAAATATAATTAAATAATTGAAATTATTTAATTATGCAAGTAGAAGGAGGAATTTATATGAAAAGGTGGGTTCATAGGAAAAGGACAATTTTCAATGTCTACAACCTTACCTAGTCTCCATAACCATGATAATAAAAAATTTCTATCTCCTAATATCCCTCCTCGATGCAAAGAGGATAGGTTGATGTTAGAAGATATACTAAGAATCATGAGAACCTTGAGCCTCCCTTCCCTAATTCTCCTACCATTTGGGACAATCTATTAGACAATCATAATGGTCCTTCTCTCGATGTCCCCCCTACTTATGATGAAGCTAGTGGTTAACATATTACACACTCTCCTACTAGGGTAGACAATATGGAACAAGGAAATGAGACCTTCAAAAATAGGACAATCACATAGATCCTCCTCCTAGCATCCCCACTCTTGCTAAAAAAGACAATCCAACCATTGATACCTCCATTACTTGTGATGAAATTATTTTGGAAGAACCAAGCCTTGCATGTCATGAATAGTTGCCTTGTAGTTCTCTTAATAAATCTCCTCTTAGGGAGGATACCATGGTGTAAGAAAAGAATAACAATAACAATAATGATATAGTTTCCTTAGAAGAAGATGATGAGACAAAATTATACTCTCCTTCACTAAGGGACATTAATATTATTCAACCAAAACTCATCCTTTACCCCCCTTCAAATAAACCTCCAACTCAAAAAAAATCCAAACTTTTCCTTTACCCACCTAAGAGCAATGTTTCACAACAACTGAGTTATAATACCATTTCTCATACATATTCCACTAGAAACAATCTGTGACCACCACAACCCACCCCAACACCATTACCTTTTCCTAATCCCATTTTTACTAGATATCCTTGATTAACTTTGCATACTAAGGAGTATGATCTTGTCGAGCAACTTAAGAATGCTCTTGCTAAGATATCATTATGGGACCTTATTCAAGCCTCCCCTCATTATCACAACATGGTTCAAGCATCCTTGCAACAACTTACTATCCCTTCTAATGTGCAACTGAATGACATAGCAACCCTAATTCAAGGATTGAATGATGACATTGTTTTCCACCAAAGTAAACTCCCCCTTTTGGAAGTGCAAAAACATAATGAAGCTTTCATAATATTATCTCAATACAAATGCATAGGGATAAATTGAAACTTTTTTGACAATGGCCCAACCTTTAATGTGTGTATCATAAACCTTTTGGATAGGCTTTGTGTGGATAAATAAAAAATTTAGCCTGATTCTTTATCTCTTAAGGGATTTGACAATATAAAAAACAAATGCATGGTCTGATTACTTTACCCATTATAGTTGGGAATTCCATATTGGAAAAAAAATTAATGTTATTCCTCATGAAATTTCATATAATTTTATTTTAGGCAGACCGTGGATTCATGCAATGAATGGGGAACCTTCTATTCTTCATCGTAGAATGAAATACATCTACAAAAATAAAGTGTACAAACTTGATGTTGATCTTGAGCCTTATATTGTCTTACAGCTTGAGAAAAACAAAGAAAATATATTAAACACATTAACACTAACCACACAAGTGGAACCCATGCACCAAAAAGAAAAAGAAAAGCATATCGAGCAACTCATAAAAGCTAGCAGAAGATGACTAGGGTTCCTTAGATTTCACACCAAAATTCATGGGAAAATACAAGATCATAAACAAGGCCTCTAACAAGGGAAACAAAAAAGAAGTCATTTCAAGAAAAAATTTGGAAGACCCTTCGAAAGCATCCACCTCAACCACTTTAGAACAAAAGACAATAGATTACAAAATGAACTTTGAAGAACTTAATCATGAACAACCACCTAATCCATAAGAAATTGAAAAGATTTATGGAAAAGGATATGAACTTATGAAACAACTTGGCTATAGTGGAAAAGGTTGTGGTGCTAAAGAATAAGGTATCCATGTTCCCATCACACCTAACATGCAAGAAAAGACTCATGGTCTTGGTTATTTTCCTTTGATAGAAATCACCAAGCCTTCACTCAACATCAAAACTATCACAAAACACCCTTCTCAGACAAATTTAACAGTAGTTCATCCTGAACTCATCGACACTAGTGGTCTTGATTGTTATCCTTTTCCTGAAATGAAACAAACAAAGAAATATTTTCTTAATTTCAATGTCATCTCACAAAAAACTAATAATTTATATTTTACATCCTCCTACAAAGGAGAGAACAAAATCTCACAATCTAAAGAGTCTTGTGTAGATATGATATCTTATACATCTAAGCAAGAGTTATCTTTGTTGCAAACTACAACAACACCTTCTACCATTGATCAAGAGGGTATATTATCGAGACTCATCCAAGATCACTTGTTATCCCTTCCTCCAAAAACATGAAAGAAATTCTATTACAAGACTTCATTTTGTGCCTAACACAGAGTTCACAATCATTTTACCAATGAATGTAGGGCTTTGAGTAGTAAAATCTAATATCTTAAGGAATTTTGTGCTCTCCCTTATGTTGGGGCACCTAATTCCTCTAATCAATACTAATTTTCACTCTACCATACATCTTATCAATCATTTTAGATCACCCTTGTCCTACACTAAGTGGGGGCAAGGGGTTAGGTAGCCTTGTCCTTGTATGTCACTTTTCATTGTCTCTTTTGGATAGCCATTAACCTTTCATGAACATATAAGAGCAAGTTTGGTATGTGGACGGCATGCCTTAAGTTGGCTCACATGTGACATACTACCTTTTTCATGATGCAACTTATAGGAAGCATTTGAATTGGCATAGGGATTTTTGAGTAAGATCTCATGTCCTTTTCTAATTTAAAGAAATTTCTCATAGTAATGGTGTAAGAAACTACTTTAAAGTGGGGGCATACATTGACACTCATATTTCATTATGTGATTTTCTTTTTCTTGCAATTTCCTCTCTTGGAAACATTAGGTACAATGTTGCCCAGGATGAGACCTTGCACTTGTCCTCTCTTGGAAACAAGATGAGACCATTTTCATTTATCCTCTCTTCGAAACATTATACATGATTTTCCCTAAGATGAGACTTTGTACGAACTAAGAAAAATCCCTTTGAACATTCCTTGCACTATTTTACATTTACAATGTCTATGAGTTTCAAGCATACAAAGTTTTGCTTGCCTTATAGAGCTTGAACATCATTTTAATTGTGGTACCTTATTAAAGTTATCAGGAGGTATAAAATTGGTACGGTTGAGCAGGAAGCCCATTCTAATGCATGACTTTCCCCATAGCCACTTGTGTGTGTGTGAGTGCATACCAGCCATGAGTGTATGTTTCTCACCTCTTGGGACTTCTCACCTAGCAGATAACCAAGAGTTCCATCACCTCAGATTGAGTATGCATTTTTGGACTAACAACTTAGATCTGATCCACAACATGTTGGACAAATGGTTGAAGCTTGATCCACCTTTTTATTTCTACTGATTTGTACTTCTCTCCCTTCTAGTTATTTCTATTACATGATTGCATATCCTATTTTTCCACAAATCATTCACCTTGTGCTTTTCCTTTCTTGCTTATGTTGGTTTGAATTAGGATCTTAGATCATAGGGGCTTGACCACCTCCTTCATCTTTATTATCCTACAG
Source organism: Sequoia sempervirens (assembly GCA_007258455.2). Lineage (NCBI taxonomy): Eukaryota > Viridiplantae > Streptophyta > Pinopsida > Cupressales > Cupressaceae > Sequoia > Sequoia sempervirens. The sequence continues at coordinate 100,650,468 of VDFB02000363.1, read as the reverse complement.
CATTCACATGGGTGCATTTGGGTCCCTCTTGATGTGCATGTTTGGCTACTTTAGTGTGAGTTTGAAGAAAGTTCATCCTCTCACTAAAGTGGGGGCTAAATGTGGCCTAAAAAAATGTATCTTTCGACATTTGCACGCTCATTCGGGTCTTTCTTATGGATGTTCACCTCATTTTTCCCATATTTAATGTTGTAATGTGGTCAACAAATTCACATTAGGTATTGGACCCTTGTGAATAAATAATAACTTTATGATGTCTTCTAAAAGTGTTGTGAAGTGTTGTAACCCACTTTCACACTTTTCTAGGACCTTTTTAATATAATTCACTTAAATAACCTCTTTTAACCACTTTCCAAGCCTTATTTCAAAGTGTTGTAACAAATTTTCATGCTTTTCTAGGCTTGTCATCAACAATTTAACCATTTCTTGTGTTTAAATGACCCCTTTATACACTTACAGGCCCTACTTAAGTGTATTTTTTACAATAATCTCGTTAAACATCATTTAATACACATTAATTCCAAAAACCCACTTAAATTGCTCAAGTGGGACCAAGTTGCCACTAGGGGCAACTTAGTCCCATTTGGCTCAAAAATCAAAATTATTTCAAAATTATGGTAGGATATTATTTCCTAAACCTTGAGGTTGGCCTGTGATGTGGTATTTTGAGGAAATTTTGTATAAGCATGTATAAATAGAGGGTTTTCCTCTCATTTTCACCCCCACTCACCCCATTAAACTCATTCATCTCAAGTCAAGCAAGTTAGGGTTTTAGCATCTTAAGTCATCAAGATAGCTTTATAAGGCATTGAAGGGTAGATTCTTCATCCATTGCTATAGAAATTCAAGATCTCTCATCATGGAAAGTTTCTAATTCCTTCATTTCATATTCATGCTTCAACTTATTTCTTCATTTGGTTTAATTACCTAAAAGGGGTTTGACCAAGGCAAACCCCCATTCCCTAAAATTAAAGATTTCTCTTTCTTTCTTTGCGTGTTTGCAAATTTAGTTACTTTTAAGGCTTGGAGATCATTGAAGAATAGGTTGAAAACTTTTTGAAGTCATCTTCTTGTTGGATAGGTCATAATATCCATAAAAAGTCACTTTCAGGCCCAAATTTGGCAATTTCAGAACCGGACACCTAGAGGAATAGAAAGTGCAAACTAAGAGCTTCCATTTCCACTTTCATATTTTTAGAGAAGAAAAAATGGATGAAGTGACCATCAATGCCAAATTAGTCCCATTGTACATGTTTTTTAGAAATTTCTATAGATTTAGATACTCAATAAATGGTTGAACAGGCTTCGGTGCAGTTTTCCAGATCTGGGACTAAGTCACCTAGTATGGTGTAAGTGTCCCAATAGGTCAAAATTTTAGAATTGCCAGAATTTATAGTCCTCATTCTAGTCTTCAACATTTTTCCAGTTGCACACATTCATTTTTACAGTTGATGTTTTGTTTCATTTGCATTTCTAGGTCATTTAGTGTATGTTTGCATATTACAATGTGTTTTCAAACGCTTTACATTTCTTTTAGTTTTCATTCATTAGTCAATATCTTTTATTAGTTTTCAACATTTAGAGAATTCTCCTTTGTTAGATTTTAATCATATTTGCATTAGTCTTGAGTGAACCACATAGGTTTTTGGGATACCTTTCTCCTTTTAGGTGCAAAACCCTATAAGTGTAAGAGAGCTCCTATCCCTAAAATTTTGTGGTTCACCACTGAAAGTGACTTTTTTGTTATGAAACCCCATGGAAAACTTTGAAACAACTGTATCATCAAAACCAAATAATTTTCTGAAATATGTTGTCTAGGAGTCTTGCCTAAAGATTTTGTATGCCTCCCCACTAGCTAGGAGCTTCTACATTGATGTGGGTTCCCTTCTTGTATGATCTCCCCCCATGGTTTCTATGTGAACCAAGAACTTCCCTTTCCAACTTACATAATAGCTATAGTGGTAGAAAAAGATGAAGATGGAGA
>VDFB02000363.1:100316718-100648384 GCA_007258455.2 Sequoia sempervirens | reverse complement strand
CATGTTGATCTAATTGATTCAATCAAAGTTTTGTAAAATGGTTTTTTGCTTTGAATGAGTCAACTGGAATACATATTTGTGGAAGCATGAATGATAAATGATAAGAGAATTTGAGTGGATGAAAAGTAGATTTCTGATGAAATGTTGAAATTTTGTTTGATCTTCTCCAAGATGAGTTTGGGACAAGAGTCCCCTGAGCTGTTGATTGGTTTTCCAATCTTTGTATTGCAACAGCTTGTTGCTTACTATTATGCTATGAAATATTTTTTCTAATCATCCATAGCTTGTTCGAAAGCACCTGTTTTAGGATTTTAGCCATAGTAACAAGGCAATGAACTGTTTGATAGAATGCTTTGATAGACATGTATGAAAAATGTGTTAGCATAGACAAGGCAGTGAACTCTTTGAAAAAATGCCTCAAAGAAATGTGGTTTCATGGTGATGGAATGTAAGCACGAAGAATGCCATGACAAGCAAATTTTGTGGATTGTCAGCAGCCATTTCCATCCACCATTTGAGACCACATTTCTTTGGGGGCTTTTTTTTCAAAGCAGTTGCCTTTTCTATAATTATTAGCAATGGTAATGCTTTGATAGATTTTTTCCAAGCATCCATAGATTTTTTGGAAGCACCTATTTTAGGATTTTAGCCATAGCAACAAGGAAGTGAACTGTTTGATATAATCCTTTGGTAAACATGTATGATAAATGTAGTAGCATCGACAAGGAAGCGAACTGTTCAAAAAAATGCCTCAAAGAAATGTCGTCTCATGGTGATGGAATGCCATGAATATCCACAACAATTTTCTTGTCATGGCATTCCACCACCATGAGGCCACATTTCTTTGAGGAATTTTTTTCAAACAGTTCATTCCCTTTTCTATGATATTCCTTACTATTATGCTATGATAGATTTTTTCTAAGCATCCATAACTTGTTCGAAAGCACCTATTTTAGGCTTTTAGCTATAGCAGCAAGGCAATGAACTATTTGATAAAATGCTTTGATAGACTTGTATGAAAAATGTGTTAGCATAGACAAGGGAGTGAACTCTTTGAAAAAATGCCTCAAAGAAATGTGGTTTCATGGTGATGGAATGGCATGACGAATGCCATGACAAGAAAATTGTTATTGATTTTCATGGCATTCCATCACCATTGAGACCACATTTATTTGAGGATTTTTTTCAAATAGTTTGCTTCCTTTTCTATGCTATTGCTTATTAGTATGCTTTGATATATTTTTTCCACTTGCATCCATAACTTTTTTGGAAGCACCTATTTTAGGCTTTTAGCCATAGCAACAAGGAAGCGAACTATTTGATAAAATTCTTTGGTAAACATGTATGATAAATGTAGTAGCATAGACAAGGAAACGAACTATTTGAAAAACTTCTCCAAAGAAATGTGGTCTCATGGTGATGGAATGCCATGACAATCCACAACAATTTGCTTGTCATGGCATTCCACCACATTGAAACCACATTTCTTTCAGGAATTTTTTTCAAATAGTTCATTCCCTTGATTATGCTATTGCATACTATTATGCTATGATAGATTTTTTCTAATCATCCATAGCTTGTTCGAAAGCACCTATTTTAGGCTTTTAGCCATAGAAGCAAGGCAATGCGCTGTTTGATAAGATGCTTTAATAGACATGTATGAAAAATGTGTTAGCATAGACAAGGCAGTGAACTCTTTGAAAAAATGCCTCAAAGAAATGTGGTTTCATGGATATGGAATGGCATGACGAATGCCATGACCAGCAAATTTTTGTGGATTGTCATGGTATTCCATCACCATTGAGACCACATTTCTTTGAGGATTTTTTTCAAAGAGTTTGCTGCCTTTTCTATGCTATTGCTTATTAGTATGCTTTGATAGATTTTTTCCAAGCATCTATAGCTTTTTTGGAAGCACCTGTTTTAGGCTTTAGGCCATAGCAACAAGGAAATGAATTGTTTGATAGAATGCTTTGGTAAACATGTATGATAAATGTAGTAGCATTGGCAAGGAAGTGACCTGTTTGAAAAAATGCCTCAAAGAAATGTGGTCTCATGGTGCTGGAATGCCATGAAAATCCACAACAATTTTCTTGTCATGGCATTCGACCACCATGAGAACACATTTCTTTGAGGTATATTTTTCAAACAGTTCATTCCCTTGTCTATGCTATTGCTTACTATTATGCAATGATAGATTTTTGCTACGCATCCATAGCTTGTTCAAAAGCACCTATTTTAGGCTTTTAGTTATAGCAGCAAGGTAATGAACTGTCTGATAAAATGCTTTGATAGACATGAATGAAAAATGTGTTAGCATAGACAAGGCAGTGAACTCTTTGAAAAAATGCCTCAAAGAAATGTGGTTTCATTGTGATGGAATAGCATGACGAATTCCATGACAAGAAAATTGCTATGTATTTTCATGGAATTCCATCACCATTGAGACCACATTTCTTTCAGGCTTTTTTTCAAACAATTTGCTTCCTTTTCTATGCTATTGCTTATTAGTATGCTTTGATATATTTTTTCCACTTGCATCCATAGCTTTTTTGGAAGCACCTATTTTAGGCTTTTAGACATAGCAACAAGGAAGCGAACTGTTTCAGAAAATGGTTTGGTAAACATGTATGTATGATAAATGTGGTAGCATAGACAAGGCAACGAACTATTTGAAAAAATGCCTCAAAGAAATGTGGTCTCATGGTGATGGAATGCCATGACAATCCACAACAATTTTCTTGTCATGGCATTCCACCACCATGAGACCACATTTCTTTGAGGAATTTTTTTCAAATAGTTCATTCCCTTGTCTATACTACTGCTTACTATTCTGCTATGATAGATTTTTTCTAAGCATCCATAGCTTGTTTGAAAGCACCTGTTTTAGGCTTTTAGCCATAGCAGCAAGGAAATGAACTGTTTGATAAAATTCTTTAATATACATGTATGAAAAATGTGTTAGCATAGACAAGGCAGTGAACTCTTTGAAAAGATGCCTCAAAGAAATGAGGTCTTATGGTGATGGAATGGCATGATGAATGCCATGACAAGAAAATTGCTATGGATTGTCATGGCAGTCCATCACCATTGAGACCACATTTCTTTGAGGCTTTTTTTCGAACAGTTTGCTACCTTTTCTATGCTATTGCTTATTAGTATGCTTTGATATAATTTTTCCAAGCATCCATAGCTTTTTTGGAAGCACCTATTTTAGGATTTTAGCCATAGCAACAAGGAAGTGAAATGTTCGATAAAATGCTTTGTTAAACATGTATCATAAATTTAGTAGCATAGACAAGGCAGCGAACTGTTTGGAAAAATGACACAAAGAAATGTGGTCTCATGGTGATGGAATGCAATGACAATGCACAACAATTTTCTTGTCATGGCATTGCACCACCATGAGACCACATTTCTTTGAGGCATTTTTTTCAAACAATTCATTCCCTTTTCAATGCTATTTCTTACTATTATACTATGATAGATTTTTTCTAAGCATCTATAGCTTGTTTGAAAGCACCTATTTTAGGCTTTTAGCTATAGCAACAAGGCAATGAACTGTTTGAAAAAATGCTTTGATAGACATGTATGAAAAATCTGTTAGCATAGACAAGGCAGTGAGCTCTTTCAAAAAATGCCTTAAAGAAATGTGGTTTCATTGTGATGGAATGGCATGACGAATGCCATGACAAGAAAATTGTTGTGGATTGTCATGGCATTCCATCACCATTGAGACTACATCTCTTTGAGGATTTTTTTCAAATAGTTTGTTGCCTATCCTATGCTATTGCTAATTAGTATGCTTTGACAGATTTTTTCCAAGCATCCATAGCTTTTTAGGGAGCACCTATTTTAGGATTTTAGCCATAGCAACAAGGAAGTGAACTGTTTGATAAAATGCTTTGGTAAATATGTATCATAAATTTAGTAGCATAGATAAGGCAGCGAACTATTTGGAAAAATGCCTCAAAGAAATTTGGTCTCATGGTGATGGAATGCCATGACAATCCACAACAATTTGCTTGTCATGGCAATCCACCACCATGAGACCACATTTCTTTGAGGCATTTTTTTCAAACAGTTCATTCGCTTTTCTATGATATTGCTTACTACTATGCTATGATAGATTTTTCCTCAGCATCCATAGCTTGTTAAATAGCACTTGGTTTAGGCTTTTAGCTATAGCAGCAAGGCAATGAACTGTTTGATAAAATGTTTTGATAGACATGTATGAAAAATGTGTTAGCATAGACAAGGCAGTGAACTCTTTGAAAAAATACCTCAAAGAAATGTGGTTTCATGGTGATGGAATGGCATGACGAATGCCATGACAAGAAAATTGCTATGGATTGTCATGGCATTCCATCACCATTGAGACCACATTTCTTGGAGGATTTTTTTTGAACAGTTTGCTTCTTTTTCTATGCTATTGCTTATTAGTATGCTTTGATATATTTTTTCCACTTGCAACCATAGCTTTTTTGGAAGCACCTATTTTAGGATTTTAGCCATAGCAACAAGGAAGTGAACTATTTGATAAAATTCTTTGGTGAACATGTACGATAAATGTAGTAGCATAGACAATGTAGCGAACTGTTTGAAAAAATGCCTCAAAGAAATGTGGTCTCATGGTGATGGAATGCCATTACAATCCACAACAATTTGATTGTCATGGCATTCCACCACCATGAGACCACATTTGTTTGAGGAATTTTTTTCAAATAGTTCATTCCCTTGTCTATGCTATTGCTTACTATTATGCTATGATAGATTTTTGCTAAGCATCCATAGCTTGTTCAAAAGTACCTATTTTAGGCTTTTATTTATAGCAGCAAGGCAATTAACTGTTTGATTAAATTCTTTGATAGACATCAATGAAAAATATGTTAGCATAGACAAGGCAGTGAACTGTTTGAAAAAATGCCTCAAAGAAATGTGGTTTCAATGTGATGGAATGGCATGACGAATGCCATGACAAGAAAATTGCTATGGATTGTCATGGTATTCCATCACCATTGAGACCGCATTTCTTTGAGGCTTTTTTTCAAACAGTTTGCTTCCTTTTCTATGCTATTGCTTATTAGTATGCTTTGATATATTTTTTCCACTTCCATCCATAACTTTTTTGGAAGAACCTATTTTAGGATTTTAGCCATAGCAACAAAGAAATGAACTGTTTGATAAAATTCTTTGGTAAACATGTATGATAAACGTCGTCGCATAGACAAGGCAGTGAACTATTTGAAACAATGCCTCAAAGAAATGTGGTCTCATGGTGATGGAATTCCACAACAATCCACAACAATTTGCTTGTCGTGAAATTCCACCACCATGAGACCACATTTCTTTGAGGCATTCTTTTCAAATAGTTCATTCCCTTTCTTATGCTATTGCACACTATTATGCTATGATAGATTTTTTCTAAGCATCCATAGCTTTTTTGAAAGAACCTATTTTAGGCTTTTAGCCATAGCAGCAAGGCAATGAACTGTTTGATAAAATGCTTTGATAGACATGTATGAAAAATGTGTTAGCATAGACAAGGCAGTGAACTCTTTGAAAAAATGCCTCAAAGAAATGTGGTTTCATGGTGATGGAATGGCATGACGAATGCCATGACCAACAAATTGTTGTGGATTGTCATGGTATTCCATCACCATTGAGACCACATTTCCTTTGAGGATTTTTTTCAAACAGTTTGCTACCTTTTCTATGGTATTGCTTATTAGTATGCTTCGATAGATTTTTTCCAAGCATCTATAGATTTTTTGGAAGCACTTATTTTAGGCTTTTAGCCATAGCAACAAGGAAGTGAACTTTTTGATATAATTCTTTGGTAAACACGTATGGTAAATGTAGTAGCATCGACAAGGAAGCAAACTGTTTGAAAAAATGCCTCAAAGAAATGTGGTCTCATGGTGATGGAATGCCATGACAATCGACAACAGTTTTCTTGTAATGGCATTCCACCACCATGAGACCACATTTCTTTGAAGCATTTTTTTCCAAGAGTTCATTCCCTTGTCTATGCTATTGCTTACTATTATGCTATGATAGATTTTTGCTAAGCATCCATAGCTTGTTCAAAAGCACCTATTTTAGGATTTTAGCTATAGCAGCAAGGCAATGAACTGTTTGATAAAATGCTTTGATAGACATGAATGAAAAATATGTTAGCATAGACAAGGCAGTGAACTCTTTGAAAAAATGCATCAAAGAAATGTGGTTTCATGGTGATGGAATGTCATGACGAATGCCATGACAAGAAAATTGCTATGTATTGTCATGGCATTCCATCACCATTGAGACCACATTTCTTTGAGGCTTTTTTTCAAAGAGATTGCTTCCTTTTCTATGGTATTGCTTATTAGTATGCTTTGATATATTTTTTCCACTTGTATCCATAACTTTTTTGGAAGCACCTACTTTTGTCTTTTAGCCATAGCAACAAGGAAGCGAATTGTTTGATAAAATGCTTTGGTAAACATGTATGATAAATGTAGTACCATAGACAAGGTAGTGAACTGTTTGAGAAAATGCCTCAAAGAAATGTGGTCTCATGGTGATGGATGCCATGACAATCCACAACAATTTGCTTTTCATGGCATTCCACCACCATGAGACCACATTTCTTTGAGGCATTTTTTTCAAATAGTTCATTCCCTTGCTTATGCTGTTGCTTACTATTATGCTATGATATATTTTTCCTAAGCATCCATAGCTTGTTTGAAAGCACATGTTTTAGAATTTTAGCCATAGCAGCAAGGCAATGAACTGTTTGATAAAATGCTTTGATAGACATGTATGAAAAATGTGTTAGCATAGACAAGTTAGTCAACTCTTTGAAAAAATACCTAAAAGAAATGTGGTTTCATGGTGTTGGAATGGCATGACGAATGCCATGACCAGCAAATTGTTGTGGATTGTCATGGTATTCCATCACCATTGAGACAACATTTCTTTGAGGATTTTTTTCAAATAGTTTGCTGCCTTTTCTATGCTATTGCTTATTAGTATGCTTTGATAGATTTTTTCCAAGCATCTATACATTTTTTGGAAGCACCTATTTTAGGATTTTAGCCATAGCAACAAGGAAGTGAAATTTTTGATATAATTCTTTGGTAAACATGTATGATAAATGTAGTAGCATCTTCAAGGTAGCGAACTGTTTGAAAAAACGCCTCAAAGAAATGTGGTCTCATGGTGATGGAATGCCATGACAATCCACAACAATTTTCTTGTCATGGCATTCCACCACCATGAGACCACATTTCTTTGAGGCATTTTTTTCAAATAGTTCATTCCCTTGTCTATGCTATTGCTTACTATTATTCTATGATACATTTTTTCTACGCATCCATAGCTTGTTCAAATGCACCTATTTAAGGCTTTTAGCTATAACATCAAGGCAATGAACTGTTTGATAAAATGCTTTGATAGACATGAATGAAAAATGTATTAGCACAGAAAAGGTAGTGAAATCTGTGAAAAAAGCCTAAAATAAATGTGGTATCATGGTGATGGAATGGCATGACGAATGCCATGACAAGAAAATTGCTATGGATTGTCATTGCATTCCATCACCATTGAGACCACATTTCTTTGAGGCTTTTTTTCAAACAGTTTGCTTCCTTTTCTATGCTATTGCTTATTAGTATGCTTGGATATATTTTTTCCACTTGCATCCATAGCTTTTTTGGAAGCACCTATTTTAGGCTTTTAGCCATAGCAACAAGGAAGTGAACTGTTTCATAAAATGCGTTGGTAAACATTTATGATAAATGTAGTACCATAGACAAGGCAGCGAGTTGTTTGAGAAAATGCCTCAATGAAATGTGGTCTCATGGTGATGGAATGCCATGAAAATCCACACCAATTTTCTTGTCATGTCATTCCACCAAATGAGACCACATTTCTTTGAGGAATTTTTTTCAAACAGTTCATTCCCTTGTCTATGCTATTGCTTACTATTATCCTATGATAGATTTTTTCTAAGCATCCATAGCTTGTTCGAAAGCACCTGTTTTAGGCTTTTAGCCATAGTAGCAAGGCAATGAAATGTTTGATAAAATAATTTAATAGACATGTATGAAAAATGTGTTAGCATAGACAAGGCAATGAACTCTTTGAAAAAATGCCTCAAAGAAATGAGGTCTCATGGTGATGAAATGGCATGATGAATGCCATCACAAGAAAATTGCTATGGATTGCCATGGCAATCCATCACCATTGAGACCACATTTCTTTGAGGCTTTTTTTCAAATAGTTTGCTGCCTTTTCTATGCTATTGCTTATTAGTATGCTTTGATAGATTTTTTCCAAACATCCATAGCTTTCTTGGAAGCACCTATTTTAGGATTTAAGCAATAGCAATAAGGAAGTGAAATGTTTGATAAAATGCTTTGGTAAACATGTATCATAAATTTAGTAGCATTGACAATGCAGTGAACTATTTGGAAAAATTCTTCAAAGAAATGTGGTCTCATGGTGATGGAATGCCATGACAATCCACAACAATTTGCTTCTCATGGCATTCCACCACCATGAGACCACATTTCTTTGAGGCATTTTTTTCAAACAGTTTATTCCCTTTTCTATGCTATTGCTTACTATTATACTATGATAGATTTTTTCTAAGCATCCATATATTGTTCGAAAGCACCTATTTTAGGCTTTTAGCTATAGAAGCAAGGCAATGAATTGTTTGATAAAATGCTTTGATAGACATGTATGAAAAATGTGTTAGCATAGACAAGGCATTGATCTCTTTGAAAAAATGCCTCAAAGAAATGTGGTTTCATGGTGATGGAATGGCATGACGACTGCCATGACAAGAAAATTGTTGTGGATTGTCATGGCATTCCATCACCATTGAGACCACATTTATTTGAGGATTTTTTTCAAACAGTTTGCTACCTTTCCTATGCTATTGCTTATTAGTATGCTTTGACAGATTTTTTCCAAGCATCCATAGCTTTTTTGGAAGCACGTATTTTAGGATTTTAGCCATGGTAACAAGGAAGCGAACTGTTTGATAAAATGCTTTGGTAAACATGTATCATAAATTTAGTAGCATAGACAAGGCAACGAACTGTTTGGAAAAGTGCCTCAAAGAAATGTGGTCTCATTGTGATAGAATGCCATGACAATCCACAACAATTTCCTTCGCATGGCATTCCACCACCATGAGACCACATTTCTTTGAGGCATTTTTTTCAAACAGGTCATTCCCTTTTCTATGCTATTGCTTACTATTATGCTATGATAGATTTTTTATCAGTTTCCATAGCTTGTTAAAAAACACCTGTTTTAGGATTTTAGCTATAGCAGCAAGGCAATGAACTATTTGATAAAATGTTTTGATAGACATGTATGAAAAATGTGTTAGCATAGACAAGGCAGTGAACTCTTTGAAAAAATGCCTCAAAGAAATGTGGTTTCATGGTGATGGAATGGCATGACAAATGCCATGACAAGAAAATTGCTATGGATTGTCATGGCATTCCATCATCATTAAGACCACATTTCTTTGAGGATTTTTTTCAAATAGTTTGCTTGCTTTTCTATGCTATTGTTTATTTGTATGCTTTGATATATTTTTTTCCACTTGCAACGATAGCTTTTTTGGAAGCACCTATTTTAGGCTTTTAGCCATAGCAACAAGGAATCAACTGTTTGATAAAATGCTTTCATAACCATGTATGATAAATGTAGTAGCAGAGACAACACAGCGAACTGTTTGAAAAAATGCCTGAAAGAAATGTGGTCTCATTGTGATGGAATGCCATGACAATCCAAAACAATTTGATTGTCATGGCATTCCACCACCATGATAGGAGATTTCTTTGAGGCATTTTTTTCAAATAGTTCATTCCCTTGTCTATGCTATTGCTTACTATTATGCTATGATAGATTTTTTCTAAGCATCCATAGCTTGTTCAAAAGCACCTGTTTTAGGCTTTTAGCCATAGTAGCAAGGCAATGAACTGTTTGATAAAATTCTTTGATAGACATGTATGAAAAATGTATTAGCATAGACAAGGTAGTTAACTCTTTGAAAAAATGCCTCAAAGAAATGTGGTTTCGTGGTGATGGAATGACATGACGAATGCCATGACAAGAAAATTGTTGGGATTGTTATGGCATTCCATCACCATTGATACCACATTTCTTTGAGGCTTTTTTTCAAATAGTTTGCTTCCTTTTCTATGCTATTGCTTATTAGTATACTTTGATAGATTTTTTCCAAGCATTGATAGCTTTTTTGGAAGCACTTGTTTTAGGCTTTTAGCCATAGCAACATGGAAGCAAACTATTTGATACAATGCTTTGGTAAATATCTATGATAAATATAGTTGCATCAACAAGGAAGCGAACTATTTGAAAAAATGCCTCAAAGAAATGTGGTCTCATGGTGATGGAATGCCATGACAATCCACGACAATTTGCTTGTCATGGCATTCCACCACCATGAGACCACATTTCTTTGAGGCATTTTTTCAAATAGTTCATTCCCTTGTCTATGTTATTGCTTACTATTATGCTATGATAGATTTTTTCTAAGCATCCATAGCTTGCTTGAAAGCACCTGTTTTAGGCTTTTAGCTATAGCAGCAAGGCAATAAACTGTTTGATAAAATGCTTTGATAGACATGAATGAAAAATGTGTTAGCATAGACAAGGCAGTGAACTCTTGGAAAAAATGCCTCAAAGAAATGTGGTTTGAGAGTGATGGAATGGCATGACGAATGCCATGACAAGCAAATTGCTATGGATTGTCATGGCATTCCAACACCATTGAGACCACATTTCTTTGAGGATTTTTTTCAAATAGTTTGCTTCCTTTTCTATGCTATTGCTTATTAGTATGCTTTGATATATTTTTTCCACTTGCATCCATAGCTTTTTTGGAAGCACCTATTTTAGGCTTTTAGCCATAGCTACAAGGAAGCGAACTGTTTTATAAAATGCTTTGGTAAACATGTATGATAAATGTAGTAGCATAGACAAGCCAACAAACTGTTTGAAAAAATGCCTCAAAGAAATGTGGACTCATGGTGATGGAATGCCTTGAAAATCCACAACAATTTACTTGTCATGGCATTCCACCACCATGAGACCACATTTCTTCGAGGAATTTTTTTCAAACAATTCATTCCCTTGTCTATGCTATTGCTTACTATTATGCTATGATAGATTTTTTCTAAGCATCCATAGCTTGTTCGAAAGTACCTATTTTAGGCTTTTAGCCATTGCAGCAAGGCAATGAACTGTTTGATAAAATGCTTTGATAGACATGTATGAAAAATGTGTTAGCATAGACAACACAGTGAACTCTTTGAAAAAATGCCTCAAAGAAATGTGGTTTTGTGGTGATGGAATGGCATGACAAGCAAATTGTTGTGGATTGTCATGGCATTCCATCACCATTGAGACCACATTTCCTTGAGGATTTTTTTCAAACAGTCTACTGCCTTTTCTATGCTATTTCTAATTAGTATGCTTTGACATATTTTTTCCAAGCATCCATAGCTTTTTTGGAATCACCTATTTTATGATTTTAGCCATAGCAACAAGGAAGTGAACTATTTGACAAAATGCTTTGGTAAACATGTATCATAAATTTAGTAGCATAGACAAGGCAACAAACTATTTGGAAAAATGCCTCAAAGAAATGTGGTCTCATGGTGATGGAATGCCATGACAATCCACAACAATTTGCTTCTCATGGCATTCCACCACCATGAGACCACATTTATTTGAGGCATTTTTTTCAAACAGTTCATTCCCTTTTCTATGCTATTGCTTACTATTATGCTATGATAGATTATTTCTAAGCATCCATAGCTTGTTCAAAAGCACCTGTTTTAGGCTTTTACCTATAGTAGCAAGGCAATGAACTGTTCGATAAAATGATTTGATAGACATGTATGAAAAATGTGTTAGCATAGACAAGGTAGTGAACTCTTTGATAAATTGCCTCAAAGAAATGTGGTTTCATGGTGATGGAATGGCATGATGAATGCCATGACAGGAAAATTGCTATGGATTGTCATGGCATTCCATCACCATTGAGACAACATTTCTTTGAGGCTTTTTTTCAAATAGTTTGCTTCCTTTTCTATGCTTTTACTTATTAGTATGGTTTGATATATTTTTTCCACTTGCATCTATAGCTTTTTTGGAAGCACCTATTTTAGGCTTTTAGCCATAGCAATAAGGAAGTGAACTGTTTGATAAAATGGTTTGGGAAACATGTATGATAAATGTAGTAGCATAGACAATGCAGCAAACTGTTTGAAAAAATGCGTCAAAGAAATGTGGTCTCATGGTGATGGAATGCCATGACAATCCACAACAATTTGCTTGTCATGACATTCCACCACCATGAGACCACATTTGTTTGAGGCATTTTTTTCAAACAGTTCATTCCCTTGTCTATGATATTGCTTACTATTATGCTATGATAGATTTTTTCTAAGCATCCATAGCTTGTTCGAAAGCACCTATTTTAGGATTTTAGCCAAAGGAGCAAGGCAATGAACTGTTTGATAAAATGCTTTTATAGAGATGTATGAAAATTGTGTTAGCATAGACAAGGCAGTGAACTCTTTGAAAAAATGCCTCAAAGAAATGAGGTCTCATGGTGATGGAATGGCATGACGAATGCCATGACAACAAGATTGCTATGGATTGTCATTTCATTCCATCACCATTGGGACCACATTTCTTTGAGGCTTTTTTTCAAACAGTTTGCTGCCTTTTCTATGATATTGTTTATTAGTATGCTTTTATAGATTTTTTCCAAGCATGCATAGCTTTTTTGGAAGTACCTATTTTAGGATTTTAGCCACAGCAACAAGGAAGTGAACTATTTGATAAAATGCTTTGGTAAACATGTATGATAAATGTAGTAGCATAGACAAGGAAGTCAACTGTTTGAAAAAATGCCTCAAAGAAATGTGGTCTCATGGTGATGGAATACCATGACAATCCACAACAATTTGCTTGTCATGGCATTCCACCACCATGAGACAACATTTCTTTGAGGCATTTTTTTCAAACAGTTCATTCCATTTTCTATGCTATTGCTTACTATTATGCTATGATAGATTTTTTTCTAAGCATCCTTAGCTTGTTCGAAAGCACCTATTTTAGGCTTTTAGCCATAGCAGCAAGGAAATGAACTGTTTGGCTAAATGCTTTGATAGAAATGTATGAAAAATGTGTTAGCATAGACAAGGCAGTGAACTCTTTGAAAAAATGCCTCAAAGAAAGGAGGTCTCATGGTGATGGAATGGCATGACAATCAAAAGCATTTGATTGTCATGGCATTCGATCGGGTCATGAGACCTCATTTCTTTGAGGAATTTTTTCAAAGATTTCACAACGTTGTCTATGATATTGCTTACTATTATGCTTTTGATAGATTTTTTCCAAGTATCCATAGCTTGTTCGAAAGCACTTGTTTTAGGCTTTCAACCATAGCAACAAGGCAACAGTTGAACTATTTGACAAAATGATTTGGTAGACATGTATGAAAAATGTGGTAGTATAGACAAGGCAGTGAACTGTTTGAAAAAATGCCTCAAAGAAATGTGGTCTCATAGAATTCCATGACAACCAAATGCAATTGGCAACTACTCCTAGTTATTAGTTATGTAATGTGAAGTAATTGCATAACTGCTTAGGTTGACTTTGTAAAAACTATATTGTAATTGAATTTTTTTCATCTTTCAACATCTAGTTATTAGTTATGAAATTTGAAGCAATGCTTTCAGTTTGAAAGATGTGGAATGCAATGTAATCAATGTTATTAATATTTACTACAAAAATTTATTTTTTACTAAGTTACTGGTTCGATTTTTGGGTTCAGGATCGGGTTCAAGAACCTGGTTCGCCGGTTCGAGGAAATTTTTTTTTGGGGGGTTGGGTTTGTTTTGGGTTCAGTAATACAAAAACATATAAAAATCAGAAATATATACATATTTGCAGCAGTAATCAAGTTTAGAATACACCACCATATTAATAGTCAAATAACATAGCAAAAATACACCACCACTTTCATAGTGAAATATTAAAATATTAGTGATCTACTCGAATGTCATGATACAAAATTATAAATTAAAGTTCAAACATAAAAATGTCAAGTGTTTACAATTAGCCATTATTGATCATTGATCAATCTGAAAAGTGTGAACATTTTTCTATGTGGAAGGCAAACAAGAAAACAGTGTTACATAATTATTTACATTGTGAAAGAGCCAAAACCTTTTCCTTGCAGATCGTAGAATAATCTCAGTGATTTTTTGGGTGTCCTTGCGTTGGAATGGAACTATGCTGAGCCATGATGGTTGAATAGGAACTGTGAGAAAGAAATAAGATAAATCACATGCAACTTTTTACAATTTCTTTCCTTGGAAAAAAGGGTAAAGTTTGCTTTTTAGGGAGAATCTCCTTTATAGTTTGAACACGTTGATAATTTTCAAGATAGACTTAGCCAAATATGTCATCTAGGTTTGAAGCTTTTAGGTAAAATGTTTGCTTCTTAAAATTTTGTTCAAAATTCAAGATGCAGGCTCTCCTCCCTTAGGGAAGAGAAGGCCTATCAAACCTAACACTCTTATGCAACACTTCTTAAGTTCTTGTTGATGCAGTATTAGATGCGAAGTTTCAAAATAGGCATGGTTATATAAATTCTCATCTCATGACTATCATTGCATCAAATTAAGAATTTTCAATCCTTTATGGTCTAGACAAGAGAAGTATGGAGTAGTGTTCCAATGCTAAAGTCTTATTGTGAATCTCTTTGCTATGAGTGGTTCAAAAATGAGGAATCTGTCTTCTGCACCAAATGAGAAATATTCACAATATGTGCTAGGAAGGAATAAGTCCATAAGATCAAGTATGCATTGCAAAATTGGCTTACATTTGACTTCCAAAGATATAAATTTTCACACTTTTCAATGTTCACACGTAAGTCAAAAAGTATATGCGCGTAAGTTGTAAAGTATACACTTGAATACACGTAACTCATATCTATTGAACCATGAATTTATAATGCAAATATGGACACTATCGATAAAAAAGATTTGTATTAAGCAAATAGTCATGTATGCATACATCAATATATGTCGATATAAGTATAAAATATAGTTACAAAATAGCCATATAGACTTACGAGAATACCATATAGGCATACAATGTCAAATATATCCAACACAAAATATGTACAAAATTTCCATGTAGGCATACAACAAAGGGCTCTGTGCATTCAAAATTCATTTCTCTCCATGCTCTGGTTCAAATACAATTTTCTTTCCCTTTGCTAGGCGATCCGATGGAAATAAGTCTGTCACCCATTTCTGTTGTGCTTGAGGAGTGCTCTTGCTGCTCCTCCTAGTGTTTAGCTCCTAGTAAAGTTTCAACTATTACAATAAGAAGTAAAGACATTAGTATATAGAAATTACATTATAAAAATTAATATATTTAACAAAATAATCACTTACAGCCATCTCACGATCACTCTCCTCGATGGAAATATTTGCACGCCGATGCTCAGGCATGCTCAAGCCTTGTATAAACCATCCAAATAGGAATTCAACTACGAATCAATAATGGTTTTATTTTTCACTAGAACTAGTTCATCTATAACAATGAATGTAAATTGAAATTTAGTAATTTGCCTCATACCTCCCCTATTAGAGCCATGGAGGATTGTATAGTGGAGGAAACACCAATATCCATTGCCCTCATAACATTTGGTGGTGTTTTTGTCACCAACATATGAAAATAAAATAACAAATTATTCAATCACAAAAAAGTTACAATAGCGATCCATGTGATGACTTATGATGTATGAGATTATAAGCAAAAAATTTTGAGTACAAGTATTAAACAAATATATTTCTGATTATTGGTTATCGAATTTGAAGTAATGCTTTGAGTTTGAATGATGTGTAATGCAACGTAACCAACAATATGAATATAAACTACACAAATCTATTAAACTTAGAATTCATTACTTAAGTTCTCTTTAAATTCTATATTACCTCCATGAACGTTTGATCAAATCTACTAGCACTCGAAGGTGTTTCCTTGAAACCTCCAATAGTACCCTATTCAACATCCAAAATCACATATTAAAATACCATTCATAAAACAATGCTATTAACAAATGTAATAAATTTATAATTGTTTACTAACTTTACATACCCCACCGATAGGTGTATTGAAAAAATAAGTAGGTGCATGACTAGTGTATCCAGTCTCTACACTATGACCCTGCAATTTTATTAAAATAATAAAACTAAATTAGTTCATCTTTCATTTCACAATCGAAATTCAATAAATTAAATTCAATGAACATGCTAAATTTTACCTGAGTTTCAATGCCATATGCATCATGTAAAATTTCAGCCGTCCTCTCCATCCCCGTAGATGCATACACATCAGGCTGCATAGTAGCATATGGATCCTACGTAGCACTCTCCTGAGTGACGATAGGGTCATACAAACAAGTCACCTCGCAAGATTGACACACATGGGTTAGAAGGCCAGCACCTGAAGACTCCCCTAGATGGTACTGTACAATAGGGCTAGTGTGATGGATGACACTCCAGGTCAAAGTTGTGATTGCCTGCAATGTCTCTATGTGAGCACTCTCCTTCACAATGGTAGGCATCACAATCTACTCATGAGGCAGTCTAGTGAGAGGTCATCTCCCTTGCCGCATAGGATCCGGTTGTGCACCAGGCCTATCCTGAGCTGACCCCCCACCTCTCCCCTGTAACTCCCTCATATCAAAATAATTTGGGATTTGCTTCAATACAAACAAAATGTATAGTTTCCTAAGAAAATATTGGGGGACTTCACAATTATTGCACAGTGGGTAATCAAAGACCATATACCATCTTTCAGAAAAATGGTTCTTAATCTCTTGGTGGTGGCACTAATGAATAGGAAACCTCTTTGCATTGAGGGTAATATTTTGATTTGTTTTAGGGTCAGTGAATAGATCTAGCACAAATCACTTTTAGTAATTTTTAAATCTTTTACTTGTTTATATGATAATTTGTTTGCATAATATGCCCTGGCTGTCTGCCTCCTATCTTTCCATCTAGAGATTTATTGGGTGATTGCATCTACATTTTTTAACATGTCTTTCAATGAATTTTCTAGAAGCATTCTTTCTGTGGTTGAAGCATTTGGATCACTCAACCTACTGATAAGATCCTCAAGTTGTTTTCTATTGTTCTCAATTTCACTCAAATTTTTTGGAGTGCTAGGAGGGAATTGAGAGAATGGTGGGGGAGGTTGATTTTGTTGAGGATTTTGTTGAGGATTTTGCTATTGAGGATTCACCTCCTCTTCTTGTTGAGGATTTGTTGTATTTCCTACAAATTAAAAAAAAACAATCAAATCTAACCTAAAACAAACAAAATCAATTTCAAACTAACAAATTCGAAACAAAATGCAAACAATACTTACCTCCTGCATCTCTTCGTCATCGTGGCACCATATTTGCAAACAAAATCCAACTATTCTTGATGAAATTTGTAGAAATCCTTCCTCCTAGAACACGAGTGCGAAAGTGAGGGCTTTTGGCCGTGGGCAAAGCTGAGAAACAGTAAAAAACAAATGATAGAGATTTCACCTTTTTTTTTCTTTTAAAATCACATAACGCGCTCGAATTATCTCTTTCCATTTTTTTTTCCCATTTGGCCACAAAAAAACAACCAACTTCATGCACCTACCCCTAAATAAGAAAAAAATTGAAAATTGAAAAAGTTCAAAAGTTCAAAAGTTCAAAATCTAAAAATGTGAAGTGTTTGGGTTCATCTGAAAACCCGATCCTGAAACCCGTAAAATTTAATGTTTAAAACTTTAATTAAAAAGAAAAATTATCGGATTTCAGACCCATACAGAACCACGGAACTAGGCGTGAAAATGGTCTTGGGTTCATGTTCATTCCCGCTCCTGCACTCTGCATAAGCATTGGTAGGTGCTTGAATTAACTGAAATGAGCTATTTGTAAAGTGCCTCAAAGAAATATGGTCTCTCACACACAAAGATTTGAGGGAGCTGTGAAAAATATGGAACCAAAGCACAGGGTAGGCAACAAGGTGGTTTAAAAAAAATGTCTGAAAATGGTGTCTCAGGGAGCACAATGATTGCTGGTTTGCACAAAGAGGCTTGTGACAAGTTCCAACAGGTTATCAAAATCCATCAATTCTCTACTAAATAAGATTTAATATGCTAATTGTAAGATATTCACAGTATGGAGTTGTTAAAAAGGGTTTTGGAAACTCTCTAACAAATTCTATTGGAAAGGGTAATGCCAAAATTTACAATGCATAACCGCACCTTCACAACGTGCCAGAATGGGAATTTTTTGACATTGTAGCTGTTGTGACCTAGGAAATATGAATACAAAGTGTGGAAGCATTGAAAATGCTTATGAAATGGAGACACACTGATAAAGCACATGACCTATTTTTCATTATACCTTAATGAAATACAATCTATGTAATGTCACAAAAATGAAGAAAATGTATTTGTGGAAAAGGTTTCAAGAAATTTCAAGCAAATTGTGCTATGGGGATTTGCATTCCAACTGTGGAATCATAAGAGGGTTGTATAAACTGAATGAAGAATCATACCTCAAGGAATCAGGGCCCAAGGAATGGCTATAAGATATGTATCAAATGGATTTACTAGAGGGAAAGAGAATCATTTGGTAGTGTGCCACAAAGAAATGAAGTGCATAAATTTGTATTGTTAAAAAAAGGCTTTAAAATCCTTCAAAGCAAATGCATTGTATAGGTGAAGGATTGAGTTATATAAAATCATTCAAAGGAAATGAAATATTTGTAGTGTATGCAAAAAATGAATTTGATGAAAAGGAATTAGAAACAAAAGAAAATGTATTTTGCAAGTGTAAAAGGGGATTCCATGACCTTCACTAGTATCATCGTTACCTATGAAAACGAAAGCTTTGGACCAGTGCATGATCTGTTTAAAAAAATGCCTCATCAAATAATTTCATTGCATGGAAAAAAAATATTTGAGGTTTAAATAAATGTTCACACATAAAACAAAACGGGTGTGCAAGCTCTTGAAAAGAATGCCTCAAATAGATGTCATCTTGTAGTGTTTGGGTGTTTGTAGAGTTTCACAAATGCATTCATTAAAAAGGCTTTAGAAATTTCAAGAAAATACAAAGAGGGCAGAGAGCTATTTCAAAGCATTCAAATTTCTCAAAGGGATGGTAGTTCCTAGAATGAAGAAGTCAAGGTGATTAAAGGATTTGCAAGGTACGAGCACAAATGTGTAATCATGGACAATATAGGTGAACCATGGTTCACAAAATGTCAAAGAGATGGGTTTCAAAAATTCTATGTTTACAGTGTGTCCACAAAATGTTATGTTGAAAAGAGGGCTTTTGAAATTGCCAAGAAAATGAGTTGGTTGGATGAATTCAGAGGGTGAAAACATAAACAAGGCATTATAAACCATTTGACATAATTCCTTGAAAGACATGTGGTCTCGCGACAATGGACACCATGTTTATAAAGTGAAATTGTTGAGAAGACTCTAAAGAATCTTTAAACAAATGCATTTTGGCATAGATGTAAATCCAGACTCCATCATGTACCAACATCCTTTATGTATGTCATAAGAAAATAGGAGGCCTCAATTTCTCTATTCTTAATAATCCTTTCATCAATTTTCAAAAGCAAACAAGTTTTATTAATTGAGGTGTTTAATAATGTGGATTGGAGCTCAAAATAGAACGAAAATACTTTGGGTTATTGCCAATGTTGATATTAATATCATGGAACAAGGAATGATACAAATTTTTTATAGATTATTATAGATAAATAATGATGTAAGAGGATGGAACCAAAATTGGTATTCATAGCATAGTGCCAAAGTGCTCACAGGCCTTGTGCCTTCACCGGGCCAATGTGCTCATGGGTTTGGTAGTTTCTTGTGGTTTCTTGTACTTGGTTCATAACTCCGGTCAAAAGAGTTTACCTCTAATCATATGGGTGCATTGCACCTTTTTTTTTAAAAAAAGGTTTTCAATTGTTGAGCAAGAATAGCTCAAAGAAATTTATTTCATGGAGCGTTGTGGTTGTAGGGGACTACATGCAATGGATTTGTTAAAAAAAATTAAGAATTTTTTTTTCAAGAAAATGTTGTTTGTAAAATGTGGAAGCATTGACAGAGTATGTGAACCGTTGGACAGATACCTCAAAGAACTACATGATCTAATGATCCTATGTTTGCAGTATGTGCAAAAAGAATATTGGTAAAGACTTTTAAAACTTCTAAAAAAGTACAATTGGATGTTGTTTTTCCAAATTCCACAAATGTTTACTCAAATCCTCAACCTATACCAAAACAGGAAAATGATGGTTTGCTTCAAGCTTGACAAAGACATATGATTTAAAAATAAAGTGCATGGAGGGATTTTAAATTATTGAGCTTGAATAATATTTTCATGAGATGTACAAGATACAATGTTTCCTCTAAGTTTTGTTAGGATTTGGCACTTATGTGTTAAAGTGTTGTGAGTGAATGGTGCAAATTTTAAATGAGACATAACATTATTTTAATATTATAACATTAAATTTCAAAAGGAGGTTTTTATTGTTTCACTTAGGGATATCTAAAGTTTATCATTTACACTAGATTGATATAATTTGATTAATTTTATAAATTAATTAATATGCTTAATGTTTTGTAGGTATCTTTTGAAATGAAAATTTTGTAAAAAGGATCTTTGAGGAGATTACAAAGCAGATACACAAAAGGGGAGATTTTTTGAAAAACCAACAAATTGACTGAACACTTTGTGTTCCCACTTAAAGTAATCTCTAGAAAGGATGCAGATTTATGCTATGTGAAAAGGGAAACTCAAAGTGAAACTATAAATTGCAATCATGAACTGAAGTCAACCTAAGTTAAACTAGAGTTGAAAGTAGAGAGTTTCCTTTGTGGAGAAACTTCATGCATGCAAAAGGTTATTTTGCATATATCTTTTTGGTGGGACTTATGTAATTATGGGATATAAATGGTCAAATTAATCTCATTGGAAGGGGTTAGAGAGTTGAAAATTATAAATTAGATATTTTTTAGGTTAGCTGTTTAGAATTTTGCAGTAGACTAGATGGTATATTTTTCTTGCATTCTTAGTTTTAGTGGAGGTAATTTGAAGATATAGTTTTTGTACACTGGTGAAGTTTGCTATATTTGTAAATGTTGTTTATCTATTTTACAATAGTAGAATTAGCCAAATTTAAACCTTATTTATGTTACACTCTAGAAAGGTATTTGTTTGTTAATCATTTGATTTGATGTTCTTCAAAGAATGAATAAAGTTTTGTCTTTTCTTCATTTCTTCATTTCTTCATTTTGTGGAGCAACTACATGTATGTAAAAGTTAGCTATTTAGAGTTTTGTAGTAGAGTAAATGGAAGATTCTTCTTGCACTCTTAGTTTTAGTGGAGGTAATTTGAAGATATTGGTTTCTGTACATTGGTGAATTTTTCCAGATTTGTAGACACTATTTATTTTTCTTACCACAATAGAAGCAATTGGACTTAAACTTGCTTTCAAGTATGCTCTAGAATGGTATTTTTTGCTAATAATTTGATTTTATTTTCTTCAAAGAATGAATAAATTTTTGTATTTTCTTGAGTTTGAATTGGAATGGATGATCTACTACACACTTTTGATTTTTTCACTATGAATGAATGCAATCATGTATTGGTTACAGGTTGATTTATTCTATGGTTTAATTTAGGAATTCCTTGATGAACAATAGGTATGGTTAACTAAATGAATCAACATTCTATTCTTTCCTGCATTCTTGATCTATCTTTTTATTTTCTTTATCATTTAGTTAGAGTAGGCTTGGTAGGAGTTTGATCATGCAACAACCAAAAACTTCCATAATTAGCAAGCCCCTTGAATATTATAGCCATATTGTTTGCTCAACAAAACAGTAACATTGTGACCTAACACCCAGGACCTTGGGAAGTGTTTGATTTAATGATCATTCACTTCTTTTCAAGAGAGGTAAGTTAATTGCATCTTGCTTGCATGTTATTGTGTCAATTTGGCCATCAACGGAATTGGTGCTAGAAGGAGGGCCCTTGAAATTTTTTGGTTTGTTGCAAGTTAGATTGGTTTGGATCTTAGGAAAACCTAGCTTTGATGGATAACCCTTTGTGTATTCTTGGAATTATTCATGAAATTCCTAATCACATGCATGCAAGGCTTCCTTTATTTTTCCCTAAATGTGGACAAAATGCTTCTAAACATGTCAATATTTACAAGGATTTATTCATTTTTCTCCAGGTTCAGCATGAAGATACCATTTTCCAATTATTCGTCAAAAAAATTAAGGGGCAGCATGGCAATGGTATGTTAATCTTCCATAAAATTCTATTTGTTCATGGATTGAGTTAAGGATTCTATTCTTAGATCATTTTGGTCCTTATGCACATGCACGAGATCCATCATTTCAATTTATTAGTTCAACCATAGGTTCTTTTTTATGTTTCAATGTGTTTTAAATTTAAATCTGGTTATTAATGATCATGTGTTAAGAGAACATTATTTGTGGGATATAAATCCTTCATTGGCAGAAAAAAAAAATGTTGTGGGGAGGTTATCTCCCTACACAATGCATTTAACAAAGCTCTCTTGATGGTACAATTTGGACCAAATATTAGAAATGAGAGTAGTCAAAGAATGAGAAATAATGACCTTGTACTCACAAACTACCAACCTTTGCAGCCTTATGCTAGTTTGCTCATCGCCTAGATGCAATCGTTTTATCCATACAACTACAACCTTCCTAATCTTCCGAACACTAGGTTTTTCAATGCTTTAGATCATGTTAGTCCCACACAAGGCCAATTAGGGATTCAAGCTTTGCAAGATCCAACCCCAAAGGTAAGTATTCCACCTTCCAATGAAATTTTCTATGTCTTTATCATCTATTTTCAGTCATAATCCAATGCATAATGAATTAAATCATGATGAAATTGTAAGTGAAGGATTAGATGAAAAATTATACCATTTTGATGGTTTATTTGAAAAAGAGCATGAAATAGATTTAAAATTAGAGCATCATGAAACGATTAAGTTATAATCTAACTTTGTTGAAGATGCTAATGTAAATTATAGCAATAAAAAAGGTGAAGTATCAACACAAAGTTGATGTCGTGAGAAATCAACAATTAAGGAGTCTCCTTCCAACTGTCCTGAGAAAGATGTGCAAAAATGCGATGAAGGAACAATAAATTGTGGTTTGTGTTGGATGGACATACCACTTATGCAAGATCCATTAAATAATAAATTGAAGGAATTCAATGCTTGGAGGCTCTCAAAGCTTGCTATTGAATATTTGCATATTCCCATAGAAGATCATAAGAGTAGTCATCCACTCAATAAGGGAGATGAAATGGATAACACCCATGGAATTGATGATGATTCCATCCAAAATGATGAGAGCTTTGAAAATATGTCTAGCTCATCCCCATCATCCGATGACCTCAAGCCTTGCATTGAAATGGACTCTATGATTGAAAAAGTTTATTTTGTAAGGAAATACGAGGTGTGGAAACACATTCCTAATGAAAAATCCTCAGGAAAAAAATGTAGGAAAAACATTCATTTAACAAATTACATTCATTGAGATGCACATTCAAAGGACAAAAGAATAGAAAAAAATATAACACATAAAGATAACACTAGATTTACATGGGAAAAACCTTATGGGAGAAAAACCAACACACCAAGTAAAGCCACTTTGTATTATAGTAAAAATATTACATACAAGGTTACAGACTCTACTCTCAAATGTTAACTCACAGCAACAAAGCAATCCCTTGGTTGACCTCACTCACCGATATTAGTTTGTACTTACACACACACTCTATTACAATGGTTGTAAAAGAATTCAATGTAAAACCATTCAACCAACCTCTTCATCAAGCTGCATGCCATTTAATTTTCAATCTAGAGAATTTGAATTTACATTCAATGCATCCTAATGTACATTCGATTTGATTTGATCTCGATCACCCCTTTAAATCATGTCACCACCATGAAGATCAAATCTTCATTTAATTTTTCACTGGAGTAGTTGTTGAAATATCAGTTACCAGGAGAGCTACTCGCGTTCACACTAATGACTGCCACACAATTCACAAAAAGGATGTGAATTGCACGATCATCCAATTGATAATCACCATCTACTATTATCAACCTATCGGATCCCACCATGACATATGAGCCACTGAGTCAGCCATCATCATATTAGGGAGAGAGCATGTCATCTCCCACCGATGTATACTTTGCAGCCTCATGACTATAAGCTCATTAATGAGAACAGGTTGAGGGTCCTACCAAAGTCCACGAGTCCCACTGATATGCTGATATTTGATGTCGCCAAGGTGGGAGAAACTCAAACTTAAAAACCTTATGTCAAAGGTTACGAGGTTTTGAAAACCTGCAACATCTAGACACCAAAGAGATTTCTAGGTCGCTAAATTATGAAACTCCAGAACCCCACGACAAGGATTCCAAAAACTTGGAATGCCGCGACAACATGTAGATCACCATGTCAGGAGGAACTATGAAACTCAGGAACCTTGCAACATAGGTTTCAAGGTTTTGGATTTCAGTGATAGTCTAACAATGAAGGCCAACTAAGGGAAAAATGCCAAGTATTTAAGAGAGGTTCAAGCTAGCAAGTTAAGGCATATTTTCCAATAAGCTCCCACTTGACAAAGACTTACTAGCTTCCTCTAAACTTGAAGTTATTGAGATTCATAGGCCCCAAGGCCCATTGAACTTGCACACCACCTATACTTCTTTGTGCTCATAGAATTTGTCAATGCATCAACAACATTATCTAGAGTATCCACTTTTGCAAGATTAACCTTTCCATCCTCTACCATATCATAAATGAAATGATATTGAACATTGATATGCTTTGTCCTGGCATGGAAAGTGGTATTTTTTGCCAAAAAAATAGAACTTTGATTGTCACAAAAAATTGTAATCTGCCCTACATTAAAACCAACACCAGAACACAAACATCTAATCCAAACAACTTCTTTGTAGGCATGTGTTGTTGCCATATACTTTGCCTCAGTAGTAGATAAAGTGACCATAGCTTGTCGCTTACTCATCCAACTCACTGTACCACCAAATAACATGAAGATGTATCCACTGGTGGATCTTTTGCTGTCAATGTCCCCTTCCCAATCAAAATCCACATACCCATGAATGCTAAGAGATATTTGTGATCAAACTGAATTACCATGATAACACAAAGCATACTCTAAAGTTCCCTTCAAATATTTAAAAACTCTCTTCACAACATCCCAATGCAGTCTTTCAGGATTAGCCATAAACTAACTAAGTAATCCCATTGCTTGGGAAATGTCTAACCTTGTATAGACTATTGCATACATTAAACTAGCAACAACACTTGCATAAGGCACTCTAGTCATGTCCTCTATCTTGGTAGGAGATTTTTGAAAATCTTGAATAGATAGCTTCATTCCCTACAACATTAGAACAACTAGCTACTTGCAATCAGTCATACCAAATCCTGATAGGACATTGTTGATATACTTACTCTAGTTGAGCCAAATACTTCTACTTCCTCTATCCATTTTTATTTCCATCCATAGAATATACCTTGTTGCACCTAGATCTTTCATTTCAAACTTTGTTGACAAATGAGATTTTAGATAAGAAATCATAGTTTTACTATTTCCTATGAAAAATGTGCCATCAACATACATGGAAATAATAAGAACTCGATCATTTTTAGTTTTGTAATAAACACAATGATATTATTTTGATCTCATGAATCCTAATGACAATACAAAGGTGTCAAACTTTTGGTACCACATTCTAGGGGATTGCTTCAAACCATACAAAGATTTGTTTAACTTGCAAAGAAAATTTTCTTTACCTTTTTCAATGAAGTGCTTAGGATGGGACATATAAATTTCTTCTTCTAGCTTTGCATGAAGAAACATTGTCTTCACATCCATTTTCTCAATCTCTAATTCATACACTACTACAAGTGACAAAATAAATATGATAGATGTCAGCTTAGTTATAGGAGAAAAAAATTCCCCATAATCAATTTCCTCCACCTAGGAATAACCTTTTGTGACTAACCAAGCTTTATAATTCTCAACATTTCCATCTAGACCTGTCTTTTTCTTAAATACCCATTTATAACCAATAGGCTTTTTCCCTTCAGGTAGGGGTACCAAATCCCAGGTTTCATTCTTTTTCAAAGATTCCATTTCCTCATTCATGGCTTCCAACTAGGAATTTGAGTTAGACATATTAATTTCCTCTTTCATAGTCCTAGGCTCATCAATGCTAGTAATCAAAGAATAGGCACAATTCGAATCCAACATAGAAAATCCATACCTATTAGGTTGACACTTTTCACATGTAGACCTCCTAACAGGTTGAGGCTGAGGTTGTGGTTCTTCCTTAGAACTCTCAGAGCTACTACAACTCTCCTTAGTTTTAGGTACACTTTTTAGTTCCTCTTTATCTGGAGTTCAAGGAATTTCAACTGCATCATTATTCTTTTCCTTTTTATCTATCTCTAACTAAGGACCAGCTATTGAAGGCTTTAGCTCACAAAAAGTTACACTTATACTATACAAAACCTTCTCAGTAATAGGATTCCAAAGCTTGTATCCTTTCACACCAACACCATAGCCAATGAAGATACATTTGACAACCTTGTTCTCCAACTTTGATCTTTTCTCATTTGGCACATATGCATATGCCTCATAGTCGAAGACACGAATATGTCTCAGAGAGGGATTCTTACCAAACCATGCTTCCAAAGGGGTTTGTTAACAAGGGCTGAACTAGTTGAATGATTTATCAAGTATAATACTATAGCCACATCCTTAGCCTAGAACTTATGCTCTAGACCAGTACTACTCAACATACTTCTTGCTCTTTCCATTAGCATCTTGTTCAACCTTTCAACAACTCCATTCTACTTTGGAGTATAAGGCATAGTTTTATGCCTTTTCATCCCATGGTCTTTGTAGTACCTTTCAAAATCTACATAAAAAACTCACTGCCATTGTCCATCCTCAAGCATTTATTTTCCTTCTAGTATGATTTTCTACCAATTTTTTAAACTCTTTAAACCGACTGAACACTTCTGATTTACTCTTTACAAAATACACAAATTCTCTTCTTGAATAATCATCAATAAAACAAACATAATATCTAGACTTTGATAATGAAGGAACATTCACTAGACCAAATACATTAGAATGAACATAATCCAATATGCTAGAAGATTTATGACTTGAATAAAATGAAACATGGTGTTGCTTTCCAAAAATACAATGTTTGCAAAAATTGAACTCAAAGTTACAATCATTAAGCCCTTCAACTAGATTTTTATTTTTCAAGGCTTTTAAGCCTTTCTCTCCTATGTGACCAAGTCTATGATGCCATAGAATGGTTTTATCTACTATGAGTTTCACCTCCAAGGAATTTTCACCTAGATGAGCTTCATTCTCTTTCTCTACACAAGCAACTTTGCTTGACTTTACAGAGATGTTGTTACATTGAATAGGTCATAAATCCAACTTGTACAAAGTGCCTATGCATGCACCCTTAGCCAACACCATTGAGCCTCTAGTGATCTTACAACCTCCACTTGAGAAAGAAACTTGCACACCAACATCATTCAACTTACTAATAGAAAGCAGGTTATGAGCCAAACCTGGTATGTGTAGTATGCCAACAATTCCTTTGATTCTTCTGTTAGGGAATTGGATTCTGACTCTTCCACAACCAACAATTTCCATAGTTGAGTCACTTGCCAGGTAAACCTTTCCACCAACATACTTTTCATACTTAGTGAACCAATCTCTGTGAGATGTCATGTGAAAAGATGCACTTGAGTCAATCATCCAAACATCATCTGATGCCTGAGTCACCAAGGAAATAATGAAGGAATCTACATCACTCTAAGAAGAGTCATTTTATGAAGAGTTCTTCTTGTTCTTCTTCTTTATCTCCTCTTTACAATCCTTTTGTATATGACCTATCTACCCATAGTTCCAACATTTCACCTTGGAATTCTTACTAGGATATTTTGATGTCCCTTCAAATTTGGATTTAGACTTCTTTTATTTCTTCTTTCCTCTCTCCTTTGATCTACCCTGAAAAACAAGAGCCTCATTGGCCATTTCAGAAGACTTCCTTTGCATTTATTCTAATATTAGTGAGGAAACCACATCTTCCATCTTGAAAGTAGTAGTTGTAGTTCCAATAGCCATTACTAGATGATCCCAACTGTCGGGTAAGGAACATAACAGAAGCATACAACAATCCCCCTCCTCTATCTTCACACCTACATATGCCAATTGAGCAACAATAATAATAAATGAATTCAGATGGTCTGCTACAGATGCACCTTCTTCAATCTTCAAGGAGTCCAACATCTTCCTCAGGAATAACTTATTCACTAGAGACTTTCCCTGCTAAATGTCACCAAGTTTCTTCCATAATGAAGATTTAGTCTTCTCCTCATGGATGTTTAGGAGAAAAAAATCTACCAGACAAAGCGTTATCAATGCTCTAGCTTTTATATCTGCAAGGTCCCAATCTTCTTGCTTCAGACCTTGTGGCATATTTCTAGACACAAAGATCAAGAGGTCTCCATCCACCAATAGGTCTTCCACTTTGAGTTTCCACAACTCAAACTTACTGCCCTTGAACCTTTCAATTCCTACTCTACCTGATGTACTTGCCATCTCAAACTGTAAACTAGATAATGAGTTCTTCTTTTGCGAGACTCCCACTGAATAGGATTAGCACAAAAAACCAACCCTACTCACAAGGATAACACAACTGGCCAGACTCTACTACCAATTGTAAGGAAAGTAGAGGTGCAAAAATGCCTTCCTAATGAAAAATCCTCAGGAGAAACATTCATTTAACATATTACATTCATTGAGATGCACATTCACACGAGAAAAGAATAGATATAAAATATCACACACATAGATAACACCAAATTTATGTGGGAAAACTCTTACGGGAGAAAAACCCACACAAAAAGTAAAGCTACTTTGCAAAGGAGTGCAGGAGAAACATTCATTTATAAAATTACATTCATTGAGATGCACATTCATGGGAAAAAAGAATGGAAAAAAAATATCACACATAGAGATAACACTAGATTTATGTAGGAAAACCCTTATGGGAGAAAAACCCACACACCAAGTAAAGCCACTTTGTATCAATTCTTTAGATCAGGTTAGTCCCACACAAGAACAATTAGGGAAACAATCTTTGCAAGAGATAACGACAAAGGTAAGTATTCCACCTTCCAATGAAAATTTCTATGTCTTTATCATCTATATTCAGTCATAATCAAATGTATAATAAATTAAATAATGATAAATTGTAAGTGAATGATTAGATGAAAAAATATACCATTTTGATGGTTTATTTGAAAAGGAGCATGAAACAGATTTAAAATTAGAGCATAATGAAAAGATTAAGTTAGAATCTAACTTTGTTGAAGATGCTAATGTAAATTATTGCAATAAAGAAGGTGAAGTACCAACAAAAAGTTGTTTTCATGAGAAATCAGCAATTGAGGAGTCTCCTTCCAACTGTCATGAGAAAATTGTACAATAATGCAATGAAGGGACAATAGATTGTGGTTTGTGTTGAATGGATATCCCATGTATGCAAGATCTATTAAATAAGAAATTAAAGGAATTCGATGCTTGGAGGATCTCAGAGCTTGCTATTGAAGATTTGCATGTTCCCATAGAAGATCATAAGAGTAGTTATCCACTCAATAAGGGAGATGAAATGGATAACACCCACGGAAGTGATGATGATTCCATCCAAAATGATGAGATCTTTGAAAAGATGTCTAGCTCATCCCCATAATCCAATGACCTCAATCCTTGCATTGAAATGTACTCTATGACTAACAAAGTTTTGTTTTGTAAGGAAAGTAGAGGTGCAGAAACACATTCCTAATGCAAAATACTCAAGAAAGAAGTGTAGGAAAAATATTCATTTAATAGATTACATTCATTGAGATACACATTCACATAACAAAAGAATAGAAAAAAATATCACACATAGAGATAACACCATATTTACATGGGAAAACCCTTACAGGAGAAAAACCCACACACCAAGTAAAGCCACTTCGTATTATAGTAAAAAGATTACATACAAAGTTACAGACTCTAATCTCAAATGTTAACTCATAGAAGCAAAGCAATCCCTTGGTCGACCTCACTCACCAATCTCAGTTCACACTTACATACACACTCTATTACAATGCTTGTAAAAGCATTCAATGTAAAACCATTCAACCAACCTCTTCATCGAGTTGCATGTCATTTAATTTTGATCTAGAGAACTTGAATTTACATTCAATGCATCCTTAAGTACATATGATCTAATTTAATCTCGATCACCTTTGTAAATCCCGCCATCATCATGAAGATCAAATCTTCATTTAATTTTTCACTAGAGTAGTTGTTCCAATGTTGGTTACTAGGTGAGCTACTCTTGTTCACACTAATGACTACCACACAATTCACAACAACGATGTGAATTACATGATCATCCAATTGATAATCACCATCTTCCCTTATCAACCTATCGGATCCCACCATGACGTTCTTCATGAGCCACTGAGTCAACCATCATCATATCAAGAAGACAACATATCATCTCCCTTCGATGTAAGAAATTCCCACTGATGTATATTTTCTAGCTTCATGAATATTGGCTCATTTGTGAGACAAGGTTGAGGGTCCTGCTGAAGTTCGTGAGTCCCATTGATATGTCGATCTCTAATTTTTCCAAGTCGAGAGAAAATTGAACTTCAAAACCTTATTTTAGAGGTTATGAGGTAGTGAAAAAACATGACATCTAGACACCAAATAGATCCCCAGGTCACTAAATTATGAAACTCCAGAACCCAGCGTCAAGGGTTTCAAAATTTGAGAACATCACGATAACATGGAGATCACCATGTTGGGAGGTTATGAAACTCAAGAACACTGTGACATAGGTTTCAAGGTTCCACATTTCAGTGATAGTCAGACAATGAAGGAAAACTAAGGGAAAACACCAAGTCTTTAAGAGAGGTTCAAGCCAGCAAGTTGAGGCATATTTTCCAACATCTTTACCTTGTGCAGATTTTTTGGATATGGAAAATTAATTTATTGATTCATTGATAGATTATTTCATGATCATTGATAAGGAGGAAACATCCTTTGATGAGTTGACACAAGGGAATGAGTTTTCTGATGTGAATGACAAAAAAATGAAAGAGGAGAGTGACATATTGTTGGATGAAATTATAAATGAGTCTCGTAGTAAATGCCAAGAGACTAAGTTACAAGTTGAATCTTGAGAGGAAGAAGTTCAAGTGGATGTGTAGACTCATCAAGTATTTCCTAATGGTCAATTAGATTAGATTTATGAATGCCAAGAAAATAGGTTTGATTTTAATACTAATGATAATTCTAACATGGATGAATTTATTGTTTTTTTATAGCAAGGAATGTACAATGAAATTCAAATGAATGAAGTAGAAGAATATCAAATGGACTATCAAGAGGCTATTGTGGAAATTGAATCACTTCAAAATGATTTTTTTTTTTGAAGATACTCATTTGTCATGCTTTAATGAATTTGGTCTTAATGGTGGTGAACTTGATGATAACTTGCATTTTCATTTTGATGAAATGTTGAAACATGAAAGGGAGGAGTATTTTATTAGCCTTAACTATGTATAGTCGAATGAGCCATTTGAAGAAAATCCTTGTTAGTTATGTACCAATATTCTTGGCATTTACTATGATGAACTAAATATTGATTCTAATACTCTTATAGGTGACATGCAAGGGAATGATACATAAAACACTTTATCTCATGAGGGAGAAGTTTCAAAGACTTCACAAACTAATAATCAAGATGATTTTTAACTTTTTTCATCCGAGGACATCGAAAGGATCTTTGAGCTGGTATTTGAGTTGAATGTAGCAATGTTGGCTCATGGTTATTTTGAATACATAATAAAATTTTCTTTATGTGATTCCTATAGGATTCATCCTTTTGGTTCACACTTTGAGGTAAGCTTTCTGGATTACTTTTTAGCCTAGTTGATTGCTATGGTAGGTAAGTTAAAATTTGAACCAATTGTTTTAATAGTTGAGTAAGATGACTATTTAATTGGTAAAGTCTATTCTATTGAGAATGTGATCGAAGTCAATAGTCCCAATGAAACTAAACATACTAGTTTGATGTTTGAAACTAGTGTTGATAATGATAAGGATATGCATGAAATTTTTGAAACTTATTTTGAAATCTTGAATAATAATGATATATCACTAATGAATGCCATTTCTTTTGATGTGCATGTGCCAGAGCCAAATGGAGTTGTGTTCCATGACATGAGACCTTGGGAAGAGGAAATAATCCAACCTATGCATGCATTGGCAACAAGAAATCTTCTAAATTAGGTGGTTTCCTTTCATCATCATTTGTATTTTGATGATTTTTAGTTTGATTATGATGCTAGGGGTAATATGATGTGTTTTTGATTAACCATGATAAATAAGAAAATACACAACTTCTAATGTTTTAGCCTTTGTGTTCTGAAAATGAATTTTTATGCCACCTGAACTTGACATTTTTGAATACATGGAAAAAATTTCTAGGCTTAGAACTTTCCCTAGTAAGTTAATGCTCTTACACATAATGAAAATCAGTTGGTTGGATGTACAAATTTTTGTTGTTTTAATTTTTTTAGACCGAGTTTAGAGTTAGTCTAGGATTAGGTTAGTTAGGTGTCAATTTGGGTTAGTTTTCATTTTTTTTAATTTTTTCATCGGTTGTTTCATTAGTTTTGGTTTCTTTTCCTTCATTTTGTTGCCTTTCTTTTTTTGTGTCCTCTTGTTGTGGTTTTTTATTTTTTGGGTTTTCCATTTTTCTTTTTGGTTTTTGGTTGCCTTGTTTGTTGGTTCTTTTTTTCATTTTCTATTTGTTTTTTTGGTTTGTTGTGTTTGTTTTCTCATTTTTTGTTACTTCCTCTTTCCTTTTCCTTTCCTTTTTGGTCTTTCTTTTAAGGGCTCCTCTTGTTGATAGTGGAAACTGAGTTGTATGCAAGTATATTGAAGGGTGAATCTATTAGGAGTCTTCTATTTGCATTTTTAAACACTTGATCAACCCGTTTCCTTGAAAAATTTGGTTTACATTGATCCATTTTGAACTTAGAATTTTTAGCAAGGATTAGGACTTACTACATTATGAATTTACTAGGGATTCTTTGGAAGTCCATCACATCTTTCACATCTTAAGAAATCCATGAGTTAGTTTACATCAGGTGGGTAGCTTTATTCCAAATGAAAAATCTAAAGGGTTTTTTTTTTTCACAATGTCCATCATGGTTCTCAACCTCACCTCATCATGTACTCATTCATCTAAATGGTGGCATCGTCTAATGTTTTTGAAAAGTTATAGGGTGGAAATAATTCTTTATACAACATAATAAAGGTTGTAGTTGAGACAAATTTTTATTCTATTGTTGAAGGTGGCAAGGTTAGAGAAACCTTGTTATATTTTTAGCATTTTTTCTCTCTAGTTTTGAGAGGTGGAGAATGATGGAAAAACACTTAAAATTCATCATGGATTTTTTTTTGGATTCTCTGGTGTGCTTTAGAGAGGATACTCCAAATTCCCTAGATTGTAAGGTTTGGTACAATACCTTTCATGCAGTCACATACAAGTGCCTTAAGTGCATCTTTCTCAACATCAATCGATTGCCTATGGTGGCCATGAAAATGGTGCTCAAGAAGGGTCATTTGGAGTACAAGGAGAAATTTAGGAGGTATATGCAATTTTTTGAGGTTCTTGGTATCCGTTCTAGATAATTGCATGGTTAAGGAAAAAGTGAGGGCACAGGTTTGCAATATATTCAAGAAAGAACTATTGGGTGGTTTGGAGGAGGTTCTTAATGTGGTGATAAATGGTAGAGGCATTTTGCACCCAAGCGACCTAGAATTGCTAAAATCCCCAAGAGGGGTTTTCAAATTCTACCCACTCTTAATAGATTTGAAGGGAATGGTCTTGGTCAGCCACAAGATAATTGTGGTAGTGGGATAAGTTTCATGAAGAAGGTGGTGCACCTGGAGGTAGTAAATGGCTTTGAATGGGTTTAGGAGTTCGATGTTTTTGTTAAAGCCAATGGTTTTCTATAAGTAGTTGTTTTTTTGGCTCTTCTTGCAATTTACTGAAAGTAGGGTGTCTGGTTTGGGTCTCTATTAAATGGTGATGTCAAATTTTGGTGGTATATGTTTTGTAAAAAATTTGGTTTAGGTCTCTCTGTTAATTGTATTAGCTCAGCATAATGCCAATTTTGTAACTATTTTTGTAAAATATGGTGGCATTGGTGGTGGTGAGGTGTGGTAGGGATACGTCTATAGGTATGGTAGGGTTTGGTGTTAGTATTTTTTTATGATTGGATCCTGCAGAGCCGACACATGTATTATTTTCTAGATCAATACAAAAATCTCTCTTACAAAGCAAAAAAAAAAAAAAATTATGTCAAAGACTTAATTTTTTTTAAAGAGTTGAATTTAAAAGATCTAATAAATAAATCTCTCTTTTAGAAAAGATTTAAAAGTTTAAAATTCAAAAATAATAATAAAAATATAAAAAGATTTTAAAAAAATAAAACTAAATAAGTACAAAATTGAAAATTGAAAAACTTCAAAAGGTTCAAAATCTAAAAATGTGAAGTGTCTGGGTTCAGTTGAAAACCTGACCCCAAAACATGAAACCTAAAAAATTTAATGTTTAAAAATTTAATCACAAAAAAAGAAAAAATATCTATCAGATTTTAGACCCAGATAGAATCATGGAAAGAGGTGTGAAAATGGTCCTAGGTTCATGTTCATTCCCGCTCCCACACTCCACATAAGCATTGAAAGGTGCTTGAATTAAGTGAAACCCCACACTCATCCAATTTCTGATCCTGCCTCCTGAGAGGACTTTGAGCCATTGGTTGTGAATGGTCCATGGTAGTGTCATGCTTCCAACTCTGCTTGGATAAGTTTCCAAAGTTGAATATCTCACTTTATATAGAATGGAGAAACATAGATAGATCGACACATGAGTTGTTTGTAAAGTGCTTCAAAGAAATGTGGTTTCACACACATAATGATTGAGGGATCTACACAAAATATGGAACCAAAGCACATGGTAGGAAGCATGGTGGTTTAAACAACATTCCTCAAAATAGTGTTTTAGAGAGCACAATGATTGATGGTTTGCATAGAGAGGCTTGTGACAAGTTCAAACAGGGTATCAAAATCCATCAAATCTCTACTAAATAATATTCAATATGTCAATTACATGATATTCACAATATGGAGTTGTTAAAATGGGTTTTGGAAACTCTCTAACAAATGCTATTGGAAAAGGAAATGCCAAATTTTACAATCCATAGCTACACCTTCACAATGTGCCAGAATGGGAATGTTTTGATGGTGTAGTTGTGACGACCTAGGAAATATGAATACAAAGTGTGGAAGCATAGACAATGCTAGTGAAATGGAAAAGAATCAATAAAGAATGCGACCTATTTGGAATTATACCTTTATGAAATATAGTGTATGTAATTTCATGATTGGACGAAATGAATAAAATGTATTTGTTGAAAAAGTTTCAAGACATTTCAAGAAAATTGTGATATAGAGATTTGCATTCCAACCATGGAATCATAAGAGGGCTGCACAAACTGAATGAAGAATCATACCTAAAGGAAATAGGGCCCAAGGCATAACTAAAAAATATGCATAAAATGGATTTTCTAGAGGGCAATAGAATCGTTTGGTAGTGCTGCACAAAGAAATGAAGAAGTGCATAGATTTGTATTGTTTAAAAAAAGGCTTTAAAATCCTTTAAAGAAATGCATTATATAGGTGAAGGACCGAGTTTTAGGAAATCGTTCAAAGAAAATGAAACATTTACATTGTATACACAAAATAAATTTGATGAAAAAACATTAGAAACACAAACAAATATAATTTTTAAGTGTAAAAGGGGATTCCATGACCTTCGCTAGTATCATCGTTACCTATGAAAATGGGAGATTTGTACTAGTCCATGAACTTTTTAACAAAATGCCTCATCAAATACTTTCATCTCATGAAAAACAAAGATTCAAGGTTTAAACAAAACTTCACACATAAAAAAAAAGGGCCACACAGGCTCTTAAAAATAATTGCTCAAGAGGATCTCATCCTATGGTATTTGGTGTTTGCATATTTTTAGAAATGCATTTGTTAAAAAGGCTTTATAAATTTCAAGAAAATGTGAAAGCATGAAGAGGGTAGTGAGTTGTTTCAAAGCATTCAAATTTATTAAAGTGATTGTAGTTCTTGGAATGAAGAAGTCATAGTGATTAAAGGATTTGCAAGGTATTCACAAATGTGTAATCATGGACAATACAGGTGAACCATGGTTCACAAAATGTCAAAGAGATGGGTTTCAAAAATGCTATGATTATAGTGTGTCCAAAAAATAGTATGTTCAATAGAGGGATTTTGAAATTACAAATAAAATGAGTTGATTGGATGAATGCCGAGGGTGAAAACATAAACAAGGCATTATAAACCATTTGAAAAAATTCCTTGAAAGACATGTGATCTCGCAACAATGGATACCATATTTACAAAGTGAAATCATTGAGAAGACTCTAAAGAAGCTTTAAATAAATGAATTTTGGCACAAATGTAAAGCTATATTCCATCACATACCAACATCCTCTATGCATGTTGCAATAAAATGGGAGGCTTCAATTTCTCTAGTCTTAATAAGCCTTTCATTAGTTTTCAAAAGGAAACAAGTTTTATTAATTGAGAATTTTAATAATGTGGATCGGAGCTCAAAATAGAATGGAAATGCTTTGGCTCATTACCAATGTTGATATTCATATCATGGAAAAAATAACAATACAATTTTTTTATAGATTATTGTAGAAAAATAACGATGTAAGAGGACATGCCCAAAATTAGCATTCATAGCATAGTGAAGGTTGTGAATTGTTGAGAAGGAATAGCTCAAAGAAATGTATTTCATGGAGTGTCATGGTTGTAGGGGCCTACATGAATGGATTTGTTAAAAAAGATATAAGACAAAAATTTCAAGAAAATGTTGTTTATAAAATATGGAAGCATTAACAGGGTATGCGAATCGTTGGACAGATACCTAAGAGAACTATGATCTGATGATAATATGTTTGTAGTATGTGCACAAATCACAAATTAGATTGGTAAATACTTTTAAAACTTCTAAGAAAATATAATTGGATGTTGTTTTTCCAAATTCCACAAATTTTTACTTGAATCCTCAGCCTATACGAAACAAGGAAAATGATGGTTTTCTTCAAGTTTGACAAAGGCATACGATTTATAAATAAACAATGCATGGAGGGATTGCAAATTATTGAGCCTAAATAATCTTTTCATGATATGTACAAGATAGAGTGTTGCCTGTAGGTTTTTTCAAGAGTTGGTACTTATGTGCTAAGGTGCTGTGAGTGAATGGTGTGAAGTTTAAATGAGACATAACATTAAATTTCAAATGGAGGTTTTTATTGTTTCTCTTATGGAAATGTCAAGTTTATCATTAACACTAGATTGAAATAATTTTAAATCAATTAGTTGATTAATTTTATAAGTTAATTAATATGCTTTATGTTTTGCAGGCATCTTTTGAAATGGAAATTTTCTAAAAAGGATCTTTGAGGAGATTACAAAGGAGATACACAAAAGGGGAGGTTTTCTTAAAAACCAACAAACTGGTAGTGAATTGAATGCTTTGTGGTCCCACTTAAAGTAATTTCTGGAAAGGATGTGGATTTATTTTATGTGAAAGGGGAAACTCAAAGTGAAACTAGAAATTGTAATTATGAATTGAAGTCAACCAAAGTTAACTTGGAGCTGAAAGTAGAGAGATTCTTTTGTGGAGAAACTGAGTGTATGTAAAAGTTAGCTATTTAGAGTTTTTCAGTAGAGTAGATGGTAGATTCTTCCTACACTCTTAGTTTTAGTGGAAGTAATTTGAAGATATTAGTTTCTATACACTAGTGAATTTTGCCAGATTTTTAGACACTATTTATTTGTCTTATCACAATAGAAGCAACTAGACTTAAACCTGCTTTCATGTACACTCTAGAATGTATTTTTTTAATCATTTGATTTGATGTTCTTTGAGGAATGAATAAAGTTTTGTCTTTTCTTAAGTTCAAATTGTAATGGATGATATGCTACATGCTTTTGATTCTTGCACTATGAATAAATGTAATAATGTATTGGTTACAGGTTGATTTATTCTATAGTTTAATTTAGGAATTCCTTGATGAAAAATAGGTATGGTTAAGTAAATGAATCAACATTCTATTCTTTCTTCCATTCTTGATCTATCTTTTTATTTTCTTTATCATTCAGTTAGAGTATGTTTAGGTAGGTGTTTGATCTTGCAACAACCAAAATTTTTAATAACCAGTAGGACCCTTGAATATTATAGCCATATTGACTGCTTAGTAAAATATTAAAATTGTGATCCAACACCCAAGACCTTGGTAAGTGTTTGATTTAACGATCATTCACTTCTTTTAGGAGAGGTAAGGTAATTGCATCTTGCTTGCATGTTGTTGTGTCAATTTGGACATCAACAAGTTGTTAGTAAATTCTTTGTGGGGGCCTCATTTCCTAATGAAAATAGGAACACTGGTCCATCATATCCCCATTTCATATTTGACCAAACCTATTTTTCTATGTTTCATTTTGGTGAACCCGACATTGTATAACAAAATTATGAAAATTGGACTCCATTTCAACCCTAGATTTGAGTTTTGCACTAAGTTTGGATTAGGTTTACATTAGTTTCATTACATTTAGGTTTCTTTAAACTCACAATAGTGAAAATTGCATTTAAGGATTAAATTTGCATGCTTTTATCACTTAAATTCATAAAAGAAAATAGAAAAATTACATTACATTTGCATTCATCTTGCATTGTACTTGCATCAAGATCATCATTCAATCATTTAATTTTAGATTTAGGTTCAAATTACATTTTAAAAATAGTCATTTAGTTCATCATTTTAACTTATTTGTACTTTCATTTAGACATTTTAATCTAGAAAAACTTGTTATAGAAACCTCTATTTGCAATCAGAAATTCTAAATCACATATAATAA
This sequence comes from Sequoia sempervirens, assembly GCA_007258455.2. Taxonomy (NCBI): domain Eukaryota; kingdom Viridiplantae; phylum Streptophyta; class Pinopsida; order Cupressales; family Cupressaceae; genus Sequoia; species Sequoia sempervirens. The sequence continues at coordinate 100,609,028 of VDFB02000363.1, read as the reverse complement.
ACTCATATCCTAAAAATTCAATTTTAAAAACCCTGAGAAAGGACCCATTCACCCAAGGGTGAATGTGTCCCTGTACAAGCATTTTAGATAATTTTTTGGGTGATTTTTTAGCCTTTTTTTTCCTTTTTGTTGTTGTTCTCAAATTTGAGCATCGGTTTCCTGAAACAGTCTGTTTGTGAATTCAAGTTATTTCTTCTTTAGTTAGATCTTGCAACATCTAAATTCTTTTTTTTTGGATATTTCATTTGAGGATAGTGTTATATTTCTATACTTTTCCTCTTTTTTCAACATCATTTCATAGCTTAGATAGTTTAGTTTACATTTTTCAATCATTAGAAAACATAAAAAACCAAAAATATCAAATAAAACAAACACAAATTAGTGAAACCCTTGGAGAAAGCACAGTCATTTTATCATGTCAAATCTCTTTTCCAAGTTAATATATCGCTCAAACCCTTTAGTAGTGATGAATTTGACATGTTAGATGAATCCCTTGAGGATTTCATCTCACAAGGTTCACCAACTAAGGCTTGTCATAATAAACAAAAATAAAGAGAAATTAATGTAATCACACCCCAACTTATTCTTTATCAACCATCACATCAACCTCAAGTTCAAAATAAACTTGTGCTTATCCTAGAACCACCTAAAAAGAAACCATTAAGTCTAGGAGATATCTTGAACTTTACAAGACAACTTGATAGTAACAATGTTTCACAACAACCGAGTTACAATACCGTTGCTCACACATATAATATGAGGAACAATACACAACAAAAAACCACTCCCATTTCATTACCATTTCCTCAACCTATTTTTCCTAGTGCTCGTTCTTTTCCTCTACATAGTGGAAATGAGTATGATCTTATTGAAAAACTTAAAAATACTCCCTCTAAGATATCTTTTATGGGATCTTATTCAAGCCTCACCTAATTACCATAATATCCTTCAAACATCCTTGCAAAAATTGTGGTTCCTCCTAGTACAAATCCAAATGATGTAGAAACAATAATTCAAAGAATGAATTCAATTAACATAGACATTGTTTTTCACCAAAGTGAGTTACCCTCCTTGAAGGTACAAAAAAACCTAAAGCCTTCATGATAATAACTCTTATTAATAGGACTAGGATAAAGAGAACTCTTGTTGAAAATGGCTCAAACCTTAACATGTGTAGTGTAAACTTCTTGGATTGTATTAGAATGGATAAGAGCAAGATTGAACTTGATTCTTTGTCCATTCATGGGTTTGATAATGTAGGAAAACAACTTGGTGTGATCATATTACCTATTTCAGTTGGAAAGGCCACATTAGAAAATCTTTTTGATGTTATACCACAAAATATTTCATATAATCTTCTTTTGGGAAGATGACGAATTCATGAAATGCGTGTAGTTCCTTCAACTCTTCATCATTTAATGGAATATGTATAAAACAACAAAGTGTACACAATCAAGGATGAACATGAACCCAAAATTTGTTTACACACTAAGAAAGATAAAGAAAGTCCTTTGAAAATATTGATACCAACTTCAAAAGTAGAAATTGTGCAAGAAGAAAAAAAATAAAAGCATATTGAAGAAATCATGAAGTTATTGGAAGACAATTGGGGTTCCTTAGATTTTTCACCAAAATTCATAGGAGAATAAAAGATTATAACAAAATAACATAAAAAGGAAAAAGAAAAAATCATAATGTCAACACAAAACTTGAAAGAACCATCAAAAGCATGTACTTCAGGGTATGTGCAGGATCATCATGAAAAAATTAGGCCCTTAAGTAGCGAAAAATTTAGAAAAATCGGAGTTAGGAAACTTGACGTAAAAATTTGAATAAGTTATCTATATTATTTCAAAAATATGTAAGAATAGAATCTATAGAAAATTGAATGTAGTTTCTAAACTACTAGATTTATTTATTTTTTAAAATCTATTTGGTGAAAATTTGAAATTTTAGTGCAATAGTACTTAAATTTTAGGGAAAAAATAAGTAGGTGTCTATCTGACCACCCTAACCACAATAAATTGATAATATTTTTTTATAAGATTTTAGATATAAGTAGAGGGCTCATGTCCTGATGTGATGCATATGTTTTTGTAATTTTTTTCCAAGTAAATAATTAATTATGAATATCTTATTAAAATTTTAAAAAATATAAAAACTTGTATGTTTGACCACCTTAACTTGGTCAAAACTTCATGAAATTCATTTTTTAATCCTATAGTATGTGAAGCATAAAATGTGATGCATGTTTCAGATTCAAAAATGTGATACCATTTGAAAGCTATAGATTTTTTCAATCAGCCTATCAATCAAGACTTTAGTCATAATTCAAATAGAAAATGAATAATAATAATTAATTAAATTCAAAGTAAAGCATGGGTATGTGCAGGATCATCATGGAAAAAAGAGGCCCTTAAGTGGCGAAAAATTCAAAAGAATCAGAGTTAGGAAACTTGATGTCAAAATTTGAATAATTTATCTATATTATTTCAAAAATATGTAAGAATATAAGCTGTAGCAAATTGAATGTAGTTTCTAAACTACTAGTTATTTAAAAAAAAAAATTATTTGGTGAAAATTTGAAATTTCAATGCAGTAGTACTTAAATTTCAGGGAAAAATAAGAAGTAGGTGTCTATCTAACCACCCTAGCCACAATAAAATGATAATATTTTTTTATAAGATTTTAGATATAAGTAGAGGACTCATGTGCTAATGTGATGCATATTTTTTTGTAATTTTTTTCCAAGTAAATAATTAATTATGAATTTTTTATTACAACTTTTAAAAAATAAAAAAAACTTGTATGTATGACCACCTTAACTTGGTCAAAACTTCATGAAATTCAATTATTATTTTTTTAATCTTATAGTATGCAAATAATAGAATGTGACACATGTTCTGGATTCAAAAAATGTGATATTGTTTGAAATCTATAGATGTTTTTCAATCAGCCTATCAATTAGGAATTTAGTCGTAATTCAAATAGAAAATGAATAATTATTATTTATTAAATTCAAAGTAAAGCCTAATTTATGTTTTTGGAAAGTTGATAATCTCCTTTAAAAACCCTTTTTCGTTTCATCAATTTTGGGTAAAAAATAGTCATCAGCCACATACCCATCATATCGCCACTTTTTGGCCCATCATGATTCTGGACATACCCACATAATTTATATTGGTGGAAAGCTGAGAATCTCCTTTAAAAAATCTTTTCATTTCATCAATTTTGGATTAAAAAAAAAGTCATCAGCCACATACCCATCATCTTGCCACTTTTTGGCCCGTCATGATCTTGCACATACCCTTCATCCACTTAAAAAAAAGAAATAAGTAATACAAAAAACTTTGATAAAGTTGATTATGAACAACCACTAAATCCAAAAGAAATGGAAAGGATTTATGGAAAAGGTTATGAGCTCTTGAAACAACTTGGTTATGGTGGAAAAAAATGTGGTGTGAAAGAGCAAGGCATATGTGTTCCTATAGAGTCTAACACACAAGAAACAAAGATTGGTCTTGGATATTGTCCTTCTATGATAATGAAAGAAATAAAAAGACCTTCACTCAACATCAACACCATCATGTGTAGTTCTTAAAAGAAAAATCTAACATTAAATTTTTTGAATGAAGAAGACAACTAATAGTGGTGGTGAATTAGTTGTATCAGATTAAAACATTAAAACCATCAACAATAATCAAATCCACGTGCATTCATTAAACCCTTAATCTGTTATAATTTTTAAACATGAAAAGTAGATAACAAAAATTGAAAAAACCAACACTATACACAAGAGAACACCAGATTTATGTAGAAAACCCTAGAAGGAAGAAACTGTAGTGAGGATTAGCTCACAATATAAGTAATTGCAAAATTAGTACAAAGAGGTTCACTACCAGAATATGAAACACTAGCTAAAAAGGCTCATAAACCATGCTCACTACCAAAATAGAAAGAAAAAAGAAGATAGAATGTTACACAGAGAACATGATCTCAATGTAATAGAGACTCCACCACAATAGCTTGAACAACACTTGTAGTCTTCAAGAGATCAAGATACCTTAGCTCACTAAATTTAGCAACCTTACATTATAGCTCACACTGCATTCTACACTTCTACACTTAATTTCACATCACAACCCTCAACTCTATTCCGCCCCTCATCACACATCAATTCACCTTACATTTATACCATTCACAACTTGAACAACATCTTCAAGTCAGTTATACTCACCTTACACTTTACAAATTCAAAATAGGTTGGCACTAAGAATTCTCATAGTGGATAGTAATGAAAGTGGACCAATACAAAACTTAACTGGGACCCAAATTAACTCTCACATGCCATGATACAATTTTATTAGTGCTCAAGCATCTACAAATGTAGTGTAAACACTAGGTTGACCATTACCTTGCAAACACCATTAAAATTTGAATTACACGCTTCCTCAAATCCAAAGAAAACTTGTGAACCACACACCATGCTTCATCATGATCTAGAATATTCCTCTACCATCATGAAATCTATCAAACTCCTTCACAACAATTCACACCTCCAAAATGTACATAGCTTGTACATTCAGAGTACACTGACAAACATTGAAACTCTAAAATACATCTTCCAAAGAACTAGACCTCGAATACTCTTGACATAGGAAAGAGATCAACACCATCAACATACCTTCAGAATCACAAGACCTAAAGTGAAACTATGAAGAAATGTAGAGAAAAAAAATTTCTCCCAGACACATTTGTAAGGAACACTACAAAACTAGTTCACACACTGGTGAACATAACTTCCTCTAACCATCAATCCAAAAGAAAAAAAATTAGATGTAGAAACTCATCACACCTCTAACCAACACATACAAAACACAGAAGAAAGTATTCAACCCAAAAGAAATGTGAACAAAAACCATAACGCCTTTATAAACCAGAACATCTTATTTGATCAAATTTCTTAGTATCCTCAACATCTTTATCACTACCACAATCATGAACAAAAGCTTATCAAAGTGACACTAGAGGTTAACACTAGTAACTTAACTAATGACAACATAATGCAACTAATCAAAGATATAATCTCTCTCAACCACTGCATAATTATCACCAATGACAACACAAGCTTGTTGAGATGAATGACAACACCTTCATAATTGCAACAATCTCCCCCTTTGTCATTGATGGAAACAAAAGATGTGAAAAAACATCAAGGACAACATACACAATATTCTTTCTTTATTATCTCTCCCACTTTCAACCTTTTCCTTTTTCATATGACATCTCTCTCCCTCTGTATAAATAGATTTTTTCACATGACTTGCTTTTTCCCCCTTTGCCATCAATAAGAAAGGATAAAATATTTTGCATTATTCTCCCCCTTTGATGTAGAACCGAGATACTTGTGAATGCTCTGAATAATCCCCCTTAGGATTACACACCAATCAACTCAGCAACATCTGTAAATTGAAAACATATATTCCATATTGCAATAATTTCACTACCTACTCCCCCTAAGAGTTAGCCACCAACATTAGTCTAGATAAGGAATGAATCAATAGATCCATTGGATTGATGCATCTACATATATATCTAGTTCAAAGAAGGAGATACAATAACCCCCAACTTCTCCCAAAGATACTCAAAAGTATCTTTAGAAAGAGCCTTAGTAAACATGTCAAAAATTTGATCCTTTGTAGGTACATATTCAAGCTTCACTTCATTGTGCACAACCTTTTCTCTCAAAAAGTGATACCTAATTGATATATTCTTTGTTCTTGAATGAATCATAGGATTATTTGAAATATTTATTGCACATGTATTATCATACAAGATAGAAATAGGCTCATCATACACCACTCTAATATCCTTCAGTGTTTATCTCAACCACAATACTTGTGTGCAGTAAGATGCTGCTGCAATATACTCAACCACGGTAATAGATAAAGAAACAAAATCCTATTTCTTACTTAGCCATGATACCAATATACATACATGAAAAAATGCACCACCACTTGTATTTTTCCTACCATCCACACAACCAACCCAATTTGTATCTGTGTAAGCACTCAATGTGAAATCAATATCCTTAGGATACCACAAGCCATAATCTATAGTTCCCTTCAAATATTTGAATATCCTCTTTACTTCTATGCAACATGTTTCTCTTTAGGTTCTTATTGAAATATAGCCACAAGATAAACTACATGCATGATATCTGGTCTAGTAACAGTTAGGTATAGCAGTCCACCAATTATAGATCTATAGTTGCTTTGATTAGCCTCAGAGGATTCATCATCCTTACTCAGTTTGAATCTAGTAACCATAGGAGTATATACTAGTTTGGAGTCTTCCATTCCAAACTTCTTCAACATCTCTTTAACATACTTTAATTGTGAAATGAATATTCCTTTATTTGTTTGATTGATTTGTATCCCAAGGAATAAATTCATCTCCCCAAAAATAGACATCTCAAACTCTTTCTACATCTCTTCTGCAAATTTCCTATACATAGCTTTGTTTCCTCCAAAAATTATTTCATCAAAATACACAACCACTATCAAGATCTGATCTTTTTCAACTTTTAAGTAATGATTACTATCTATGGTACCTTTATTGAATCCTTGCTACATCAAATATCTATCCAACCTTTCATACCAAGCTCTAGGAGCTTGCTTCAATCCATACAACACCTTCTTCAATATGTAGACCATATTAGGTTTATCTGACAACTAAAATCCTTTTGGTTGTTCCATGTAAAATTTTTCTTAAAATTCTCCATTCAAAAAAGTAGACTTCACATCCATCTAATGAACTTTAAAGTCCTTATGTGTTGCAAATGCCAAAAACTTCTTGGTTGCTTCCATTCTGGCCATTGGGACAAATATCTCCTCAATGTCTATTCATTCAACTTGTGCATAGCCCCTATGCACAAGACTTTCCTTGCTTCTCACCACTTCTCCATTCTTATTCAGCTTGTTTCTGAATACCCACTTAGTTCTAATAATATTTTTTTGTTCAGGTCTAGGAACAAATTGTTACGGTTAGAAATGGTAGATATCTAACAATTAAATGCAGATTTAATTAATAAACAGAGAAACTAAAATACACATAGAATAAATTATAACACAAAGAATTTAATGTGGTTCACCCAATCTGGGCTACATCCACCAAACCACAACCATCCAATGATTTTATTATCCAGTGCAAAAACCTATTACAATCTTGTGAATAATCATGTTTTTAATCATATTGTAACCCCCATTCGAACCCATTTTTAACAACCTTAGAAGCTTCTAGATTAGGGTTCTACAAAATATAGTTTTTTTCTTTTTTTCCGTTGATTTTTCCCTTTTCGGGGGCTATCGCCCCCAAACCCCTACCTAGGGCCTGGCCTGACCCCTGACCCCGGCAAGGATACATGCTAGGGTGTACAGTATAGCATGGGTTGTATAGTATAGCATGATCAATCGCCACATACCAACAATCTCCCACTTGGAGACTGATCAGGCTCCACACCAACACAATCGCCCACTTGGAGACTGATCTTGGACGACACTACTGCAATTATAGCTCCCACTAGAAATAAGTACCTTGGACCCTACTGCTCTGTTATACTTGAATTCAACCTTGAAGCCCAACTAAAGCTAAAGATGAGCTCGACTTCTCCCTTGTCATCACCTTTGTAAACATATCCATTGGATTGACATCTATATGTATCTTGTCCAACTTGAACTGTCCATCCTCCAACACTGACTGAATGAAAAGATATCTCAACTGTATGTTTTTTTTTTAGAATGCAAGGAAGAATTATTTACAAGATGTATAGCACTTTGGCTATCTATAAACAAGTAATTTCCATCCTATTGTTTTCCCAACTCATCCATGAAAATTGCAGCCATATCATCTCCTTTGCCGCCTCTGTTGCAGCAACATACTCTACCTCTATGGTGGATAAAGCAACCACCTTTTGCAATCGAGAAATCCAACTCATTGTTGTCCCACCAATTGTAAATACATAACTTGTGGTACTCCGCCTGGTATCTATATCCCCTGCCAAATCTAAGTCAACATAGCCTTGTAAATCAGTATTAGAGCCCCCAAAACATAAACATTTATTGGATGTATCTCTCAAATACCTGAGAATCCATTTTACCACATTCCAATGCTCAACTACGGGATGACTCAAATACCTGCTAACAACTTCTACGACATGTGCAATATCCAGTCTTGTGCATACCATGGCGTACATTAAACTGCCTACAGCTGAAGCATATGATACCTTAGACATTTTTTCTTCCTCCTCTTGTGTCTTTGGACACATATCCTTAGTCAATTTAACATAACTAGGAAAAGATGTGCTGACAACTTTTTCATTCTCCATATGAAATCTCTACAACACCTTTTCAACATAATTAGCCTGAGATAAAAACAATTTTTTGTTTTTCCTATCTCTACAAATTTTCATACCAAGAATTTGTTTTACTGCACCCATATCCTTTATAGCAAAAGATTTTGCTAAATGTTGTTTTAGCTCACTTATGTGCTCTAACAATAGCTCACTTATGTGATCCATGTTAGACCCTGCTACAAGCATGTCATCAACATATAAACATAAAATAATGTAGCTTCCATTATCCAACCTCTTAAAATAAACATAATGGTCAGAATTACACATGTTGTAGCCTTTCTTAGCCATAAAACTATCAAATTTCAAGTACCGTTTCCGAGGTGCTTGCTTCAAGCCATATAAACTTTTCTTCAATCTGCACACTAGTTTCTCCTTACCTTTGACCTCAAATCCTTGTGGTTGTTCCATATATATTTCCTCTTCTAGATCACCATGGAGAAAGGTTTTTTTAACATCAAGCTATTCTAAATGCAAAAATTCAGCAACCACAATACTTAAAACAATATGAATAGAAGTCATTTTAACAACTGGAGAAAAAATTTCATCAAAATCAATACCCTTTTTCTGTTCAAATCCCTTTACCACTAATCTGGATTTAAATCTCTTCTTACCTCCATCCTCCTCTTTCAACCTATAAACCCATTTGTTTGTAAAGCCTTTTTACCTGCAGGCAACTTGCATAATTCCCAAGTTTGATTTTTTAGCAAGGAGTCCATTTCTTCTTCCATTTCATGCTCCCACTAAACCTTAGTATCCACTTGCATAACTTAATCATAATATTCCAGTTCACTGGCATCAGTTAACAAAATAGTATACAAAGAGGGAGAGAATCTTTCTGGAGGTCTACTTATCCTTGAAGATTGTTTAACATTCACAAGAGTTTGTGGTATTTGTTGTTGTTGTTGTTTCCCAACATGAGTAGCCACTAAAACATCATTATTTGGAATATCATCCAATACTGCATAATCATTTTCTTTCTTCTCATGATGCAGCAATAGATCTTTGTACAACACTTTCTCATTGAATATGACATCCCTGCTTCTCACAATTTTCTGATTTTCAAAATCCCAAAGCCTATAACCAAATTCATCAATGCCATATCCAACAAATATACATTTCTTTGATTTTGCATCAAGCTTGGTTCTATTTTTAGAATCTACATGTGCAAATGCTTGACAACCGAAGGTTTTGAGAAAAGAATAACTCACCTTCTTACCTTTCCATGCTTCCTCTAGAATACCACAACCCAAAGGATTAGAGGGACCTCTATTAATTAAATAAACAATAGTGTTTATAGGCTTTACCCACATTTATAAAGGCAACCCACCATGCAATCTCATAGTTCGTGCACACTCCATTATTGTTCTATTCATGTGCTGAGCCACTCCATTTTCCTATGGAATTCTTGAAACCATTTTTTTTCTATTAATACCATTAGAGGAACAATAATCTTCAAACTCTTTGCTGCAATACTCACCACCATATCAGATCTAAGACATTTTAGCTTTTTACCTGTCTCATTCTCAACCAAGCTTCTCCATTTTTTAAAAGTTTCAAATACATCATATTTCTACCTAAGAAAATGAATCTATACCTTCCTAGTTGCATCATCAATGAATGTAACATAACACAGAGAGTCACCGAGAGAAGATCCCTGAGCTAGTCCCCATACATCTGTATGTAGAAGCTCTAATTTCACATCTTTCTTTTGCTTCCCATCCTTGAGAAAACTTACTCTCTTTTGTTTTCCATACACAACTTTCACAGAAATCCATATTAACACATTTTAGACTTGATAAAACATTATTTGAATGAAGTAATTTCATACTTTTTGCACTCATATGCCCAAGTATATTATGCCACAATGCTAATTCAAAGTCCACAACAATTGTATGATCTTCTACCTATTGAACTGCAACAATTGTTCCTAAACATTGACCTTTTTCTGTAACAATTAAAGTAGAAGGAATATTATGACCTGTACAAAGATATAAGGTGCCTACTTTCACACATTTTTTCTACCACTAAGGCACCCTTTGTGACCTTCCAATTTTTATCACTAAATGTAACAACACAACCTTCATCATCTAGTTGCCTTGCTAAAATTAAATTTCTACTTAACTTTGGAACATGCCTTACCTCATGTAGTAGCCAATGATTCCCATTCTACAACTTAATCTTGATTCTTCCCTTTCCAACAATATGACAGGGTTTGTTATCTCCTAAATAAACCAGCCCAAAATCCCCTTGGACATAATCAAGAAAATAACTTCTATGGGGGGTAGCATGAAATGAAGCCCCTGAATCTAACACCCAAGAATCATCAGAATTATCAAGGGAAAGAATCAAAGCATCCTCATCAGATTTATTACTTACCATATTTTCCTCTTTACTTCCTTCCTTTTTGTCTCCTTTATTTTTCTGAGACCAACAATCTTTCTTTAAATGACCCGGCTTACCACAATACCAAAAATCCCTCTTGTCTCTAGATTGGGGCATTTTGTCCTTTGATTTTCCTTGTGACTTCCTAGGATTTCCAGAATTGTTTCCTCTCTCCTTTGTTTTGCTCCTTCTTTTTGCATTCAAAACACTGCCTGATGTGGATGTTCCACCTGAGCTTTTCCTATGAATTTCCTCCCTCAAAATAACACCAACAACATCATCAAATTTCAATGTATTTGAACTAGAAACAAAATTGCTAACAGCCATTACCAAGCTATTCCAACTTTCAAGCAAAGAACATAGAATCAAAAGATCCCTAACTACTTCATCAAAGTTTACTTTTACAGAAGTTAATTGACTAGTGACCGTATTAAACTCATTTAAATGATCAATAACTAACCCACCTTCTACCATTTTCATATTAAATAAATGCTTCATAAGAAATACCTTATTCAAAGTGGAAGGCTTTTCATATAACTTCACCAGGGTTTCTGTCAACTCTTGAGTTGTCTTTGTTGTTGTAATATTGAATGCCACCAATTGTGCCAAGGATAAACAAATACTACCAAGAGCCTTTCTATCCAAAATATCCTAGTCCTCATCAAACATTGTTGTAGGTTTCTTGGTTTTCTCTTCCAATGGTCGCCATAAATCCTTCTGATAGAGATAGTCCTCCATCTACATCTTCCATAACTGATAGTTCTTCCCATTAAACTTCTCAATCTTCTTACCCTCATCTGCCATTACTCCCACTCAACTGTAAGACCTTCCTACAAATGATAATTGAAACACAACTCGCTCTGATACCACTTGTTAGGGTTAGAAATGGTAGATATCTAACAATTAAATGTAGATTTAATTAATAAATAAAGAAATTAAAACACACATAGAATAAATTATAACACAGAGAATTTAACATGGTTCACCCAATCTAGGCTACATCCACCAAACTGTAGCCATCCAATGATTTTATTATCTAGTACAAAAACCTATTACAATCTTGTGAATAATTTCATTTTTCATCATACTGTAACCCCCATTCAAACCCCTTTTTAACAAGCTTAGAAGCTTCTAGATTAGAGTTCTACAAAATCAGGTTTTTTCATTCTTTTCATTGATTTTTCCCTTTTTCGGGGTCTGCCGCCCCCGAACCCTTGCCCAGGGCCCAGCTCAAAGGATACATGTTGGGGTGTATAGTATAGCATGGGCTTACAGTATAGCATGATTAGTCACCACATACCAACAAAAGTTGCCAAGTCTAAATATTTTCAATCTGAATATGTTCTTCTTCCATTTCCTTCATCCAATGTTTGTGTTTGCAAGCTTCATTTACTATTTTTGGTTTATATTTAGAAAGTAAACATAGACTTACCTCCTCTTTAGCAATTATTTTTCTTGTCAACATGCATTTTCTTTTGTCTCCAATTATCTATTCTTCAAAATTATTTTGCTATACATACTTAGGGTTATTTTCTAGAGCTTCTTCCTCTTCATTTTGCACTTCTTTTTCCTTAGCCTTTTCTTCTTCTTCTCCACAAGAAGTTCATCTAGCTCATATCCATGTATTACCACTTAATTCCTCAAATATTCATCAACCTTAACACTTGCACTTTCAACAATCCTTCTTAGCCTTTTGTTGTAACATCTATAAGCTTTACTTTTTTGCATCATCTCTTTTGATATAACATTTTCTTCCAAACACTTTGAAGTACTTGATAGTAGGAATCCTTCCATACTACAACTCATAGAGAGTCTTTTTGTTGTAAACTCTAGGTTGAACTATGTTAAGTATGTAAACAACAGTAGGAATTTCTTCTCTCTAGTAGACTTCGGGTGGGTTAGCTTCTTTCATCATAGTCCTTGTAGCTTCTTGAATAGTCCTATTTTTCCTTTCAACCACTCCATTTTTCTGAGGAGTCCTAGGGGAAAGCAAGAGCCTTTTAATGCAACGATTCTCACAAAACATGTTAAATTCATTGGAGAAGAACTCTCCACCTCTATCAAACCTCAAACATTTGATCTTCAAATCCATCTCATTTTCAACCATAACTTTGAATTCTTTAAATCTATATAGGACTATAGATTTTTCTCTAAGAAAAGTAACCCATGTCATTCTAGAGTAATGATCAATCAAAAGCATGAAATTTTTTTCACCTTGAAGACTTATCACTCTTATAGGACCATAAAGGTCTATGTGTACTAATTCCAACAATTGGGTAGAAGATTGTTGCTTTCCCTTAAAACTAATTCTAGTTTGTTTTCGAAATTGACAATCCCCATAAACAACATTGATAGGATTTATAATCCTTAGCAGATCTCTCACTACTTGAACTAAACTAATTCTAACCAAGTTATCAAAATTTATGTGATACATTCCCTTATTCCATAACCAACTATTATTAGTCTAAGTCATAAAATAGTGACCATCAACACCCTTGAGCTAATAGATATTTCCATCTATCCTCTTTCCAACAACAATCATAGTTCTAGATCCATTTTTGATCTCACATCCATCATCCTAAAACATAAGATTGTATCATTTTCTACACATTTTTCCAACACTCAATAGGTTATTCCTTAAACCTTTAACATAGTATTAAACATCTTTAGTATTATTCTTTCCATCAAAATTGATTGAAGCTATTCCACAAATCTTAGCACCTGAATCATCTCCAAATTTAACAAGTCGTCCATCGTATTTTAAAAGTTTAACTGTAAACTTAATCTTTTCTTTGGTCATGTGATTTGAGCAACCACTATCAATAACCTGATAGTTATTGTTTTATCTAACATGAAAAGTAGATACCAAAGTACCTCCAATTTTATCCTTTTTCTTTGGAATACTTTCCTTCACACAACTTTCAGAGTTAGTGGAACCAGATTCATCTTTTAAATCCAAGAACAAAAATTCATTATCATCAACATCTCCATAATTAGATTGATCATCGAAAATACTAGCATCTTCTCCAACACAATAGCTTATCTTGATCATTTTCCCTTTATTTTCATTGTTCTTATTGTTCACAATTCTATTTGAACATCTTGAAGCATAGTGACCTATATTTCCACAAATGAAACATTTGAAATTTAATTTACCTTTGTAATTACCATTGCACTTTTTCATTCTTCTTACAAAGTTAGCTTCCACATCATCAAGATCATCTCCATCTAAATCTTTAAATTTTTTTATTTTCCAATCTTGAAAGAAGTCTCCACTTTTGCACAATTTTTTAGACCAATTTTTCTCATTTCAAATGCAAAGTGTTCCAAACAACTGATCTCTAGTGTATGTACTAAAATTTCCAACTTCTCTATTGAAAGAATGAAGAAGTGTGTTGTCATTGATGTCAATGCTACACAATGGATATTAGAATGATATGGAGAATATTTTGCATAGAGGACTTGATTGACATTTAAACACTTCTACTATGTATCTACACCAATAGTTTTTTCTCTTTGTTCCCTCTGGTAGATTGGTCCTCTCCATCATACATATAGATCTACTTATATAGATACAATACATTGTTTTTGGATTATAATAGCATCTGAATTTAGAATTTTAGTTGGTCTAGACAAACGGTTCAAAATTTGCAAGTGCCAAAAGTTTAGTATATAAGGTTTTGTCATTTTTCTATGTAATGAATATGACCTATTTGGTTTGCAATCCTCCATGAATTTTTGTTAGGACTTACAGCTTTGGGAGAATGTTTACAAGTGTTTATTCATTTATATTTCCATTTGGCATGATATTTTGAGATCCATGTTTCCTATCATTGGTGATTAGTTGGAGAATTTTAATTTTAGGCCCTATATCTAATTGACCTAAAATATGTAAAGGATTGTGGAGTTTAGTGATGCGATGTGAATGTAAGAGGGCTCTATTATAGGTCCATGCTAACCTATATCACATGTGTTGTGACACAAAGGTAATTTAATTTGAATTAGGTACTGAAAAGGAATGTTTTGCATTAATTTGGGTGACATCTAATTAGTCTGACCTAATTGATGTTTGCAATGGTGTTAATATATATAGAAGATCATTTTGAGTTTTTGATGATGATTATTTTTGATAGAGAAGCGATCTGAACACAAGCAATAAAGAATATTTTTGTTGTGGATTGAGAAAAGGTTATGCAAATGTAATACTGAGTAAAAAATTGTATTATATATTAAGCCAAGTGTTTTGATTCATGGTTTTGATCTTCAAACAAACTAAATTCAGCATATGATAGATGCACTTTGTATCAGTTCAAATCTTGGTTGCATAGCCACTTTATTTATCTTTCTTTTCTCTATGAATAGTGGGTTCACTCGGATAGTGAGTCCACCTAGTAGTGAGTCTTTCTATAATATTTTATAACCAATTATAACATATTGTGACCTAATCCTAGTTGTGGTTTTTCCCATTTTGGGTTTTCCACATAAAAATCCTCGTGTTCATTTGTTGTATGTGCTATGGGATGTTTATGGTTTCATTTATGTTAATTGCTAATTATGATTTGATAATTGTATGGTTAGTAATTAAATGGTTTTTAGGAATACTGATTCACCCCCTCTTAGTATTTTGGGTGTTGAAAAATTGATATCAGAGCTTAGTTCCCTTTAAGGGGCTTGACCACTTTGGGAATGCCTTGGAGATTGAAGACATAGCCGAAATCCCTACCAATGGATACTATGAAAAAGATTGCATACTTGACAAGGATGGAGAAATCAAATTTTCTCTTGAAGATCTTGAAAAATTTAAAGGTGAAAACAAAGACCTTTAAAGAAAATCTAAATGAAGCTAATGAATGCATCAAGAAACTGGGAGAGAAAATTAAAAGTTGTAGAGAAAGACATAGGGAGGTAAATAAACAATTGAAACAAGTGAATGAGAATATCACCAGACTAAAAGTGCAAGTGGAAGAAAATAAAAGAATTGAAGAATGCCTAAATGCAATAGTTAAGAACAAATTTGATGAATGCATAAGAAGTGTTAAATTTGAGATCAAATTTGGAGAAAGAAAGAATTCATGAAGATAAGTTCAAGAAAAGTTCTATAATTCTTAATGAGTTAATCGCAAGTCAGAAAGTATCTAAAGACAATGGTGGCTTGGGACTTGAGAAAGGTGAAAGTTCAAAAGAAGATGCAAAGAAGATCAGTGAACTAGAGAATACTGAAGATAAGAAGAATAGTTTCAAGTACTAGAATCAAAGAAACAATGCAAGAAGACCCCCTATCAAACAACCAAATTCTCAAAGGTACTCATCCTTCAATGGTATCTGTTATTTCTATAATAAGTTTGGACATAAAGAAATATAATTTAGAAGTAAAATAAATTAGAATGTTTCATCCTTTACTGGTCAATTCTTGACATGCAAGAAGCTTGGACATAGAGCAAGTGAATGCAAAAATCAAATGAGGAATACATATAACCATGGTAGAATGTTTCATTAATTCAATGGATATTTTTATACATGATATGGATTTGGAAAAAAGGCTAACCAATGCATATCCAAAATGAATGAAAAGAATAACTCTCAGAGGAATGTTGTATGCCACAATTGCAATAAAACTGGACATATTACTAGAGTATGTAGAAACATAAGGAATAACAATCCTAAAAAGAAAAATGATCCAGTCACATAGATTGATCCAAAAAAAATTAAAGAAGGAAATGGAGAAGGTCTATATGAAGAAATAAGAGACCAAGAACAAGAAAGAATCAAAAACTACAAATGAAACTTTACCACCCTCTAGTGTAGATAATTTTCTTGAAAATTGAACCTAGGCATTGGCTTAGGGGGAGCAATAACAAAATATCAAATATACCCTATCGATATAAGGTGCCATGACTCGACATGAAGACATAAATTGTAGATTGACTGTTTGGATCTTGTGAAGGAAATTCTAGAAGAAAGTATGCTTTTGTAGAGTTTTGCAGAATAATTAAGCGGTTGTTGTTGCATAGTGAAGAGTTTTCATCAACTTTATTGATTGGTTTATTAAATGTGAATTAGGGAAAATAGAAGGACTATAAGTTCCTAAACTTGGTCTAATTTAATCACTTTGATACATTTAGAGTGAATTGAAGAAAGTTCAAGAGTTCAGGAAGTAGAGCATTCAAACCCTAGTTTCACTTAAGTGAAGAAAAGTTATTTACCATTGTCCTAGAATTTTTTTCAAAGCATTTGAATTCAATAGAGATGGCTACACATATATTAGTGAATGGAAGTGAGAATACCTAGCCAAAATTCAAGAAATACCCTATGAATATATTTGAGAATGACCCACTCGAAGCATTTTTGAGCATTCCATACGGGTTTTTTCCTACAAAAGACACTAGGGTTTATATCAATAGAACAATGGAAGAATATAACCATGTAATATTCATCAATCTTTGGATAAATGAGTTAACTAGAGATGATCACCAGATCAAGCTAGAATATAAAAACCTAGTAGCAAAGAAATTGGACATTTTGTAGGTATTTCCAAATTTCACCTATGATGATGTAGCTAAGTATGTGAGAAT
The DNA here is from genome assembly GCA_007258455.2 of Sequoia sempervirens. Lineage (NCBI taxonomy): Eukaryota > Viridiplantae > Streptophyta > Pinopsida > Cupressales > Cupressaceae > Sequoia > Sequoia sempervirens. Next base: position 100,591,661 of record VDFB02000363.1, on the reverse strand, counting down.
GGCATTGAGTAGAGTACGTGGCTAATACTTATGGACTGAAAAGCCCTACATGATAACAAAGTAAGTTATAAGAAGTGCAAGACTTTATGCCACTAGACCTATGCCAATATTAAAATCTATAAATAATAAAGATGTGATGGAATTAACTAGAGCCACATTTGATCATAGGGCTCTCGCGATGGACACTATTCAGAACCCTACATTAAGGTATGTGAAAATGGTCATAGGATACAAAATTTACTACATCAAAAGGGAGAATTCTATGTCACCTACAACAATCTATGTTTCCTATGATATAACGGAAAAGGGTAAGGACTATGATCTCTATGAGTTTCTTTGGAAACAATTGTTTAACAACTTGAAGAAAACCAAAGATAAGAAATATCCATTCAAGTTTGGTTCACTAGTAGTTTATCTATTTTTTTACTTTCTAAGGGAGCTTCTAGGAAGAAGTAATGTCATATTGGATTAAAGGAGACTAGTATCGCATCATATTTTGGAACATTTATAGAACCATGGTGATATGAAAGTTCAAGAAGTTCTTACTACATTCTTTATAGTATTCTAGAAGAGAATGCACAAAAGGGAGAGAATCCCTAGGTCCTTAGTGGAAAAATATCAAGATGATATCACATTTTTAGTTTCCATTAGTTTTTGCATTACTAAAGTTGTGGAACCCAGAACATTCTAGATTCCTCCAATCAATTATGAGATGAATGAAGTTGAGGTTTATGGTCTTGATAAAATATTGTTGAATAGACCTAATGATCCTGCACAAGAGAGACATGAAACATATGAGGAAAAAGTCTTCGAAAGAAGAGAGTAACTAGATTTGTGAATGAATATTTCAAAGGACATGGATTCACATATGAAGAAGTGTAGATATTAAGAAAAAAAGTTGTGACATTAGCATATACAGTTGGTGAGTCCTCTAGAACTAGAAGATTTGGTAGAACTATTTCCACTACTTTCCTTTTTACTCAACAACCTTTAGGATTAGTTTATACCGTATGCAGAACTAAGAAAATGGAGACTAATGCTTCAGTGATAGAATAATCTCTATTGAAGAAGAGGAAAGCTACTCTAGTAGCCTCCACATCTACCACTAAGCCAATAAGAGGAAAGAGATAGAAAGCTCAAAGAGAGAAGGATATGAGTGTGCTCTTTGAAGAAGAAGATGATGATGAAGAGTCTCCATTGACTATGAAAAGAAGCAACACCACTTCAAAGAAATGAAGAATAGATATAGTTGACTCATCTGAAGAAACATAAATTGAGAAAGAAAAGTAATCCTTTTGGATACATATGAATAAGGTGAAGGAAAAGAACGGAAAGAAGCCTAAATATGGTAATCTAGAGAAGAAGAAAAATAATAATACTACTCTGGAGAAACCTTCTAGCCCAATGATGTTGGATGCACTATTTGATGTTATTTCAATGCATAGAAAAATGTTGAAGGAAACTGTTGTCATGTATCAGAATAAAAATGAGGAGAAGATAGTCACCATAATTGAAGCAATCATCAAATACATTGTCACTATCGAGGTAGATATGGAGTATATTAGGAAAAAGGTATAAGATGATTTATTGAAAGTCTTATTGGAAAAGAGAGAAGAAGCCATGATGGGTGATCCCACAATACTAGTTTACAATTTTTAGCCAAATTGAACACTTAAATGATTTTTTCTAACTAAATCTTCACTTTCAGGTACCTATAGTGGCTAAACCAGCGAGGAATTTGAAGATGATGAAAACTAGTGATTTGTGACATTTTGTGTGTGTATTCTAAATATATATTTTTTAAAATTTTGGGAATAAAATTGCACTTATTTTTCCATCTCCTTAAAAAACAAGTTTTTTTCAATAAACATCATTTTTAAGGAGTGATGCTCACCATATACAACATAAATTTTTTTCCATGAAGGATAATTTTTTTTTTTAATTTAGATTTGTAACTATGATATCTAGTGCTTTCATAAATGTTTCATAGTGTTTTACTGAAAAAAAATTCCTTAATCAAGTTTCAAATTCAAACCAATTACAATTTAGACATAGGTGGACTGTATACAACATAATTTTTTCTATGTATCGAAATTCAATTTTTTTTTGTCAGATCAAGGACTTCAATATCTAGTGCACTAATATATATATATTGATAATCTACTATTTTTCCACATGTGCAGAACATAGAGCTTGATTTTCGGTGCAAAACCTACATTCACAAGAAATAATTTAAAATAAATATAATAATAAAATAAAATTTATTCAAAATTATACTTTTTGGGAAGATTATAATAAGGACTACATACTTACAAAAAATAAATTTTAAATGAATTCATTTGTTCCCCTAAAAGGTAAATCAAAAGTGGTTTTTTATCAACATTTTGATAGGTGTAAAGGAGACTTTGTTATAGGTATGGTTTAAAACTTGCAGGGTTCTATCCAAGGGGGTTTGATCTAAGGTGGTTCTAAAAGATCAAACCCTCTTCAATTGGAATCCTTTAAATGAAAAATTTCAAGGCTTATATTATTATATTTTCTAAAAATATGTGATTTCAACAAAAATCAATATCTCTTGGAAATTGTAAACCAGTATTGTGGGATCACCCCGATGCTAGAAGAAAAGATTAGATTAGATGGCATGGAGAAGATTGGTTTTTCCTTGTCTAAAGCTGATAAGGCCATAGTAGCTCAAGTTGTAGGAAAGAATTCAGAAAAAGTGAATGATAAAACTTCTCATGGGAAAAGATCAAGATAAATTTGACAGAATACAAAAGGAGACCAAAGAAAAAGTTATTGAAATAGCACAAAAGTATGAGATGATTCCTATTGGTTCCTATAATAAGGGAAAAGATCTACAAAATGAAAGTATTGATGATACATAAGAAATTCTAGATAATACCCCTCTGAATATAGAAGAACCTATGCAAGGAAATGATGAAGATGTGGATGATGCAGAAAGAGAAATTGTGATCGAAGAGGAAACTACAAAGGATGAATCTCCTATTTCTCTGGTCAAACATGAGTTCAAGAATAATCTTGATCTATATTTGTTCTAGTGATACAAAACATATCACCAGTTAAGGTGAAGGCAGAAAGCTGAAAATTACAAAGGTATTGTGAAGATAAAGAAAGAAATGACGAGAAGGAAGGAGTAGATGGTGAATTTGAAGAAAGTGAGCAAGGTGAAAAAGGAAAAGATAAAGGTCTCAAATATAAAAGGCAAGACAAGGACATCGCACTAAACAAGTCTGACACCTGCTGCTATCATAGACTTGTAATAGAGAAGAAGAGAAGAAGGAATATTATTAGGAAGAAGAAAGCTAAGCTTGGTAACCCACAACACTGAATCCCCAGTGCTGACCTTTCAAGATTCTACTACCTAAATGGATGGTACCAAAAGATTGTTTGATTCGGATTGTTGCAAGGCGTAGCCACGATTGGTAAGATGACTCTTAGCATAAGATAGAAGCTTGTACATCTTTCAAGTTTTGTTTTCATATCATTTTTGTATGTTCTTTCATGTTTCAAATTTCTTTGTCATGATGTAGATATATTATCACTTGTTAATACTAAAGTTGAGGAGTTTGTCTTCTATGGATATGGTTTCTAAAAGTTCTTTTTGTGCACCCTTTTCCCTTGACCTGTCAAAGGCAGAGATATGTTGTTTTCTAAAGAAGTGAAGTGTTTCGGCACATGTTACCAAGTCAATGACAAATTGGGGGAGATTGTTGAAAGAATGAAAGCAAGTTGTGTGTTTTTTGTTTAGACAAAACCATGGATCGATATTAGAGATAAAATATCCTTATGTAATTTTATGATAAATTGGACATTACAATTTTTCAGATCAATCCTTAAGAATTTTGTAGTGAATTTCCTCAGTTTGTTCCTTAAATGTCAATCTAGGGATGTTATAGACATGTGAAGCGTGTTGTAGGAAGTATACCTAAGGGCTGAAAATAGTGGAAAATTTAGTAGGGATGGATGATAGCTAACACTCTAGTAAAATATTTAATCTAGCTTCTATTTTATATATGTCAATAGGAAGTTCATTATGCAGTAAGAAGTTCATAGTGTGACAATGGAAGTTCATAGTGCAACAAGGGATTTCACAATGCAATACAAAGTTCACATAAATAGAACATAACAATAATACAATACATTTTGAAAGCTATGCTGCATGTAATTGAACATAAATTAAATCGTTGCAATACTTGAATTCTTTTAAATTTCTTTAAAGATAACCAATTGCATCTTTCAATAGTGAACTCAATCACACCAATTCACAAAGCCAGATTTAACAATGAATCAACCACATTAGGCCAAGATAAACATATACAAATTTTAAAGTCCAATAAAATAAAACTTATTCACCTAAGATTTGAAAAAGTTTATCATGATTGGGTACATAAACAGATCGAAGATGTATTATGAGTCAAATTACTTGAAGAATCAATTATGAGAGGGTTGATTTATAGGTAAGGTCTAATTTTGATTTGGCTAAGATTGGATGTCAATAAGATGTCTTAATCAAAATTATAAAAGTTTAAAAATTAGGGAAATCATAAGGATTAATTGCCAAATTATAAGATAGTTCAATCAAAGAACCATGTAATGAGGTTGGCATAAAAAGAGGTTGTTGGAGATTAATTAGAGGGAAGGTGAATAATTAAATAATAAATACATTATTTAATTATAAAGTCATGTGACATGTTGACTTTTAAATTAAATAATAATTTAATTCAAAATTGGATGAAAATGAAAAATTAGTAAATAATTAAATAAATAATTATAGAAGAAGAGGATAATGAATAATTAAATAATTAAAATAATTATATTAAAAAAAATTAAATTAAATAAAATTTATCTACTTATAGAAAGGAAGGGGCTATTAGTGAAGTAATTAATCAAGGGAAGAATAAAGGAAAAAATGAATTAATTAAATAATTAAGAATTATTTAATTAATAGAGGAATGTGACCTTAAAATATAATTAAATAATTAAAATTATTTAATTATGCAAGTAGAAGGAGGAATTGATAAGATATGAATGTTAGTCTATTTCTAACATAATAAAATCCTTGGTGGGATATATTTTATGCAAGATTAATGATTGGAATTTTTGAGCAACCATGACATTTTATGTAACACTAGACATGATGCACCAAGGTATAAGGACCAATGTGTCTCGTGCCCCAGCATAATAAAACCTTGTCTAGATACAAGATATGAATATTAGCTAGAATAATTTGGATTTGATGTAAATTCAAGATAAAAATGATACACACACAAGCAAGAAGAATGCACAAATTATACCAAAAAACAAGGTATTGCCTCTGTCAATGCAATGATGAGTAATTGATTTATTGATTTTGATTGATGATGATAGTTTTGTCATTGTAGGGGACTACATATCCCTAGATCAACATGAGGATGATGATAATTGATTGATTGATTGGGTTAACAACAAGATTAGGATCAATACCAAAGGATGTGACTAGATAATTTGGCAAGATTGATCGACTTGATTGGTATGGATTAAGGATTGCCTTACATTTGGATTATTGCTTGGATTGATTCAATTGATTTGATTTGAAGAAGTGGTTTGGAATGATATGATGATTTGATTGGATGATAGGATGTGATGAATTGAATTGAAGAATTGAGGTGATTGGAATGATTTAGATTTGAGTTTGATTAGAGGACTGTTTGATTGATAATTTGAAGATTGATTTGAAGGAGTTGAATTGATGCATTGAATTGTTTTGAAGAATTGATTGGAAGAAATGATTTGGTTTGATTTGCATTTTTGTTGGATATTTGATTTTTTTGTCTTATTTTTTAGGACCTTTTTCAATTTTTTTTGTATTTTTGTGATTTTTTGCATTTTGGGATGTATTTTTGGATTTTTGAACTATTTGAGAAATGTTTTGATTTTTTGGATTTTAAAAGTTTTCAGCCTCATTTTTCTAGATACCAATGACAAAAATCTCAAGGATATAGATTGACAAATGGTTGGTGATGTCATGATAGATGGATGGATGGAATGGATGTATGCATCATAAGAGAGAAAGAATATGATCTCCAAAGACTATTCCAGGTTATTACAAATGACAAAGCTTATGACAATAGGATAATGATATGCTTGTTTGGAAGGATGAGGTATATCAGAAGATATCCAAAGCATGTTTCAACAAATTGCCCCATATTTTTATCAAGATCAAAAGGAGGAAGAGAGGATGAATGAAATCAATATGATAGGTATGTATGATGACTAAAGATGGTAGGTAAGATGGAAATGATATGATAAGAAGTGACATGATAGGATAGATAATACAGATGAGACAAACTACCCCCAAGTGTAAGTGTCATAGAAAATCAACCTACACATGATTCCTATTTGCCAGGTTTTTATCGTGGTACTTATCCAGGGTTCATGTTCATTAGATGAACGGATTTCTCTTTACTTTTTTTAAATTTTTTTTTTTACTTTTCTTGACTTTTTGAATAGGGGAAGGATAGGAGGGACTCAAGTCTCTAGTTCCATGAAAGGTGATAGTCCCACTAGAGAGATGTCTTCACATGGACCATGTCAAGTATGCTCATAGATTTTGGTAAGAAATTGCATGTGTGAGATGGATTAGATAGATGGTGGGTTATGAAAGGATTATTCAAGGATAGATGGGGAATAGTGGATTATGATGTGGATTGTATAGGATTTATGCAAAAGGATGGATGAAAGGTTTATGCAAAAGTATGGACCATAAGAAGGTGATTGGGAAGATATGTAGTATAGTAGTTGAAGGATGGGGAGATGGAGGTATGTGGGAATGGAATCATGACCAATGGTTGCACACACCATGTTGAACATTGAAGCTTTTGATGGAAAGGTGGTGTAGGAAGCAACGGAAAGGTTTTCTTAAGAGATGGGTGATGAAGTGTTTTAGGTACCCACATAGACTTAGTATTTTTATGACTTTTATTTTTCTTGTGGGATGGAATATGAAATGAATAGAGTGGGAATGTGAGGTGGAAGTGGATAGTTGGTATTTTTGTGATGTAGATGTCTCATTTGACTTGGGGGGATAGGAGGGCCTTTAATTTTGGAGGTATGGGCTTATATAACTTTTTAGATGGATTTTTCTTTGATTCTTTGCTTTTGTGCCCTAAGGCATGAGGATTTTTAGTATTTTTTACTTTATTTAGGTAGAGGCATTGAATTTTTTTCTTTTGAATCCCATGGGTATGGTGGAATGTGAAAGCTCATGTTTATACAGTGTGCATTGCTTTCTTTGACTAGGAAATTTAGTTTTTTTGGATAATGGATAAGAGGATTGGATGGTAGGGATGTTAGGTGTTGGGAGTAATGGTGGTAAAGTGGATGGAGGGATATTAGGAGTTGGAAGTAATGGTGGTAAACTAGATGGTGGAAGGTATATGGTCACAGGATTTTGACATTTCTAGGATGATGGAGAAGGGATGGAAACATATGTTTTAGGCATATGATAGGATTTATGGTTGAAGGAGGTGGACTTAGGATGCATGGAGGAAGTACCAAAATCTTGATATTGGTGTCCTTGGTGTGTATATCCAAGGCCATAAGAGTGTGGAGGTACTTTGACATGGATGGGCTCCAAAATACCTTATTCATGAAGGTCTATTTACCTTTACCTTGGTGGTTCATGTTTTTGAGTATGCAATGGACAATGGGACTACATGTAGGTGGAACACTAGAAACGAGTCCCTTATTGGATGGAGAAAATGAAGCAAGGGAAGATAATGGTTGTTGTTGTTGTAAGGAGGAATATTCATGAATTAGGGGGGAAAGATCAATAGGATATGATGGAGGACTTGAAATGGGGTCGATAGTGGGTGATGGAGGATCATTAGGATCTTGATTAGCATTGTGTTCACTTAGATCTAAGATATTTGTTTGATCTTCTATGTGTGATTGGGAGGCATATGTATCATCAAGAGAAGTGGATGTTCATGGATCATGGATAGGGATAGGTAGGGGGTGGATAGGAGTAGTGGAGGTTTCTTTCTCATGGATAGGTGAAGTGATATGCTCTTGACCATGGAATGCATAAAGTTGGCTAAGAGGATCATCACGGCCTTCTTGATCATAGGTAAGATCATAGAGGGGAGCTTGATCATAAATAGGACCAAGTATGTTATGAGTGGGATCATTAGATGGGCCTAGATCTTGATTAGAATGAGAGGTTAATGTTTCCTCATGCTTAGGATAATTCTCTTGAGATAACTCTTGGCTTGCTTGAATGGGCTCAACATTTTCTAGATGGTTAACAACATGGAGAAATAATGGAGGTTGACTTAGGCTCAATGGGGAAGAATATTGAATAGGCTCAAGGGGGAGAATACATGATGGGGTTGGAGGAATAGGCATGGAATTCAAAGGTTCTTTGGTAAGCTCATTAATGGGTGCTTGACATGGGGATGGTCTATTTTGTGCTAGTAGCCATTGGATCACATCCTTTGTTGGTGGATGGGTGGATTTGGGTAATGCCATAGGTTTTCTTTTGTAATTTTTTAGTTTAGGGTGTAGATTTGATGGAGGTTTAGATTGTGGTGGGTGTAATGAATAATTTTATGGGTTAGAAGGTGAAGAGGCCAATGAAATAGGACTAGGACATGGTGGCTTAGGGATAGGAATTTTATTGGATTGTGGTATGATAAAGTTATAGGGTGCATGAACTAGATTGGTGCTCTCATTTTCAAATGGAACATGAGAATTGAAAGGATCTTGATTTTGTTTCCAAGGTGGACTTGATCTCTTATGTTCTTGTTGTTATATGGGTGGATATGTTGATGTGGCATTGACATGATAGGTAGGTGGGTTGGGTTGGCATGATGATGAAGGTGACACATAGGATTGTGGCTGAATGTGTTGACGTGGGAATGGTGTTTGGACTTGTTGTGGTATGATTTGTTGTTGTGATAATGATGAAGGGGTTGCATAGGATAATGGTTGTTGAGAGGTGGATTGATATGGATAAGGGTTGATATTAGAAGAGGTGGGATAAGGTGACGTGGAATTGTTATGGAATGATGTGGGATAAGGTGATATGGAATTGTTTTGATAGGTGGATGGATTAGATTGATATGGAATGGAGGGATATGCCACAGAGGAATGAGGTGGAATTGATTAGTGTTGAATGAATAGAGGATGATGTGCTTGTTGGGTTTGATAAGTGGTATGAGATATTGTGCTTGTGCTATGAGTTGTTGCATTTAATGTGATTGGTTTTTTTGAAGTTGAAATTGTTGGATGAGGCCTTGGAGCTCATGTATAATTTGTTGGTCTAAGGGTTGTGGTGCTTGATAAAGTGATTGGAGGAGGTTTTGGAATTGGGGTACTAGGTCTTCTAATGTTGGCATGGTGTAAAATGATGTTGATTGGATTAAAGAGATGATGATGATTAGGATATGGTGTGGAATGACAAGATTGTATGATTTGGATGATGTGGCAATTATTTATTAGAAGTTTGACTTGGACAATATCAAACACAAGATCTCACATGTAAATTCATGAACACACACACCAAACACAATGATAAATTTGTCTTTCAAGATTAAATGTTATGATTAAGGAAACACTTGAATACACAACAACAAGCCTAGTGTTAGTCAAGTGGGTATGGCCAATTAGGTCTCAAGCTAGGATGAACAAGGTTCACTAGAGATGATTTGAAAGAAAAAGCATGCCACACATCTAGGAGAAAGGGGTAACCCACCCTTCACCTTCACTTCCCAAAGGTATAAAGTTCTTTGGGGCTTAGCCAAGAGTGACAAGATTTCAACTCCCAAAGAGGCGTGTCTTTGGATTCACACCTTGATTGAGGTCATCCCTTGGAGGGGTGTGTGCTCCAAGCAGGCCTCCTAAGAAGGGTATGACAAAAGAAAACCAAGTGAGGTGTTTTGGAGGACACACAAAATTGATTCACACTCACATTTGTTAATTTCCCTTTAAAAAATTCAAATGTGTGTAAGCAAACAATGGAAGCACTTGTTATTTTTAACCCAAATCCAAAATGTGTGATGGAAGACAATGAATATTTTTAATCCCAATTTCAATGATGTGAAAACAAACAATATGTTCATTTTAAGCCCCAAATTGAAGTGTGTTGACAAGCAATAATGAGAGATCAAAGATGGAATGTGTGCACCTAGACTTTCTTTAGCTCTAATTTTTTTTCCACTTGATCCAATTTGTCCTTTGAAGTGTTTATTTTTTATGCACATTCACAAAACCAACAACAAAGCCAAAATCCTAACAAGATAATTGATCACTAATATTAGAGGGTTAGCTAGTCAAGACAAATATGACTTTTTGAAAAAAAAAATTCATCAAAAATAAAAACACAGAGAACAAACCCTTACTAAAATTTTTAGAGCTTTCCAAAAATGTAAAGAAATTTGAAATTTTTTCTGTTTTGCATCCAACATTAAGTTTTAATGAAAAATAATTTAAAAATTATAAAAAATTCAAAGTAGGTACAAAAATTCTGATATTTGGACTGAAGGTGCCTAACATCATTCCAAATTTGTAGAAAATTTTATGTGAAAGATCTACAACCATTTGTGAGATATAATCAAATCTTTGTAAAACCCTAATTTTAAAAGATCTATTTTTTATCTAATTATTTTTCATCCAAATTAAAAAAATAAAGAACATACCCCTACTAGAATTAAAGGTGATTTCCAAAAATGTAAAAATATCCAAAAAATTTGCTAATTTTCTCTCAAAATTGATTTTTCATGAAAAGTAGCAAAAAAATTATAAAAAATTAAAAGAAGCTAAAAAAATCTAATTTTTGGACTCGAAGCTCTTGATATTGTCCCCAACCTATAGATTTTTTTTTGTGAAAATATCTACAACCGTTTGAGAGATATGGTTGAATCTTTGAAAACTAGGGTTTTGTCCCCAAAATGATGCAAAACCTGCAACAAAAAGGCCCTAACTCCAAAATTCCTCAAAATTTGTCAAAATATTGAACTAAAACTTAGTTGTCAAGTTCACCAAAATGTATATGAAAAATTTGGATAAAATAAAAATGATAAAACAATAACATGCATTACCTATAATTCTAAGATTATAGACACTGTATATACTACATTAGTCTCACATTGGTTGGATATGAACCCAAATACACACCCATTGAATGGGATTTTCTTGCTGTTATCTTCACTACCCAAAAGTTAAGACATTACATGTTGAATCAAAAGACACAACTTGTAGCAAAGATTGATCCCTTGAAGTATCTCCTAAGCTAACCAGTATTGACATGATGCTTGGAAAAATGTGTTATGATATTGAGTGAGTATGACATACAATATGTGGAATGAAAGACCATAAAAGGACAAGTAATAGCAGATCAACTCATAGATGCACCTGTACAACACAATCATCCACTGGTATAAGATTTCCCTAATGAGTCTATCTTTCATGCAGAGCCTAAATCACCTTGGAAGCTTTATTTCAACATGTCTCATACTAGTCATGGCTTAGGAGTAGGTATACTATTTATCACACCACAAGGAGAATCCATCCCTAAGTCATTTCGCATTGCTTTTCCATGTACAAACAATGTTGCAAAATCTGAAGTGCTTGTCATAGGACTCTAAATGGCTATAAAATGGAAAATCAAAATGCTTCTAGTATTTAGAGATTCTTAGTTGGTAATCAATCAGGTCAATGATGACTATGACACCAAGGACAAAAATTTAATGCCCTACAAACACATGTTTGATAGTTTTTAGTCATACTTCCACATGCTTGCTTTTGAACAAATTCCTAGGGCACAAAAAAAGGCAGAAAATGCAATGGAAACAATTGGATCTCTCCTATAGATTCCTAGCAATGTGCCACAATTTGAGTTTTTGGTGGAACAACTTTTTGTTCCTGCATATGACATTCCAAAGTCAAAAATGGTTTGTAAACTTGTTGGTCCCAATTCACCATGGTATCAAGACGTCTACGACTATCTCTAGTCCCAAACCCTTCCCTTGAACCTATCCAATAACTAATGAAAATCCTTTATCCGCAAAGCCGCCCGATACACTATCATTAGTGACACCTTATACCACCGTAGCTTTGATAATACCCTTCTTCGATGTCTCGACACTAACAAAGTACAAACAACCTTACATGAGGTACATGAGGGTATATGTGGATCTCATTCGAGTGGCCCTACCTTAGCTAAGAAGATAATAAGACTTGGTTATTACTGGACGAAAATGGAAAAATATGCACTTGAGTTTGTTTGGACATGTTTCCAATGTCAAATGCATAGTGATTTGATTCATGCACCAGCACAGGAACTTCAACTGATTACTTCTCCTTGCCCCTTTGCATAATGGGGACTCAACCTCATGGGAAAAATTAATCCTACCTCTTCCAATGGCCATAAATTCATTATCATCACCATTGAGTACTTCACTAAGTGGATCGAAGCCATCCCCCCAACATACATAATTGGCAAGAAGATTTCAAAATTCATCCTCAATTATATCATCTACTGGTATGGTGTCCCACAATCCATCATCATAGACAACGATCGTCCCTTCAAAAATCAAGATGTTCATGAGCTTTGTGAACATTTCCACATCCAACACCATTTCTCCATGCCCTACTACCCACCGGGAAATAGTCAAGATAAGGTGCCTAATAAGACAATTATCAATATTCTTAAGAAGACCACCAATGATGTTGGTCGTGATTGGCATTTACAACTTTACCCTGATTTGTGGGCTTACCGCACCAGCATTCGCACACCTACAAGAGCCACCCCATTCGCCTTGGTCTTTGGAGCTGAAGCCATCTTTCCCACCAAGGTCAAAATTACCTCTCTTAGAGTCTCCATGAAGGGCCTAATTGATGACGAAGAATATAGGCAGTCACAACTACATGAGCTAGAAATGTTAGAAGAATGAAGAAAAAATGCCTTAAACCATTTACAGACATATTAGAATTGCCTTTGCCATAGTTATAACAAGAGATTCATGGTCCAAAATTTTGACATTGGTGATTGGTCCTAATGTAAAATCCAAAGAATCAGTCTGATAGGGAGAAAACTAGTAAGTTCGAGCCCAATTGGGTGGGTCCTTATATCATCACTGCCTCATTTAGTTTTGGAGCTTACTAGCTAGCTACTCAAGATGGAAAACAATTGGCAGATCCTATCAATAGTATACATCTCTAAAAAAATCTATGCATAGCATCAGAGAGCTAGGATGAAAACCATTAAAATACAAAAAAATGAAAAATACAAAAAATAATCACCCTGATGAAAACTTGGCAAACATGCATCTTGGTGACACCAAAAAAAAATGGAAAAATGACAAAAAATAGTAAAGAGAAATAATTCGTCCAATAGTGAAAACTTGGTAAATAGGTGCTTTGGATAAATACCATGGTGAAAACCTGGGAAACAAGCACCATGTGTAGTCAGTCTTTGCTTCGCCATCTACTTTCACTCTATCTACCTTAGTCCATAATAAACACCCACTTTTGTGACACCTTAATGACACTTTTCATAAAATTATTCCATGTCTTTCCATGGTTGAGTTGACATCAAGCCTTGAATACCATCCATCTGTCATCCTAAACACGTCCTTTTCCATATCCTTTGACTTGGCTAGTCCTTGACCTGATTGGGGGGCATCATCATCCTATTCTTATATCATCATCATCCCACTCTTATTTCATCATCATCCTATCTTTCTATCATCATCCATTTTGCTCTATCCATACCTTAGCTTCTAAGTAATGATGTTACTTGACACAAAACCCATCATCTTGAACATCATCTCAAAAAGGGGAAAATGTAGATACTGAAAACTGTCCTTCTCCTATGAACCCACCTTTTCATATCAATTCCTCCTTCTATTTTCCTATTTAAATAATTTTAATTATTTAATTAAAATTAATTAATGATTATTTTAATTAATTTTTGGCCTTAATATACTACATCAGTTGCACATTGGTTGGATACAAACTCAACTACAAACCCATCAAACATGCTTGTCTTGCAGTTTCTTCACCACCCAAAAGTTAAGACATTACATGCTGAATCATAAGACACAACTTCTAGCAAAGATTGATCCCTTGAAGTATCTCCTAATTCAATCAGCATTGACAGGATGCTTGGAAAAAAGGGTTATGATATTGAGTGAGTATGACATACAATATGTGGAACGAAAGGCCATAAAAGGACAAGTAATAGCAGATCAACTCATAGATGCACCTGTACAATGTGATCATCCACTAGTAGCAGATTTCTCTGACAATTAAATTATTAGATAGGTTCAAGGGAAGGGTTTGGAATTGGAGATAGTCATAGATTTCTTGATACCATGGTGAATTAGGACCAAAAATTTCACAAACCATTTCTAACTCTGAAATTCCATATGTAGGAACCAAAAGCTATTCCACCAAAAACTCAAATTGTGGCACATTGCTGGGAATGTCTAGGAGAGATCCAATTGTTGCCATTGTGTCTACTGTCGTATTTTGTACCCTAGGAATCTGTTCAAAAGAAAGCACGTGGAAGTATGAATGAAAAGTGTCAACCATGCATTTGTAGGGCATTAAATTTTCATCCTTAGTGTCATATTCACCATTGACCTAATTGATGACCAACTGAGAATCTTTGAAGACTAGAAGTGTTTTGATTTTATATTTTATATCCATTCAGAGTCTTGTGACAAGTGCTTCATATTTTGCAACATTGTATGTACATGGAAAAGCAATGTAGAATGACTTAGGGATGGAGTCTCCTTGTGGTTTGATAAATAGTATCCCTTCTCTCAAGCCATGACTATGATGAGAGCCATCAAAATAAAGCTTCCAAGGTGATTTAGGCTCTATATGAAAGATAGACTCGTTGGGGAAATCTGCTACCAGTGGATGATCGCCTTATACAGGTGCATCTACAAATTGATCTGCTATTACTTGTCCTTTTATGGCCTTTCATTCCACATATTGTATGTCATACTCACTCAATATCATAACCCATTTTTCCAAGCATCTTGTCAATGTTGTTTGACTTAGGAGACTTCAAGGGATCAATCTTTGCTATAAGTTGTGTCTTGTGATTAAGCATGTAATGTCTTAACTTTTGGGCAGTGAAGACAACTATAAGACAAGCGCATTCAATGGGTTTGTAGTTGAGTTCGTATCCAACCAATGTGTGACTGATGTATTATATTAAAGCCAAAATTAATTAAAAGGCCTTACCCTTGTCATTTTCATTATCTACACATATTATGAAAGTAAATTTTGCTAGTGTGAGACAGTTCAATCTTCAATATTTTTCTAGTCACTTGTCATAGGCTTATTATTGCACACTAAAATATAAGGTAAATTATCATATTCAAGTAAAATGGAGAAGTGCAATGGAGGTGAATCAATGGTGGCATGAAGATTTAGTAATATTGTTTTATGCTTTATGTCTTTATGCTCATTTGTGCTTCATTGTTTATGAGGGTTTGATTTATATGCTTTACTACATTAACCTTAATATTTTAGCCCTAATTATTGTCTATATTAAGGCCAAAATAAAATAAAATAATTATATAATTAAAATATTTATTATAATGCATTACCTATAATGCCAAGATTGAAAATGATGTATTATTTAATTATTCACATCAGGTTCACCAAAATGTATATGAAAAATTTGGATAAAATAAAAATGATAAAACAATAAGATGCATTACCTAATCCAAATCTTCAATACCTCAAATAGACGCAATGATGAATGAATTGGTTGATTGATTTGATATGTTGGTTGCTCAATTCAACAACATAACATTGAGATGTAGATGATAGATGAATGCTAATAGATATAAATGGATGAATGATTAAATAATGCTTTTTGCAGCATAAAGATACTTTAAGAATCAACCCCCCCTAATGGCTTATGAGAGGGTTGATTTGTGGGTAAGGTTTGATTTTGATTAATGGTTGAGATTGGATGTCAATAAGATGTCTTAATCAATGGCCAAGATTGAAATTTGTAGTAAGAAATAGGGTTAGGGAAAAATTAGGGCAATGATAAGGATTAATGGAAAATATTGAATTATAAGATAATTCAATCAAGGGTGGAAAATGAATGAGACAAGAGAAGATAAGAATGGCACAGATAATGAGGTTGGCACAGAAAAAGAGGTTCTTGGAGAAAATTAAATAATTATAAATTATTTAATTTGGGAGGGAAGGTGAATAATTAAATAATAAAAGCATTATTTAATTATAAAGTCATGTGACATGTTGACTTTAAATTAAATAATAATTTAATTCAAAAGTGGATGAAAATGACAAATTAGTAAATAATTAAATAAATAAAATTTATTTATTTATAGAAGAAGAGGATAATGAATAATTAAATAATTAAAATAATTATTTAATTATAGTAGAAAAATGACAATAATTAAATAAATAAGCATTTATTTAATTATATAAAGGAAGGGGCTATTAGTGACATAATTAAATAAACAAAATTTATTTAATTAATGAAGGGAAGAATAAAGGAAAAAATGAATTAATTAAATAATTAAGAATTATTTAATTAATAGAGGAATATGACCTTAAAATATAATTAAATAATTGAAATTATTTAATTATGCAAGTAGGAGGAATTTATATGAAAAGGTGGGTTCATAGGAAAAGGACAATTTTCAATGTCTACAACCTTACCTAGTCTCCATAACCATGATAATAAAAAATTTCTATCTCCTAATATCCCTCCTCGATGCAAAGAGGATAGGTTGATGTTAGAAGATATACTAAGAATCATGAGAACCTTGAGCCTCCCTTCCCTAATTCTCCTACCATTTGGGACAATCTATTTGACAATAATAATGGTCCTTCTCTTGATGTCCCCCCTACTTATGATGAAGCTAGTGGTTAACATATTACACACTCTCCTACTAGGGTAGACAATATGGAACAAGGAAATGAGACCTTCGAAAAATAGGACAATCACATAGATCCTCCTCCTAGCATCCCCACTCTTGCTAAAAAAGAGAATCCAACCATTGATACCTCCATTACTTGTGATGAAATTATTTTGGAAGAACCAAGCCTTGCATGTCATTAATAGTTGCCTTGTAGTTCTCTTAATAAATCTCCTCCTAGGGAGGATACCATGGTGTAAGAAAAGAATAACAATAACAATAATGATATAGTTTCCTTAGAAGAAGATGATGAGACAAAATTATACTCTCCTTCACTAAGGGACATTAATATTATTCAACCAAAACTCATCCTTTACCCCCCTTCAAATAAACCTCCAACTCAAAAAAAATCCAAACTTTTCCTTTACCCACCTAAGAGCAATGTTTCACAACAACTGAGTTATAATACCATTTCTCATACATATCCCACTAGAAACAATCTATGACCACCACAACCCACCCCAACACCATTAACTTTTCCTAATCCCATTTTTACAGGAGATCCTTGATTAACTTTGCATACTAAGGAGTATGATCTTGTCGAGCAACTTAAGAATGCTCTTGCTAAGATATCATTATGGGACCTTATTCAAGCCTCCCCTCATTATCACAACATGGTTCAAGCATCCTTGCAACAACTTACTATCCCTTCTAATGTGCAACCGAATGACATAGCAACCCTAATTCAAGGATTGAATGATGACATTGTTTTCCACCAAAGTAAACTCCCCCTTTTGGAAGTGCAAAAACATAATGAAGCTTTCATAATATTATCTCAATACAAATGCATAGGGATAAAGTGAAACTTTTTTGACAATGGCCCAACCTTTAATGTGTGTAGCATAAACCTTTTGGATAGGCTTTGTGTGGATAAATAAAAAATTTAGCCTAATTCTTTATCTCTTAAGGGATTTGACAATATAAAAAAAAAATGCATGGTCTGATTACTTTACCCATTACAGTTGGGAATTCCATATTGGAAAAAAAAATTAATGTTATTCCTCATGAAATTTCATATAATTTTATTTTAGGCAGACCGTGGATTCATGCAATGAATGGGGAACCTTCTATTCTTCATCGTCGAATGAAATACATCTACAAAAATAAATTGTACAAACTTGATGTTGATCTTGAGCCTTATATTGTCTTACAGCTTGAGAAAAACAAAGAAAATATATTGAACACATTAACACTAACCACACAAGTGGAACCCATGCACCAAAAAGAAAAAGAAAAGCATATCGAGCAACTCATAAAAGCTAGCAGAAGATGACTGGGGTTCCTTAGATTTCACACCAAAATTCATGGGAGAATACAAGATCATAAACAAGGCCTCTAACAAGGGAAACAAAAAAGAAGTCATTTCAAGAAAAAATTTGGAAGACCCTTCGAAAGCATCCACCTCAACCACTTTAGAACAAAAGACAATAGATTACAAAATGAACTTTGAAGAACTTAATCATGAACAACCACCTAATCCATAAGAAATTGAAAAGATTTATGGAAAAGGTTATGAACTTATGAAACAACTTGGCTATAGTGGAAAAGGTTGTGGTGCTAAAGAATAAGGTATCCATGTTCCCATCACACCTAACATGCAAGAAAAGAATCATGGTCTTGGTTATTTTCCTTTGATAGAAATCACCAAGCCTTCACTCAACATCAAAACTATCACAAAACACCCTTCTTAGACAAATTTAATAGTAGTTCATCCTGAACTCATCGACACTAGTGGTCTTTATTGTTATCCTTTTCCTAAAATGAAACAAACAAAGAAATATTTTCTTAATTTCAATGTCATCTCACAAAAAACTAATAATTTATATTTTACATCCTCCTACAAAGGAGAGAACAAAATCTCACAATCTAAAGAGTCTTATGTAGATATGATATCTTATACATCTAAGCAAGAGTTATCTTTGTTGCAAACTACAACAACACCTTCTACCATTGATCAAGAGGGTATATTATTGAGACTCATCCAAGATCACTTGTTATCCCTTCCTCCAAAAACACGAAAGAAATTCTATTACAAGACTTCATTTTGTGCCTAACACAGAGTTCACAATCATTCTACCAATGAATGTAGGGCTTTGAGTAGTAAAATCTAATATCTTAAGGAATTTTGTGCTCTCCCTTATGTTGGGGCACCTAATTCCTCTAATTGATACTAATTTTCACTCTACCATACATCTTATCAATCATTTTAGATCACCCTTGTCCTACACTAAGTGGGGGCAAGGGGTTAGGTAGCCTTATCCTTGTATGTCACTTTTCATTGTCTCTTTTGGATAGCCATTAAACTTTCATGAACATATAAGAGCAAGTTTGGTATGTGGACGGCATGCCTTAAGTTGGCTCGCATGTGACATACTACCTTTTTCATGATGCAACTTATAGGAAGCATTTGACTTGGCATAGGGATTTTCGAGTAAGCTCTCATGTCCTTTTCTAATTTAAAGAAATTTCTCATAGTAATGGTGTAAGAAACTACTTTAAAGTGGGGGCATACATTGACACTCATATTTCATTATGTGATTTTCTTTTTCTTACAATTTCCTCTCTTGGAAACATTAGGTACAATGTTGCCCAGGATGAGACCTTGCACTTGTCCTCTCTTGGAAACAAGATGAGACCATTTTCATTTATCCTCTCTTGGAAACATTATACATGATTTTCCCTAAGATGAGACTTTGTACGAACTAAGAAAAATCCCTTTGAACATTCCTTGCACTATTTTACATTTACAATGTCTATGAGTTTCAAGCATACAAAGTTTTGCTTGCCTTATAGAGCTTGAACATCATTTTAATTGTGGTACCTTATTAAAGTTATCAGGAGGTATAAAATTGGTACGGTTGAGCAGGAAGCCCATTCTAATGCATGACTTTCCCCATAGCCACTTGTGTGTGTGTGAGTGCATACCAGCCATGAGTGTATGTTTCTCACCTCTTGGGACTTCTCACCTAGCAGATAACCAAGAGTTCCATCACCTCAGATTGAGTATGCATTTTTGGACTAACAACTTAGATCTGATCCACAACATGTTGGACAAATGGTTGAAGCTTGATCCACCTTTTTATTTCTACTGATTTGTACTTCTCTCCCTTCTAGTTATTTCTATTACATGATTGCATATCCTATTTTTCCACAAATCATTCACCTTGTGCTTTTCCTTTCTTGCTTATGTTGGTTTGAATTAGGATCTTGGATCATAGGGGCTTGACCACCTCCTTCATCTTTATTATCCTACAACATTCACATGGGTGCATTTGGGTCCCTCTTGATGTGCATGTTTGGCTACTTTAGTGTGAGTTTGAAGAAAGTTCATCCTCTCACTAAAGTGGGGGCTAAATGTGGCCTAAAAAAATGTATCTTTCGACATTTTCACGCTCATTCGGGTCTTTCTTATGGATGTTCGCCTCATTTTTCCCATATTTAATATTGTAATGTGGTCAACAAATTCACATTAGGTATTGGACCCTTGTGAATAAATAATAACTTTATGATGTCTTGTAAAAGTGTTGTGAAGTGTTGTAACCCACTTTCACACTTTTCTAGGACCTTTTTAATATAATTCACTTAAATAACCTCTTTTAACCACTTTCCAAGCCTTATTTCAAAGTGTTGTAACAAATTTTCATGCTTTTCTAGGCTTGTCATCAACAATTTAACCCTTTCTTATGTTTAAATGACCCCTTTATACACTTACAGGCCCTACTTAAGTGTATTTTTTACAATAATTTCATTAAACATCATTTAATACACATTAATTCCAAAAACCCACTTAAATTGCTCAAGTGGGACCAAGTTGCCACTAGGGGCAACTTAGTCCCATTTGGCTCAAAAATCAAAATTATTTCAAAATTATGGTGGGATATTATTTCCTAAACCTTGAGGTTGGCCTGTGATGTGGTATTTTGAGGAAATTTTGTATAATCATGTATAAATAGAGGGTTTTCCTCTCATTTTCACCCCCACTCACCCCATTAAACTCATTCATCTCAAGTCAAGCAAGTTAGGGTTTTAGCATCTTAAGTCATCAAGATAGCTTTATAAGGCATTCAAGGGTAGATTCTTCATCCATTGCTATAGAAATTCAAGATCTCTCATCATGGAAAGTTTCTAATTCCTTCATTTCATGTTCATGCTTCAACTTATTTCTTCATTTGGTTTAATTACCTAAAAGGGGTTTGACCAAGGCAAACCCCCATTCCCTAAAATTAAAGATTTCTCTTTCTTTCTTTGTGTGTTTGCAAATTTAGTTACTTTTAAGGCTTAGAGATCATTGAAGAATAGGTTGAAAACTTTTTGAAGTCATCTTCTTGTTGGCTAGGTCATAATATACATAAAAAGTCACTTTCAGGCCCAAATTTGGCAATTTCAGAACCGGACACCTAGAGGAATAGAAAGTGCAAACTAAGAGCTTCCATTTCCACTTTCATATTTTTAGAGAAGAAAAAATGGATGAAGTGACCATCAATTCCAAATTAGTCCCATTGTACATGTTTGTTAGAAATTTCTATAGATTTAGATACTCAATAAATGGTTGAATAGGCTTCGGTGCAGTTTTCCAGATCTGGGACTAAGTCACCTAGTATGGTGTAAGTGTCCCAATAGGTCAAAATTTTAGAATCGCCAAAATTTATAGTCCTCATTCCAGTCTTCAACATTTTTCCAGTTGCACACATTCATTTTTACAGTTGATGTTTTGTTTCATTTGCATTTCTAGGTCATTTAGTGTATGTTTGCATATTACAATGTGTTTTCAAACGCTTTACATTTCTTTTAGTTTTCATTCATTAGTCAATATCTTTTATTAGTTTTCAACATTTAGAGCATTCTCCTTTGTTAGATTTTAATCATATTTGCATTAGTCTTGAGTGAACCACATAGGTTTTTGGGATACCTTTCTCCTTTTAGGTGCAAAACCCTATAAGTGTAAGAGAGCTCCTATCCCTAAAATTTTGTGGTTCACCACTGAAAGTGAATTTTTTTTTATGAAACCCCATGGAAAACTCTAAAACAACTGTATCATCAAAACCAAATAATTTTCTGAAATATGTTGTCTAGGAGTCTTGCCTAAAGATTTTGTATGCCTCCCCACTAGCTAGGAGCTTCTACATTGATGTGGGTTCCCTTCTTGTATGATCTCCCCCCATGGTTTCTATGTGAACCAAGAACTTCCCTTTCCAACTTACATAATAGCTATAGTGGCAGAAAAAGATGAAGATGGAGACATTTAGCAAAGGCTATGATTAGACAGCTTATAGAAGGTAGTAGGTAATGTGACCAAATGAGTTGGTTGATGAAGGATAATAATGGTGAATATTACAAGATTATAATCAGATTAGGGGATTGAAATTGGCTAGTAAAAAGTAATAATGAACATCATGGGATTAACTCCCATGTATCCTCTAGCTTAAGGATGAACTATCCTAGTCATGCCATGTCATTATTAATAAAAATGAATAATATTAATAATATTTAAAAGAATAAAAGAATACTCCCAAATACCCATGACCACGAGACAAGTAGTGCTGATGAGACTACTAGAGAGTTGAAGGCATGTAGACCATAACATAAGATGACATCACAAAGATAATGGGTGAGTGCAGAAATCCTATAGCAGATTTGCAAAGATGTAGCATGAAAAGCTATCATGATGCTACATGAGGGAGATATAGAAATGATTGAAAAAGAGGTGACCCAAGGCTGACATGGAAGTGGCACCAAGTGGACTCATGAAAAATAAAAATCGAAGTAAAGAAGGCATCAACCATAGGTAGTGACAAGACTACTGGCTAGATAAGATAGAAAAGGAAAGTCACGTAGTAGAGTAATAATGAAGAAAGTCATCAAGGAGCTTGAGAGGACATCCGAGGTAGAAAGTGGGACCCACTAGGAGCTATCATAGAGACCATAAAAATAAGTAGAAGACTGGGTAAGCGACATGAACAAAGAAGGTGATAGGAAGGGAAAACACCCAAACCTACACATGTCCCAAAGTCAACCATAGAGTCCAGGCCAAGAAGGGAAAGACCCAAACTGACACAAAACCCCCTAGGTAATGACTCAGAAAAGAGGCAGGCAATGCTAGAATAGAAAAAAAGCATGTACACAATGACAAAAACTACAAAAATAAGGTTCATGTCACACCAAATAATAGGTGGCGATAGGAAGTATCATTGATAATAGACTACTGGTATCCCAATTTCACCCTATCACCGCTTAGAGACATTGGAAAACTATTTTTCACATCTTAGTTTATTCAATAGTTAATACTTGTTGGAATCCTATTTTTAAGTATCAACTAGCCAACAATGCCCATGGATCTTTTATTGCACTTTTTTTTATTATGATATGATAATGTATTTTGAAGAGGTGTCAAGAACAAGAGTGAGTTCCCTTACTATATTACAAAAAAAAATTCTTTAGAAAGAGGTCATTTGTAGATTTTCAAATGACGCCCATTAACAATGAGAGCCATACGCTCTGAGTCAATAGTACATAGTTCAATAACACGATTATCATAAATGGTCATGATTGCATAGGGATCACGCCAACAAGTGTGAAATTTCCCTTTGAATTCTTGGAACCAAGTGTCATATAGCAATTCCCCATCATCAGATTGGAACATTCACTGACGAATGAAGTAGTCATGCCATCGTGCATTCTATTGTCGCACCACCTCTGTTTCAAAAAGGGCTTGTTGATGCATCTCATATAGGGAATGAATTTGAGTGATTCTTTCCTTTTGGGAATTAGTGAGACTCATCCCTAGTTGAAGAGCACTGCAGAGAGTCTTCACTTCAAACTCAATGGCCAAAACAACCTTTTTTCTATATACAAGTTCATAGAATGTCAAGCCAGCGGTTGTCTTCCAAGTCATCATGTAGGCTCAAATTTACTCAAGAAGTCTATCTACCCAATCCTCCTTGTGTAGTACCATAGTTTTTGTGAGGATATTGTCCAACTCCTGATTGGTCACCTCCACTTGCCCATTGGCTTGTGGATGGTATGGAGAATATTTTTGGTGTTTGATTTTGTATTCTCAAACTAGAGCTTCAACTAGATCAAAGGTGAACTGTGGTCCCTAGTTTGTAACAATTTCCCTTCATATACCATACCTAGTAAAATATCATAAATTAAGAAGATAGAAATTTTTTTATCTCTAGCATGTTTCAAAGCTACTACTTCTACCCATTTAGTTACATAATCAGTACATACAAAAATATAGTCTTTATCCCTAAAAGGAGGATTAATTGATCATATAAAATCCAAAATCCATTTTTTGAAGGGTTAAATTAATAACTATGGTTGTAAGGGAATTTCATCAGAGCATGTAGGTCGACCCATACAATGACAATTATCACAATGCTAAAAAAATATTTTACAATCCTTATGGATTGTTGGCCAATAATACCCTGTAGTCGAAACTTTGTTAGCAATTCATTGTGATACAAAGTGTCCTCCACAAGGCTTAGAATGGCATCCATGAAGTATGTCAAAGACATCATCCTCTGCTACACAACAATGCATAATGTTATCAATTCCAGTATGAAAGAGTAAACCATTGATCCAACTATATTGCCCACTAAGTCCTATAAGATTTCATCATTCTCATGGAAATAAGTGGGGTAGAAATTTGCATGTGACAAGATAATTAGCAATATCAAAAAACCATGGGCTCTTTACAAAAATGGGAAAAATATGTTCATCAAGAAAGGCATCATCCATAGGAATTGGTTCATTATTACATTGTAATCTGGATAAAAAATCAGCAACTATGTTTTCACATCTTGGTTTTTCAAGAATAGTGAGATCAAATTCCTACAAAAAAAGAAACCACCGAATCACTCATCTTGTAACAACTAGCTTATTCATTAAAAAAATAATAGCAGATTCATCTGTATGTACAAAGGAATTATACCTAGTTATATGATGGAAAAATTTATTTATTGCATAGACTACATCCAAAAATTAATTTTCAATTATAGTATAATTTACCTTTGCACAAGTAAAATTCTTACTAATATAATGAATATAATAAAAGAGAGAATCTTCCTTTTGTCCATGTATCAATTCCATGAAATTATATGAAGCATTAGTATGGATGTGGAGTGGAAATTCCCAATTAGTTCCTCATAAAACTAGTGCAGTTATAAGCCTCCCTTTGATTTCTTCCAAATCTTGTTGGCACTCTTGTGTCCATGAAAAATAAACATCTTTACCTAGAAAAAGAAAATGGGGTGAGGAAATTTTGTTGAAATTTTGAATAAATATTCTATAGTACCCAACATGATCCAAAAAACCATGAAAATCATTTTGAGAAGTTGGCACAGGCAAGTCTTGAATTATTTTTACCTTTTCTGGATCTACCTCAATTCCCTTTGTAGAAATATAATGTCCTAAGAAAATACCTTCAATCATTGGGATGTGACATTTTTCATTACTCAAGGAAATATTAGTATCAATGCATCTTTTAAGAACCTTTTCTAGATTTTCCTTTGCTTCCTCATGCATATCTCTATAAATAGTAAAATCATCCATATACACTTCCACACAATCATGAATCAAATATGAAAAAATAATTAAGACAACTCACCGGAAGGTAGCAAGAGCATTACATAACCCAAAAGGTAAGATAATATAAGAAAATCTACCACATGGGAAAGTAAAGGTAGTCTTGTCTTGGTCCTACAGGGCTATACAGATTTGATTATAACCACTCAATCCATTAAGGAAGGAAAATAACTTCTTTCTAACACGGGTATCTAAGACTTGATCAATAAAGGGAAATGAGAAATGGTATTTCTTGGTATCCTTATTAAGGGCTCTATAGTCTATACATATTCGCCACTTCTCATTCTTTGTAGGAACTACCGCAAGAGGTGACACCCATTGGCTATTAGAGATAGGATAGATGAATACTATGTTTAGTGACTTTTGGAGTTCATCTTTAACAATTTCCCATAGGATAGGGTCTAGTCTTCTTTGTCATTGTCTTACAAGTCTACTTCCTCTATATTTATATGATGTGTGCAAGTAGTAAGATGTATACCTCTCATATCTTGGTAATCCCAAGAAAAGGCATCTTTATGGGAATGTAACATAGCAATAAGGTCTTCTAACAATGATGGACTTAGGTTGGGGTTTATGTTAAGAATTTTTTGAGGAAGAACTTCCATAGCCTACGACTAGACATGAACATTTATAGAAAGTGATTGGGAAGTGGATGAGGATGGATCAAAATTCATAGATACTAAAAATGGACTATATATACAAGTGTGTGGTAATAACTGATAGAAAGTAATGAAATATTGAATAGATTATGAATTACTAACTAATGGAAAATTCCCAAATGGGTAATTTCCACTTATACCCAAAGGAAAAATAATTTTCTCTAAAACAAACAAATAATAATTTTGAAATAAATTATTTAGAACACTGTCTGCTAATATTTCTTCAAATTCCCTCCTTTGATCAATTGTCAAAATAGGTAAAGATTCATCTAAATCACTGTTGATCCATAATTGATCCTTTGTTTCCAATAAAGGTTGTGTTGGAGGGTTCAATGTTAGTTGCTTCATTTTTTCTCCATTTGAAATCACCATGTTTCTAGACCTATGATTAATAAAAGCATTATTGTGGCTAACGAAGGTCTACCTAAAATTAAGGGGTAAACCCCTAGCTTAATTTTTGGTTGTAAAATCATAAAATATATGGGATATTCCCAAGACTCAAAATAAATAATGTCTTCAATCATACCTTCTAGTTTTACTAGGGAACGATCTACCATTTGTAAGACCATTGAAGTAGGTCTTAGTCCTTGGAGGGATAGTTTCTACTTAGTCTCATTTGTTATTACATTTATGGATGGCCCTAAATCCAAAGTATATTTGGAATAACTATATCACCAATATGTACCTTTATCATTAGGCTTTGAGGATCTGCATACTTAGTAACAAAAATATTTCCCAATGTCAAGTCCACAAGTTTTCCAATGACTTGGACTGTCTTGGGGTCTTGATTCTTTTGTTGTTTTCTCCCACATTGTTCTTTAACTGCTCTTGTATACATTGGAACATCTCGAATAGACTACAAAGTGGAATTTTAATATTAACACTTCTCAATTCATTCATAAAATCAAAACTTGATTGAGATGTTTCCTATTGTTTTGGTTGTTCTTAAAACCTATTAGGAAATGGGGGCCTTGGTTTTTCTTCTTTTGGTTATGCTAGAGAATCCTCTACCTTTGTGATATTTTTCCCTTGAAGATTCTTTCCTAATCTTAGTTGTACACCATCAATCTCTAGTGTATTAATAGGATAGGTCAGGTATCATGGAATCTCACCTCATTGTTGTAAACCAGTTGATCCACCTTATTAGTCAGATTGGATGATGGTTGAGTGAGAATATACATTACTTTTGGTAGCTGGGTTGAACTAGATGGTTGATTAGATGATGATGGAATAGGTGGTAGGAGATGTTACGTCTTTTAATAAGGATTTATTTCTTATAGTGGTGGATGTGGAGGGTATGGTTGATATTGTGGGTATGTTCATGGTGGTTCTTTCCATGCTTTCCATGATTGTGGAGCATGTGGGTATTGTTGTGTCCATTGGGGTAGTGTGGAGGTTATTGGAAACCTCCAAACCATCCAAGTTGATTTGAAAAAGGAGTTTGTTGATAGGGATAAGGACTTAAATGTGGTGTAGGATAATTAGTTGAGGGAATTCCTCTTAGTTTCCAAGGCCTCCTTTGAGCCATAAAGTAAACATGATCTTTTGTGCATTCTACTTCAGTCATCTCTACAGGAATGGGTTTCAAGAGGGTGTTCCTACTAACATCTTCTACAAAAGATATTTTTGTTTTGTTGTAGGGGCACTCTTCACTATTCTATCTTTTATGAAAAATAGGACAAAATATAGCAAGATATTTCAAGTTGCACAAGCCACATTACAAGTGCAACAAGCACAACAAGCACAACAAGCTCAAACTTTATTGCAACAACAACAACAACAAGCCACCCAATCTACGCAAGCATTGCAAGCACAAATTATATTGCAACAACAAGCAGCACAAGTGCAAGCTCAATATCAAGCACAAAAAGCCCAATATCAAGCACAACTTCTTGCACAAACACAAGCAGTGCAATTGCAAGCATATCGACAAGCATTAAAGCAATACCAAGAGCAACAAAAAGGAGTGCAACTAGCAGCCCAACAACAAGAATTGTTGGAACAACAACAAGCACAACAACAAGCGTTGTTGGAACAACAACAAGCACAAAAGCAAGCACAAATCTTAGCGCAGCAACACCAAGATCAACAACAAGCGTTGTTCATAAAAAAGTAGGTAGAAGCCTACCTCACTTGGAAAAACATACAGGTACCATTGAACAACACATCAAATGACACACCAACCAACCCACCCATCCAACCCACAATTAAAGCACCCCAAAACACATTAATCCCACCCCCTGATCCCCAAAATGATGTGACGACACAACTCAGGTTGCTCTCGTAATAAGTGCTAGACCTTCAATCAGGGAAAACAATGAATACACCAAGCAACTTGTGTCCCTATCTATTTGATAGGAGCTTAATAATGAAACCATTCCCCAAGGGATTTTAAATCCCCAAATTTGAAAAATATAGAGGGATGGGAAACCCTAAGGATCACATTAGGGAATTCCAAGTTCATTGCATGGAATTCGCATACAATGACACTTATCTGATGCGACTATTTCCTAGGAGCTTGGCATGCCACGCTATAGAATGTCTCTCTCGCTTACCTTCAAGAATTAGAAAATTCCAAGAAATTAGGGACGCATTCATTAAAAATTATGCATGCAACATCGCAATGGATGTTAGTCTAGAAGAAATTTCGGCTCTGAAACAAGAAAAGGGACAATCATTCACCTCATTTGTGCAACGATGGCGATCCAAGGCCAATCGAAGCAAGTGGACCATGCCAGAAGAACAAGAAGTTTGCACCATCATAGCCAACCTTGAAGGCCGCTTGTCATTTCATCTCAAGGTTCAGGGCATCACCACATATGATCAATTGATCTCCAAGGTGCTCAACATCAAAAGAGCCCTCATAACTCAACCTGTGGAATCAACATCATACCACGAACAACAAAACAACCACCCACCATCCAATTACAATGATAAACCTCACACGTGGGAAAGAAACAAAAATGTTACTAATGATGGTGTCATCGATGCCAAGGTGGTCATTAGTGGTCCTTGCCAACATACACCCGTATCACAAAACACTCATCACACAACACCAAAACACTCATCATACAACATACCAACCGAACAATAATCCAACCATCAATAATCTCAATGATCAAAGGGGACCACCTGAACGCAAAAGTTATCCCAAACAAAAATACACCATTTTGGGGGAACCACTTGAGGACATAATGAAAAAGTTGATCGATGAAAAACTCATCAAGCCTCCTACATTTGAGAATTACCAAGAGCCCAATGTCAAACCTCCTTGGTATAACGAGAATCAACTTTGCGAATTTCATAAAATAAAAGGCCATACCACAAATAGTTGCATGAGACTCAAAAATATCATCCAAGATCTCATCAATAAGAAAATCATAAACATGGAACAACCTACAGGAAATCAGGATCTTAAAATATACACGAATCTGATGCTGAATCATGGCAACAAAGCGAATAAAAATGACAAAGGGAAAGGAAATGTAAATCATATCTATGAATCAGTCATTGCCTTCCTAAATGAGGACTACATGGTCATCACCATCAAGGGCACCCATGTTGAAGATTGTGGAGTCGCCACAAGAGGCGGCAAAGTGAACATCGTAGGATCATCCCAACCAAATAGAGCCCCTTCATCTAGATCCATTCCTAATGGCTACAATGTCCTAGATCAACTTAAGAGAACACCAACACACATCTCCATCATGGAGTTGTTAAAAATATCATCAGCTCATAAGAAGATCCTTGAGGAAGCATTAGCCTCATCCACTGTCCCCGCAGATCTAGATGCGGAGCAATTCCAAGCTATGGTCAAAAATATCATTATGCCTAATCTTCTTATAAAAAATAATAATAATAATAAAAATAAAATCATTGGTTGGAAATCCAAAAATGAATGTTCAAAGGAAATCATTTCTTGGTTAAAAAGGTCTTTAGGAAGCATTTGCATGCTCTTCAATACCTAGGTCTAGGCAAACAAAGTTTCCCTTTTAGGTTCACCTTAGGATCAAAAAAAAAATCAAAATCTTTTCTTCATCCATCCTCCAAAACATCAAAACAAAATCATCTCATCATCACCTTTTGGAAAATATTGAAAAATCATCCTTAAATGCTAGGATTTTTTGGGAAAAATCAAAATCATCAAAATCATTGAGACTAAATCCTTGAAAACATTATCAAAAACACCTTTGGCTAGGTATGTGTAGATGCATCCTTTTGCATATGCTTAGTCAAAATTATCAAAATCATCTTGTCTAGATTAGTATATGTAGATGAATCCTTCTTCATATACTTAGTTAAACGATCATCTTGTTTGAATAGGTGTGGGTAGATACATCCTTCTCCTCACACATAATCAAATCATCATCCATAGTCACTGCTAAAGCTTTCATTGAACAATGATACCGATCTCTACAAGAATCATGACAACCATCTCCTTAATGAAGATTCTTCATGGATCTAACACAATAAAATGAAATATTAGCAACACCAAATAATAAGTAGAACCAAAATATACAATCCAAGAAGATAAACAACATGCTACAAGTCCCATAATAGACTATCCATCCTCTCATCTCAAAGAAAAATACCAATGCAAAACTGACCAAAGACAAGTCCAAATAATGAAATCTACATCAACTCTGAATCAATCTCATGGATATATACAATCCAAATCTGAGTCATCTCACTACAACCAATGGGTACATCTAATCCACAAACTGCATAACTTGTAGATCCCATACACTAAAGTATACAAACTCATCATCACATTAGTAACATGAAAAATTGAGATATCAAAGAAGATAACATGTGCATTTCAAGAATCAAACACCAGATCACTAGTAAACCTAATTTTCCAAAAAAATCCACTATTGAGTACCATAGTCAAGGAACTAATCAAGCATTCCTATAAATCTTCAATTGTTCTCATCCAGAAAACTCTAAGATTCTAAACACAATATTTTCCACAGATCTACAAACCATAGATTTTGGTTAACATGTAAAACCTATAAAAATCATCTTCATGTAAGTCTAAAAGCGCTTATACATCTAGAATAATATATCACACATTTCATTTGAACAAATGAATACTCCAAATCTACACAAACCCATAGCTTTTAGAACACAGGAAAATTATAAAACCATTAGAGGAAATAGGTTTTCTAGAAGCTTATTAAATATGAAATATCCTAACTTCACAACCACCATCAGATCACGATTTCCTCAATGAGAAACCTCTTCAAAACATGCATGAAACATACATGAAAACCTATAACTATCTTACATCTATAAATACCCCAATGGAAACATAATCTAAAAATAGTTCATCTATAGATATGCAAAAACAAAAGTTTTGATTAACTGTGTAAAACCTGCAAACCCACCATATTTTGTAACACACATGCAAAACCACATCCACTCAACATATGGAAGACCCACAAGTTTGAAAAAAACCATAGTAGTTAAACTAGAACAATGGAATATCATGAATGCGCATAACCATGGATCTTTAAATGAAAAATCCATAAAACCGTCAAATCTAAAGAACATGAATTTGAGCCATGCAAGTACAAACATCCATTAAGAAAGTGGAGGTCTAGGAACTTTAGGATCATTCACAAGCCAACTCCACCACCACCATGTACATGCATTTGAGAGAGAAATAGGTTATTCTAGAAGCTTCCAGATCATCTAATGATCAACTCCATAGCATACATGAATTCAAGGTTATTCATCTATCAAAAAGGAGCTTCAAATCAATAATATATCAAATAAAACCACATGATCAACTCCATAAAACTCTATCTTCTCCATCCTTCAAGATGCCTACTATTTCTAGAAAACAAGATCAACTATAAAACTTCCACTCAGACAAGGATTTAAAATCAACCAATTTCTTCAATAATGGAATCCCTCAAGTTTTCCAAGCTAAGAAATCATGATAGAAGAGAATTCTCAGAACCCAAAACACCACATGCATCACCATGTGAGCACATTCAAGTGGCATGCAAGTCCATTCAAGTACATGTAACACACATTCAAGTGCATGCAACTTACATAAATACACATGCAAGCACATGCAAATCTAGAATTGAGCTCTGATACCAAATGAAAGGGAATGGAAAACTTAGAAAGCCTTCCAAGAACCAATATGCATATTCATTATCTTATGTTTCTTTAAAACAAATCAGATTTCAACAGCCTAATACAAGCACATACTACTATGCCTTAAAGTGAAAACTGGCACAATTTAATGTCCCATACATTAACCCTTAGAGGAAAGTTGATGTAGTTTCAAATCTAAGAAAATTTCAGCAGCATAACAACATGTAAATTCACATTTCAAGAATGAGAAACATGAAGAATAGAAGAATGACAAACAAAAGAGAAGAAAACATGATGTGGGAAAAACCATTTCAGATAAAAAACCCCACACTCCAAAGCATCGAACCAATGTATTAATCTACAAAAATACGGATACAATACACTTGTAGGCTCGCAGCCTTAACATGGAAACTACATCTTGCTCTTCTGGAGAAAATCCGACAACACTTCAATACCTACAAACAAACTATCTCTACAAACCCACCTAAGACATCCAATATATAGAGAAATACAAACATGAAGGTAGCTTCTAGAGAAAGCTACAAGAGATAGGCATCCAAAACCATGTGGCACATTTTTCCAACACATAGTTGACTCCTGTGACACTTGTCTAATGATTCCTTACCCCCCTTACATGCCTCCATACTTGGGTTCCCCAAATAGGTATGGCAGATTCCTTACAATGTCATAGCATCCATCATAAGATCTCCATGAGAATCCCTCAAAGATGTCGACACATGTCAAAGAATATCTTCCCAAAGTGGAACACCCACATTTCCTTGTGGGGACCACAAAATCCATGTCACATCCCATGTCACCTCTCAATATGCTGAAAAACCACCATGCCAAGTCATATTTGATGACAAACTAATATGAGCAAGAAATTAAAACATAAGCATTAATAAATTAATATTGAAATGCTAGGAAATTGCAAAGGTTGAGACACCTAAATTCCCAATAAATATTTGATGTTATAAAGAATATTTGTTTCATTTCTTTAATGGTTTTCATCAACCTATGTGGTTGCAAAATAAAGTATTTCAGTTATTCTTTTTTGTTGTATCAATTCATGAGTTTTTGAATGAGAAACATGAGACCTTACTTGGAGATTTTAGTTGTTGGTTTAAACAATTTCTAAAATGCATTTTCAAATTGTTGTAAGTATGTGAATGAGGTTTGGTTTCTTACCTCATCAATATTGGATACAAAGTTTTCACTTTTTAAATATTCCCCAATATTAAATTATTGTCCCATCTCTCCCACACATTGAATAATAATACAATGTTACAATACAATATAAAGTAGTCTCCAAATAATTACCTAGTGTGATTTACCACACCACCTAGGTGCATCACAACTAAATAATTATTTAATTACAAAATTATAATATCAAATTATGAAATGGAGTACAACACCATATTGCAACATACTCCCACTTTTTCTATAAATTGCATTAGGGATTAATCAATGAAATACATTATCATAGCCATACATGAAACTATTGAAAGAATGAGATGTTTATCATTGATGATATTGTAAATAATTTTGGTTGGCTCTAATAGTTTTTTGAGTATTCGTAGAAGATATTTTTTCCTAAGTGGTTTGGTCTAGTAAGGATGGTTGTAATGGGAAATTGACTAAATGTCAATACTACTAACTTAGTGTAGTAGTGCTTCAGTTTTTTGGTCCGCATTGATCCACAAATAAAGGATTCACTTTGTGATTCTAACATACTTTTTTGGATGTTATATTTATTTTATTCCAATTTTTTATCATTTTTTAGCTATTGGATTGAAATATATGAGTAATAGAAGTTGATATATAAAATTATAGTTATTCTCTATAGAGTGCATTTGTGTGGGAGATTCCACACTTCTCCATAGATAATTTTTTGGCTTTGCAAATTTAAGGAGATATTGATAGATGGAATTCGTGTAGGAATTCCATTTGGTATTAAGTTTTTAGGTCTACGTGTCTGCATGTGGATACACAATTGAAGGATTTGGTTATTAGATCATATGTCATGCCGACCTAACAAGTTTAAAGGTATGTGAGGCTTAAATAAGTATTTTGGTCTTATGTGGGATCTAATATGGGTCCATTCTGACCTATTTTAAGTTATTTTGAGGATTGAATCTTGGTGTGAGATATTTTTGAAATTTTTGGAGCCAACAAGCTATATTTTGGGTGTTACATCTAATTAGGTCAACCTTATTGATGTTATGCTTGAAGTGGATATATATGTTAGATCCTTTCAGTGTCTTGAGGTATGGAATGAACATGTGATGTATGATGTGAAGCTCCCACATGCGAATATTATCAAATTAGTGCAAATTTAACTTGTGACTATTGAGCAGAAGATTGAAGTGATGTGAATGTAGAGGAAACTAGAGTGTTCGATCTAATTTAGATGAAGAGTGTATAATTATTTTATTAATCTTCATTGGAACTATATTTCATGCATATGAAAGATGCAATTGTAGCAGTTCAAAATAGGCTATGAACCAAAATCCCTCTTCTATCTTTTTCTTTGTGGGTAGTGATTTCACTTGGATAGTGAGTCCACCTACAATGAGAACTTTTGTAAATATACTATAACTGGTTATAATATATTGTAAGCTAATCCTCACCATGTTTTTTCCCATTTTGGGTTTTCTATGTAAAAATCATGGTGTTCATGTGTTATGTGGTGTTGTTGATGTTTCATGCTTTCATTCTTTATTATAGTTGAATATGCTTTGGTGATTGGATGTTTAATGTTTGAATGGTTTAAGAGAATACTAATTCACCCTCCCTCTCAATCTTCTAGGTGTTCAACAATTGGTATCAAAACTTGGTTACTTGGAAGGAGCTTAACCACTTTGGGAAGGTCTTGGAGATTGAACACATGGCCAATAGAAAATTTCCTACTTCTTTGGAAGATAATCCTACTATTGGAATCATAAAAGAAGATTGGATACTTGACAAAGATGGAGAACTCAAAGTTCCCTTGAAGATCTTGAAAAGACTAAAGATGAAAACAAAGATCATAAAGAAAATATCAAAGAAGCAAACGAATGAATCAAAAAGTTGAGAGAGAAAATCAAGAAGCTTAGAGAAAGGAATAAC
Organism: Sequoia sempervirens; assembly: GCA_007258455.2. NCBI lineage: Eukaryota > Viridiplantae > Streptophyta > Pinopsida > Cupressales > Cupressaceae > Sequoia > Sequoia sempervirens. The sequence goes on along the minus strand of VDFB02000363.1, from coordinate 100,556,221 downwards.
GAAGTCAATGAGTAATTGAAAAAATCAAATGAATCCCTCACTATCTGAAAGTGTAAGATCATATTTGGAGAAAGCAAGGAGTCATGAAGATAAATTCAAAATGAGTGCTACAAATCTTGATGAGATGATTGCAAATTAGAAAGGCTCTAAATAAAAAGGTGCATTAGGATTTGAGATAGGAGAAAGTTTAGATTCAGATTAGACATCAAATATTGAAAAGAAGATTGAAGATAAGAAGAAAAATGGAAAGCTGATCTAAAATCAAAGGAATGATGCTAGAAGACCACCAGTTAGAAAACCAAATGCACAAAGGTTCCCATCTTTTAGTGGTTCTATTTATTATTGCAATAGATTTGGATAGATGGAACTAGAATGTAGAAGTGGAATGAATAAAAAATTTCCATCTTTATGTGGTCAATGCTTTACATGCAAAATATTTGGTCATAAAGCTAGTGAATGCAAAAGTAGAGTGATTCAATCCTTCAATGGCTACTGCTATACATGCTATGGATTTGTACATAAATCTAATCAATGTAGATCTATAATGAATGCAAGGAATATTGGTAAGAAGAATGTTGTATGCTACTATTACAATAGGCTTGGAAACATTGCTAAGTTTTCCAGAAGTAGAAACATGATAAAGGATAATCCAGTAAAAAAGGTTGATCTAGTAGAAACAAAGGAAGAGATATAAGGAAGAATCTATACCATCCTCCGATGTAGATGTTTCCTCTGGAAACTAAGCCAAGAGCTATCACTTAGGGGGAGCTTTAATGAACATCTTATTTCCCTCACCAAAGAAAATTTTATAATGCCTCAACATGAAGATATATGATGAATATCAACATGCTTGATCTATTGGTGAAAGTTGTAAAAGAAAATATGATGATGTAGAAGTTTTTGGAGCATCAAAAGTTGATTGTGCATATAGATTAAGGCTTTTTATCTTTATCACTTGAAGCATTTAATGCAAAATTAGGTCAGATAAAAGGATTATAAGTGATTTCACTAAGGAAAATTCATTTCAAAAAATCATTCAAGAAGAAATAGAGTAGTGGAGGTGTGAATTCAAAGTGATCAAGGTGAATTGAGATTTAGTGCATCAAAACCCTAGTTCAAAAAGAAAAACAAAGGGTATTCACAAATATTATTTACCCTAGTCTTTAGAAATATTTTTTTGAAAATAGTTTGAATATATTTTACACTAGCTACATCAAGGGTTATCAGAGTGATAGAGAAACCGCAACCTAAATTCAAGAAATATCCTACAAAATCCATAAAAGATTATCTGTTTGGTGTATTTTCTCATATTCCTTATGGGGTTTTGTTGATTGAGGATATCATGATCTATATTCATGGGAAAATGGATGAATATGATCATAGTAAGCTAGGAAATTTGTGGAAAAATAAGTTAATTAGAGATGAATTTTCCCTAAAACTAAAGTACAAAAACCTAGTTGTGAAGAAACTTAATGTATGATAATGATTTCCATATTTCTACCATGAGAACAAGTGGTTTAGAATGGCACTTAGTAGAATTCATGATAAAAAAATTTAGACTAATGTATGCTTGGTACAATAACAAAGGATAAAGTAAGAGAGGTTATAGGCCTTTTCTCCACCGAACCTATTCCCATTTTCAAATCTTTCAAGAATGAAGTGGTTATGGAACTTATAGGTGCAACCTACAACAAGAGATATCTAACTATTAACACAATTAGAAAACCATTTGTGAGGTATGTTGCAATGGTAATTGGTTACAAGATCTAGTTTTTTAGGAAATAATGTATTCAACCCACAATCATAATCCATTTCATACATAACCCCGTGATAGAAAACATGCATACAAGTAACCATAATGCATAGATAAAATATACAAGCCACAAGATAACACAAGATATACCATGGGAAAACTCTCAAGAGGAAAAAACCCAGCCTCCAAAAGACCCATACTTCATCATATTATTCACCAATAAAGAAATACAAGAGTTACAATGAATACCTCTAAAGCATCAAGCCTCTCAATGCATCCTCTTGTGTCCAAGCATGATTCCACACATCCCATGCCATGCTTCACATATGCACTCCTTAGAAAGACTCAATAATGACAACCCACTCACCTAAACCTTAACAACTAAACATGCACTTTCTTTTATAGATTCAAGCTCACACAAATACAACCAAGTGGTAAGATAAAACCATGTACCACAAAACCATGTGAACAAAAAAACACTAATCCTTCATTTAATATTGGGTACTAAGTTTTCACCTTTTTTAAATATTCCCCAATATTAAATTATTATCACATGTCTCCCACATATTAAATAATAATAAAATGTTACAATACAACATAAAGTGGTCCCCAAATAATTATCTAGTGTGATTAACCATACCACCTAGGTGCATCACAACTAAATAATTATTTAATTACATTATAATATAATTTTTCATACAATGGTGGAAACACCATATCCCAACATATTTTACAAATAGGAAAAATTCAATGTCTACCACCACCATTAATGTGGCATATGAGATGGTAGAAAAAGGAATGGACTGTCATCTTTGTGAGTTTATAAGGAAAAAATTAATGGAAAACTTGAGTCAGACCAAAGAAAAGAAGTATGAATTTAAATATGGTACTTTGGTTGTATGTTTACTATTTTATTTCTTGAAGGAGCTTCTTGAAACAAAAAATATAACCTGGTTGAAAGAAATACTAGTTTCTCATTATATTTCAGACTTTATGAGGATTCTTGGTGAAACAAATGCTCAAGATGAGGCTCTTACAACATTCTTTTCATTTTTCTAGAAGAAGATGCAATCCAGAGATAGAATCCCAAGGAATCCGGTAAAGAGATATGAGAATGACATCAATTTTTTGGTGTCAACTAACCAATTCATCATGGAAGTAGTAGAACCAAGGTCAATGTGCATCCATGAATTGGGATATGAAGTAATTAAGGAAGATGTTGTTGGTTTAGCAGATGTTTTGTTGAAGAGTCCTAAGGATACATCAAAGAAAGGTATGGAACATATATGCAGAGAAATCCATGGAGGTACACATGGAACAAAAGAAACCAGTAATATAGAAGGTCAAAAAATGGTAGAAGAGATTGTAGAGGAAATGGGTATCTCTAGGGAGAAAATGTAGTATCCAAGGGAGAAATCTAAAGGAGAATCAAGTGGTACAAGAGGATCCAAATTAAGAATATCAAGTAGAATAGGTACCACTCCTCCCTCTATCTAAAAGTCCTCCAAGACTATTCCCTTTATAGGAAACAAAAGGAAAACCACTACTAGTCCTCTAGTAAGGGAGAAATCCTATCTAATTGTGAAAAATATAAGAATTGAGAAGAAGAGCACCACTGTTGCACTACTTGTTGCCTCTACCAAGAGAAGGGTAAAGAAAAATGCAATGAGAGAAGAATATAAGTGTCAATGTAGTAGAATAAGAAGAGGAAATGGAGGAAGAAGGACCACAATTGGTTTAGAGAAGGAAAAGTGATGCTTCACAAGGTGAAGCTAGTGTGAAAAGTAGAAGGTTTGATATTATTAACATTGACAGTGAAGAAGAAATCGAGGAAGAAAAGAAGAGATTTGTAGTGAATATGAGGGAATAGAAGAAAAAATACACCAAGAAGGCTTATTTAGAGAAAAAGAAAGGAAAAGAAACAAGCCAAAATAAGACTCTAGATGAAAGTAGAAAACAAGGACAATCAAAAATTGTAGGAACTCACTCACCTATGAAACTAGAGGCATTATTCAATAGTATTCTATAGAATGATATTTTAGAGGAGATCACAACCCTATACAAAGAAGCATATGAGGTGGATAAGGCCACCATTGTTGAGGCTATCATCAAATATATTGTTGTTCTTGAGGTGGACATGAGAAACATCAAGAATAAAATAACTAAAGACTTATGGAATGTTTTGTTAGAAAGAAGGAAATAAGTTGTAGATGAAGAAGAAAGGCTTAAGGAAAAAGAAATGGAAAGAATAAGTGCCCCTCTCTTAGAGGATCACAAAGCTACTTTAGCTACTATACATCACAAAGAGATAAGAACCAAGTAAAGGGTGACAAACCTTATGGGTAAAGATCAAAGTGATCTTGAAAGACTTAGAAAGGAGAGCATTGAAAAAGAAAAGGAAATAGTACAAAAACTAGGAATGACACCAAAGAATGAAGAAGAAGTGAATAAGGAAACCCCTGCTCTGAAACATAATATTGAGGAAGATGTGTAGATAGATGATTCTCAACATGAGCATGATGCAAATGAAGAAGTTTCACAAGACAACACACATCTAGATGTAGAGGACATGGTAGAAAAATATGTTGAGGAAGTAGTGATCGGAGAAGAAATTGCAAAGGAGAAAACTACTCCTCGGGTTAACATAGAAAGAAATGTTGAGGAAGAAAACAAGGATGATGACAATGAAAATGCTAATGTGGAGAAGGATGGAGAGAAAGAAATGAAAGATGAAGATAAGGATGCATCCAAAGATGCACAAATAAAAAAAGAGAAACCAATAGACTCTATAAATACTGAGGAAAATAACTCAAAGGGAAAGGCTGTAGAAATTACAAAGCCTTATGGTGAATCTTTTGATTCCTCCAAAGATTCCTTGAAGAATATATTAAGTATGTAGTGCAAGTTCTAACCTGTTGTGTCATCACAACTATTGCATTTGTCAATGCAACAAGGTAATGTGGATTTGGATAAGATCTCTCCCCTCCATAAGCTACAACTAGGATATGTATTTCATGCATCTCAAAGAAAAGAATTCATTGAGATGCACCCAAGAAGTGGATAACTAATGGAGGAAGCAGTGAAAGCATTACAAGAGACCATACCTAGTGCAAACATAGATACATCACTATCTGGTATAGAAAATCTTAAACTGCTGATTAATTATTTTAAGATATATGCCTCTAGACTTAAAGATGAAGTAGAGAAAGAGGTTGAGAAGATAATTAATGATAAGAAAACATTGGAAATAACTGAGAAATGTTCTCTTGTACATAATTTTTTTAGAATTGTTGAAGGATGCACAAGGATGTATTGATGAGGAAAAGGCTTCATATCAATATGTCATGAAGTGGCCCAGAGCCACACAAAGCATTATAAAGGAGATGGACACCATTGAGTCTCAAATCAACTCTACCTTAAGTTCCTATGATCTGGCACTTGACCTAATTGGAGACACAAGGAACATCATTGAAGATCTGTATAAGAAATTATTTCAAATGCAAGCCCAAAAAGAGCACATCATTCCATAGTTTGGAGAAATAAGGGACTTGGTCAATCCCAAAATCTTGTTTCAAAAGCCATTTTAAGTTCTCAAAATCCTAAGAATATAAATCAGGTACCTGACACTCTAAAAGAATGAGAAGAGCATCAACCTCCTTTAGTTAACATATTTCTCACTTTTTTATGTATTTCAATATTTTTATTCAAATTTTGTGTACATATGTGGACTATGTAGAGTTGTTTTCTAGTACAATTTTTTGTTTTTGCTCTAATACATGACTTAAGGGGGTCAATCCAATCCTTTCAATTTGTATATATTCTAAAATTTCTAAGGGGGAGTATCGGTGAAAGAAAAAACAATTGTATAGGCACCATTTTCCCTTGATTTCGAAGGAGGAGAATGGTTTGGAGAAGTGAGGAAATATTTTTTACATGTTTCCATCAATGACAAAGGAGGAGATTGTTGAAAGAATGAGATGTTTGTCATTGATGATACTATTGGCAACATGAGCATTATAGTGTTTCCATTGATGTCAACATTGTATCCAGATATGAAGATCATGATGTGAATCATTATGGTTGGCTCTAACATCTTTTGGAGTGTTTTTAGAAGACATTTTTGCTAAGTCGTTTGGTTCGGTAAAGATGGTTGTAATGGGAAATTGACTGTGTCAATATTGCTGATTTAGTGTAACAATGCTTCAATTTTTGGGTCTGCACCAATCCACAAATAAAGGTTTCACTCTATGCTTCTAAAATTATTTTCTTTGATGTTAGATGTATCTAATACCAATTTTTCATCATGTTTTTGCTATTGGATCAAAATATATGAGTAACAAAAGTTGGTCTAGCAAATTACAATTATTCTTTGTACAATGAATTTATGTGGGAGAGTCCACACTTCTCCATGGATATGTTTTTTGATTTATGGATTTAAGAAGATGTTCACAAATGGAATATTTATAGGAATTCCAAATGGTATTGAGTTTTGAGGTCCACACGTCCGCATGTGGATATAAAATTGAAGGATTTTGTTATTAGGTCTTATTTCATGTTGACCTAACAAGTTTAAAGGTATGTGAAGGTTAAATAAGTATTTTGGTCTTATGTGGGATCTAATATGTGTTCATGCTGACCTATTTTAAGTTATCTTGAGGATTGAATCTTTGTGCCAGATCATATGTATGAAATTTTTGGAGCCAACAAGCTATATTTTGGGTGTTACATCTAATTAGGCTGACCGAATTGATGTTATGCTTGAAGTAGATATATATTTTAGATCCTTTCAGTGTATTGAGGTATGGAATGAGCATGTGATGTATGACATAATGATCCTACATTTGAATATTATCAAAGTATATTGTGAATTTAAGTTGTGAATATTGAGTAGAAGATTGAAGTTATGCAAATGTAGAGGAAAGTAGACTATTAGATATAATTCAAATGAAGTGTGTAAAATTAGTTTATTAAGCTTCATTGGAAATTTATTTCATGCATATGAAAGATGCAATTGTAACAACTTAAAATAGGCTGTGAGCCTTAATATCTCTTTTATCTTTGTATTTGTGGGTAGTGAGTCCACTTAGACAATGAGTCCACCTGCAGTGAGACTTTTGTAAATATACTATAACTGGTTATAATATATTGTGAGCTAATCCTCACCATGGTTTTTCCCATTTTGGGCTTTTCATGTGAAAAATCCTAGTGTTTATGTGTTATGTGGTGTTGTTGATGTTTGATGCTTTCTTTATTTATTATAGTTGAATATGCTTTGGTGATTGGATGTTTAATGTTTGAATGGTTTAAGAGAATATTGATTCAACCCCCCTCTCAATATTATGGTTGTTCAATAGAAACCACATGAATATGTAGCATGCTCTCATGATCCATCAAGATACCTACAATAAAACCAAAGTGACCACCATCTCAAGAAATAACTCCTCTCATCCTCCAATGTGCCACCTATGGAAGAAAAGGAGCATTCGAAGGTGAAGATGCACCAATCCAAGAGAACAAGCATCAAATATAAGTGATAACAAAGGCTGAAAACAAATTTTTATCATAGAAGAAAAAACATGATCAGAAATAGCATCCAAAACACATGCTAATACATCAAACCATATGTACCTCCTAGGTACCAACAACATCAGTAAACACATTCCAACAATATATGCAGCCCATAAACCATAATCAAGCTCCATGTATCCAACCTGTCAATGAAGAACATACATATCTAGAAACTTCCACTACATGGATAATTTCAAAGAAAAGAAAGTCTACTAATCAAAACTATACCAAGGTGTGATAAATGATTAACAATAAAGTACCAAGAACAATAACAACGATCCACACATGCAACACCAATAGCTACATACCCTCTAATAACATGCCATCACCATCCTCCCAAATCATATGAACATGAACCACCAAGAAGGAACCATGGAATGGAGAGAGAAAGATTGTAAACCATAACATGTACTTCTACCAACACCTCAAAAGTATAATACTATGTCAAGTACGATCTCGTAATAACCCCAAATGAAACGCCTCAACAACACCCATAATACTCAATCTCATAGATCAAGTACAACATATGAATCATGTATAATGCCAACATGGATGTAAACCTCTCTAACCAAGAAGATCAAATTCAATGTAACCATTCCCAAATCTAGAAATCATTATTGGCCTCCTACAATGATTTCATAACTAATCGTTTACAACCATGATTCAGAGACTAGACATCTAACCTAAATAGCTATTCAATCATCATGAAGGTGCATTTAACTTGTCAACCCAAGGATGTGAGCTTGAAATGGGTGAGCACAATATGTGCACTAGGGGCTCAAGTAGTCATTGCACTCTACAGCTAAGAAACACAATACTAAAAGTAAATTTCTTAAAAGGAAATGAAGCAAATCAACCAACAACTTGAAATATAGAGAAATAATGAAAATTTGAGCGACAAACAAGAGACTACTCTGTTTGCTTTGGCTACAAGAAAATCCACATAATGGAATTCTAGTGGCTATAGGAACAGTCGATGCCAGATTTCTAACTAAGTACTAAACAACAATTAATACTAAACTAATGCTAAACTAAGAAGATGAATTACTCACCAAGTCAGCACCATTGGATAAGTATCCTCTAAACTAACAAGAACTTAGATGCTCAAACTCAGAACTTTATTTTATTCACTATAAATCATGTAAACAAAGAGTAATGTATCTATATTACTGAAATGAGAGAATGAGAGTACAATGTCAAATCGTGCAACTTCTTGAAGAAGGAGCATTAGATCATTATTTATACTACAACTAAAAAAGGAAGTCAACTCCACAACTGGGATGATGCTATTTAGGGAAAATAGGGGAAAGTGGAGCGATGGCAGTTACACATGCATGGAATCTAGTCAGACATGCAAGTCAAGTGAAAATCCAACACAAAATTAATGCCCATGCATGATCAATCATTAAGGTCCACTGTAAGGCAGTTATGTTCAATTGCATGAAGAATATTTGTTGTCAGTTGCCTTTGACTTGGAGCAATTTCTCAGTTGGACGTTATGGTGCATGCCCAGTTGGTGGTGTCTTCCTCAACTTGGCATATTAAATCTGCATGTCAAGGTCAATACACATAATAACTGTACATCTATAAACACTCTAAGAATCATTCATTAATCACATGAAAAATCAATATAGATGACCCACATATTATGCCAAATATCATTAAAGCTTGCAAAGGTAGGGTAATATCAAATGTCAATGGTTTGAGGGAAACATTATGCCAATACCAACACTTAAGCATTAAATTCCATGACATCTGTGAGAAAATAGACTATAGGTTCTACCCAGGACATGACCAAAAACTAGGCTCATCACTCCCCGCAACCTAGCATTTTGCTAGACCTCTAGCAGGGGAAGAGTTGTTCTTCTGCTTGGTCAAAGTTCTAAAATTTCCAACTAAGAGTTGTACAACATCAATGACTATAGTACGTGAGTCAGGGTCCCAATAGAATCCTCCCAATCTATCAAACCTGTTCCATCTTTGCCTCTCTGCAACAATGTCATATTGATAGAATCTAAAATTTGGCGCGAGCCACATGAGCATGGGTGGCTAAAAATTTAGGGGAAGCCAATGTCATCCCTGAGTTCTCCCAATCTGAATATGCTTCTCAATTCTTTTTTATGTTGCAACATAATTGTGGATAGAATGAAGCTCAACCTATTTCAGCTCATCAATCAAACTATTCCATCTCTGGGATAAACATCTCCTCATGGTTTCCTCATTTGTTGTTGTTTTTACCTCATACTCAATGTAAATTTCCTCAATCCAAGGCATAATCCTATTTCCATAACTTGGTATGAGCAACATTCTATGTTATTCTCTATAAATATCCCTTGGGTTGCTTGATTAAGCTTTGACAGGTAGAGGGATATCAAACTCCAATTTCTTTACATTCCAAAATCTTTGGCACCAAAGCTACCATATCATATACCTTCTTCTTTAGGGTGGAAATTTCTACATCTTCATCCTCAATCTCTTCATCCTTCTTTTGAGTTTCCTCCAAATTTTGTTTTTCCTTTTTCCATTCTTCCTCCCTTCTTTGTATTTCTCTCCATAAATTCAAAATTGATGCATGTATTGTAAAACTAGGAGGATTATGAATTTGTACCATTCTTTTTATTGATGGAGGCTCCTTATATGGCACTATTTGCATGGACTTATGTTGTCCCATTATCTCTAGTTGTAAGGGTGTTGTTTCTTCTTCCTTTTGCTACAGGCACTCTTGTTCTTGTTGTGGTTGCAAGAACTTCTACTCCGATTTTGGTTGTTGCTGCAGAACTTCATGCTATAGGACCTCTTCCATTCCAATTTCAAATCAGCTCATTTTAAAATTTATAATGCAGCCTAATATGATTTGACACATGGACAATAAGTTCACAAAATATTTGCATCTTTTTCATTTCCCTCCCCCCAACCTAAATTTGGACATGTGTCAACACATGTGAGATGGGAGTGATGATTGGCAGGAAATGATGGCATTTATGTGAATACCTATACTAACTTGCAATGACTAAATGAACGCACTTAAAAGATGATTAAATATAGCAAATAATACACACATACCTAAATGTGTGGAATATTTTCTACCAAGATCGTGGATAAGTAATGCTTGCCTTGCTGGAAAATGAATTGAGCAATAAATGAAGATGAGGTGGAATGAGGTGAGGTGGAATGAAGTGATGGGAGAGAGAGAAAGGTGGTGATGGATGGGTGGATGGGTGGATGACAGAGAAATGGACTTCCACGTAAGTGAAAGTCTTTATTATGAAAAGTATGTCCCTCAATTAGGTTGAAGGAGGGACACTAGGTCCACTGCCTTCAGCTGCAGGAAGCTCTTAGTGCTGGGTGAATTGTTGCAGGAACTCTTCTTTAGAAGCTACTTTATGGTATAATCTAAGGCGATGACCATTGAAAAGTAATTTGAACTTGATAGGGTCAATGGCGGTGAGCTGAACAACTCCATTAGGAAAGACCTCAGCAACTTTTTATGGTCCTATCCACCTTGTCTACAATTTTCCTACATTTTCCTAGTATCTTGAATCATAGAGCAAAGCCCAATCTCCTGGTTTGAACTTCTTGTCCTTGATAAATTTGTCATGCCACTTGATTCGCTGATTCTGCACTACTTTTGTATGTTGCAGGGTTGCTCTTCTTATCTCATCCAAAGAATTTAGCTGCATGATTCTTTCTTTCTGAGCTTCAAAAATATCCATCCCTAAATCCATTGTAGTTCATAGATTTTTTATGTTTAAATTCAATTGGCATCATAGTTGTCTTTCCATATAGTAACTCAAATGGGATGAAGTCCGTAGTTGTTTTCCATGTTGTCCTATAGGCCCAAACAACTTCTAGTAATCTGTTTTCCCAATATTTCTTATGGATAGCTATTTTTTTAGTTAGAATGTAGGCTTCAATCTCTCTATTTGTCACTTCAACTTGGCCATTAGCCTGGTGGTGATAAGGAGTAGAATTTCTATGCCTTATATTGTACTCATTTACCAGTGCTACAACAAGAGTTGATATGAATTATGGCCCTTGATCAGTCACTATTTCTCTTGGGACTCCATATCTTGTGAAAATATCCTCATAAAGAAACTTTTCAACCTTGTTATCTCTTGCATGCTTCATGGCCTCAACTTCTACCCATTTTGTTACATAATCAATGCATACCAATATATAAGACTTACCATTTGATGGAGGGTCAATTGGTCCCACAAAATCTAATACCCACTTGTCAAAGGGATTGATTACTATCTGAGGGAAAAGTGGCATCTCATCAGATCTGGTTGGTCTACCCATTCTTTGACATTTGTCACATTTTCTAGCATACCTTCCTGCATCCTTATGGAGTGTTGGCCAGTAATACCCCGTGTTCAAAACCTTCATTGTTTTCCTCTTGGATGCAAAGTTTCCTCCACATGGTTTATTGTGGCATGCATTCAAAATTTCATATGTCTCATCTTCTCACACATCTTCTCATGACATGGCCAGGTCTAGTATAAAACAAACATACAACAATCCAAGAGAAAGGAAAAGATTTTTTCAATGAGTTCCTTTTTCTCTTTTGGGGAGAACTGAGAAGGAAATCTATCTATAACCAAGTAATTGGCTATGTTAGCATACCAGGGTATTTGTACACTGAGAGAGAATAGATGCTCATCAGGAAAAGAGTCATATATAGGCTGATTGTCTTCTGATATAGTTATCCTTGAAAGAAAATATGCAACAACATTAGCCTTCCTTGGCTTATCCACAATGGTTTTATCAAACTCCTACATCAACAATAACCATCTTGCCAATCTTCCTATGATGAAAGGTTTATTCATGAGATACCTAATGGTTGCATGATTAGTGTGCACAAATATTTGGTAGCCCATTATGTAATGTATGAATTTGTTTAGTGCATAGATTACTGCTAGCATCTCTTTCTCCATCACTATATAATTGAATTCAACTCCCTGCAAATTTTTGTTGACAAAGTAAATAGCATTTTCAACAACTCCCTCTTTTTGTCCTAAGATTTCTCCTATGGAATAATCTGATGCATCAGTGTGGATGTGGAAAGGAAGCTCCCAATTGGGTCCCTTGAGTATAGGAGCATGAGTCAAAGTTTCCTTCAAGTCAGAAAATGCCTTGTCACAAGCTTCAGTCCACTGAAATTCAGCATCTTTAGTGAGAAGGTATACAATGGTTTTTCTACCTTGCTAAAATCCTTGATGAATCACCTATAATATCTTTCATGACCCAAGAAACTCCTAAGATCCTTTTGTTTTGTAGGTGTAGGCAGATTTGTGATTACCTCAATTTTTGCAGGATCTACTTGAATTCCCTTATGGGAGATGTACTGGACAAGAACTACACCCTCTTGCATCATCATGAAGCACTTTTCACTATTTAAGGGAAAATTTTGATCCTCACATCTCAGTAGGACTCTCTTGAGATTCTCCAATGCTTGATTAAAATTAGCACCATAAGTGGTAAAGTCATCCATATAAACTCCATGCAATCATGAGAAATGTCTGAGAATATGCTAATGACTGCCCTTTGGAAAGTTGTAGGTGCATTGCACAAGCTGAATGGGAGTACCAAATAGGCATAGGTCCCCCATGGATAGGTAAATGTGGCCTTCTCTTGGCCTTCTAGTGAAATTTGGATCTGGTTGTAGCCGTTGAATCCATCTAGAAAAGAGAAGTATTGCTTTCTTGTAAGTGTGTCCAAAACTTGATTGATGAAGGGTAAAGGAAAGTGATCCTTCTTGGTGGTAGCATTAAGTTCTCTATAATCAACAAAAACTCACCATTTCCCTCCTTTCTTGGGCACAATCACTAATGGAGATACCCACTGACTGTCTGAAATGGGGTAGATAAATCCTGCATCTAGCAATTTCCATAGTTCTCCTTTCACAATCTCTCTTAGTGCAAGGTTAATCCTTCTTTGTGGTTGTCTTACTAGAGTGCAATCATCTCTCATATAAATTTTGTGGGTACAAATTTTAGGATCCAGTCCCTTCATATCATGATAATCCCATGCAAATGCACGTTGATGGGCCCTTAATAGGTTTTCCAATAATAGTTGTTTCTCTTCATTCAATTTACTATTAACATTCAGATATTTTCCTTCTGACACCTGGACTTGTGTAGTTAACTCTATCATGGTTGCTTCATTAATACATGGTACCTTTATTTCATAGGACATCAATGTATGGAACATACCTGTTGCTGTAGGAAGTCTACAGGTCTACAAGAATAATGGTTGTAGGAAGATCATCTATAGGAAGAATGTTTGCAGGAACAACGGTTGTAGGAAGAGAAGGCATAAGTGTCCTAACCGAAGTAGAAGATGATGCTTCCTCCACTTCATAATGGTTCTGAATGAAATTAGCTAACACTTCATCCTCATCTTGGAGTTGCATGAAAGAGCTTCTGCCTAGCATCATAATCTACGCCACTGAATTAACTTCCTCAGCCTCTTCACCAACTTGTGGCCACACAAAATATTTCTCATCATGAGATGACTGAGCAAGTGGATAAAGAACAAAAAATTTATTACTCCTTCCATCTGAAATGGTCATGTCACCTGACTGACATCCAATGTATGCATCTGTAGTTTCCAACGAAGGACTTCCAAGAATGATGGGATACCCACTTAGTGTAGCCTTAGGAGAAAGAATCATAAAATTTGTTGGGTATTCCCAAGATTCTAGAACTACCACAAGGTCCTCCACTACACCATCATGCTTAATAGTAGAGCTATCAACAAGCTACAAGATAGTAGGAGTAGATCTCATATTTGCAATGTTTAGTTGTTGCAGGATGTCTTTGGTCATCACATTGATTTTTGCCCCTAAATCAATTAGAGTATTCTTCACTTGGATCCTGTTTATGAAAAATACTACTACAAGACTTCCTAGGTCATTATACTTGGGAATAGTCACTTTTCCCAACATGATATCAGCTAGTTGGCCCACCACATGAACTATAGTTGGGTCTCTCTTCTTCCTTCCTGGCTTCTTAAGACAACCTTCCTTGATAGCTTTGTCATATATTGGAACATCCTTTATGGCCTGAAATAGAGGTATCTGAACACATATATGCTTATCTGATCTAGGATGTCAAAGGTGGTATCCTACTTTTCTTCTTTCTTCTTGGAAACTTCCAATATCTAAGGGAATGGTGGTTCTTGTTCAGTCTTCCTGGATTGAATTGGTTCAAGATTGTTAGGTGCACTTGGTTGAAGGGGATCATTTAGAGGGTCCTTCTCCTCTTCCACAAGAAGTTCAGTGATAATTGGCTTGGGAGGGCCTAATAGAGTAGTTCATTAATGTAAATGGATGTCACCTACACTCACAACATATGCAGGGAATTGATTTGAATCAAAAAAGTATGCAGGCTACTAGTATGGTTTGTTATTAGGATTGGGTGTGGGTTGAGTTTGCAGCTGAGTTGTTTTAGGTGCATTTGAGCTTGGATTAGTAGGTGGAGGCATTAGAGCAGGCTATTGGAAATAAGAGGGTGGTTGCATGTAACTAGCTTTTTGGGTAGGCCATTGTTGTCCTCTTCTCCATTGATTTTTTTGTTGCCAATTTCCTAGAGGTGGTTGCCAGTGCCCCTGAAATTGTTACCACTGAGGTTTTTTCCACTGAAGTGGAGAACTCTGATGTCTGGGCCAAGAATTTGGAGGGTTACTCCAAGGCTGTGGTGGATATCCTCCATAGTTAGGTGGATATGGGGGTTTCCATTGTTTACCAGATGAATAAGAGTTAAAATATGGCCCAACATAGGATAGTGGATCTGGTGGCATACCTTGTCTCTAAGCCCAAGTATTCCTTTGTGCAACATAGTAGACTTGGTCTTCTTTAGTCTGAATTGGCTTGAGCTTAGGTGAAATCTACCTACTTTCCAAGTTAGCTACCATCTTACATTTGCAATCCTTCTTCTTTTGTTTGCAGTGAGGACAATACTCTATCAACATCATCTTTGCCTCTTCTTGCTTCTTTTTGGCCTAAAGTGTATCTAGGTGATTAGCTAGATTGATGATAATATATTGCTTGAAGTCTTCTAGCAAATGAGTGATCTCCATTCTTGAAATGCCACTAGTAGTTGACTTACCCATGGATTATTGATAAGCTCTCCCTTTCTTCGAAGCTACCCTAGAGTAATTCTAGCATATTTTCTTGATATCCTCCCAAGGAACTTGGGAGATATATCCTCCTACCATGAGGTGCAAAGCATCAGTACAACTGTCATTAATGCCTCTAACGAAAAGCAACTTTTGCAAATCCTCATTAAGTGCATGGTGTGGGGACTTTTGAGGGAAAAATAGGAACCTTGCAATGTAATCTTCCTGGCTCTCATCTTCCTTCTACTGCATCCTAAAAATGTCACCTCCTCTCATGTCACTACCCTTGTAGTATTCCTGTACTTCTCAAGGAATTTTGTCTTCATGTCTTCCCAAGTTTCCATAGTATCCCTACCTAGGATCATGAACCATCTTAGTGCAACCTCTTTCAAAGAGGTAGGAAATAACTTAAGCTTATGGGAATCAGTTGTGTAATCATAACTCCTATAGAGTATGTCAAACTAAAATAAGAAGGTATCAGGATCTTCTGTCACAAGTCCATAAAACTTGGGGAGTGTTGAGGTAGGAATGTTCTTGATGTTGTCAACTTCATTTTGATGGAAAATGGGGAAAGTAAAATCTAGTTGGTTTTGTATGGTCCTATTTGCATCAGCCATGCCTACTTGATGTGGTTCTAAGACAAAGGGGTTCTCAAGATGATTTTGATCTTTTGAGGAGACTTCATAGCTAGTCAGATCAAGATATGCATTAGGAAATGAGTGTGGATCTTCTTTTTCCTCTTCTTCTAGTAGATTTTGGTACTCAACTAGCTGAAATGCATGAGAATTGTTAGGAAGAAATCTCCCATAAGTATCCCTTCTCCTTCCTCTATGCATGTGGTATCACTCACTATCAGTCAGATCACACAAGGAATTGGTAAAGAATCAGGGAGGTCATTACTTCCTAAGTGTGGATATGCTAAGAACAACTTCTAGAAACACTACAGCAAGAAAAACTACCAAAGACTACAAAAGAATTCCTACCTTGACACCATCCCTAATAACGACACCAAAAATTTTGGCCTCCTACAATTATTTCATAACTAAGCCTTTACAACCATGATTCAAAGACTAGACATCTAACCTGAATAGCTATTCAATCAACATGAAGGTTTATTTAACTTGTCAACCCAAGGACATGAACTTGAAATGGGTTAGCACAATATGTGCAATAGGGGGCTCAAGTAGTCATTGCACTCTACAGCTAAGAAACACAATATTGAAAGTAAATTGCTTAAAAGGAAATGAAGCAAATCAACCAACAACTTGAAATTCAATTCAAGAATGAAAATATGAGCGAAAAACATGAGACTACTCTATTTGCTTTGGCTGCAGGAACAATCACAATATGGAATTCTAGTAGTTGCAGGAACAGTCGATGATAGATTTCTAACTAAGTACTAAACAACAAGTAATACTAAACTAATGCTAAAATAAGAAGACAAATTACTCACCAAGTGGCCCCCCTTGGATAATTATCTTCAAAACTAATGAGAACTTAGATGCTCAAACTCAAAACTTTATTTTATTCACTATAAATCATGCATACAAAGAGTAATGTATCTGTATTACTGAAATTGGAGAATGAGAGTACAATGTCAAATCGTGTAACCTTCTGAAGAAGGAGCATCAGATCATTATTTATACTACATCTAAGAAAGGCAGTCAACTCCATGACTAGGAGGATGCCATTTAGGGAAAATAGGGGAAAGTGGAGCGATGATGGTTACACATGCATGGAATTTGGTCAGACATGCAATTCAAGTGCAGTAACAGCCATGCATGCTTGACCATTAAGGTCCATTGCAAGGCAGTTACATTTAGTTGCATGAAGAATCTCTGCTTCCAGTTGCCTTTGACTTGGAGTGATTTCTCAGCTGGATGTTATGGTGAATGCCCAGCTAGCGGTGTCTTTCTCATCTTGGCATATTAAATCTACATGTCAAGGTCAGTACACATAATAACTACACATCTACAACCAATCTAAGAAACATTCATTAATCACATACAAAATCAATATAGATGACCCACATATTATGCAAAATATCATTAAAGCTTGCAGAGATAGGGTAATATAAAATGTCAATGGTTTGAGGGAAACATTATGCCAATACCAACACTTAATCATTAAAGTCCAATCCATCTATGAGAAAATAGACTATAGGTTCTACCCAAGACTAGACCAAAAACTAGGCTCATCAATCATCCCATTAACCATCTCCTAAACTCTTCATCAATGAATGATAACATAAACTCAAATGCATAAGGAGATAACCATGCCAAACATCTCTCAAAATGAATCCTCCAAAAATAACTACCCATAGCTCAAGATCCATATATATGTTCAAAAGATAAATAAATATAACTCATGCTAAACAATCCTCAAACGAGTCTCCAAAATCAATCACCATGAGAAATAAAATCATGAAACATAACACATCTAAAAGAAATAATGGGTAAATACCTTTCAAATGATAAACCACTAAGTAGACCAAGAGTGGGGAATGAGAATACTCCTCCATGATAACCAAGTCATCATGACTCACTCCAACAACAATATTTTCTATAGGTCCATCATGAACTCATGTCTATATCTAGTTGAAATCTCCTTAGTATTCCTATTGAATCCTTTAAAGAGTAACTATCTCAAGTAAATGTCTCTAAGCACAAGAGAACTCCAACCTCACCCACATCTCTAAGTATTCATGAGCACCTATAACCAATCATACATGCCAAACTCCAAATACAACATACCATCATGAAGAAATCAAGAAAATTATCGTGTACTCAATACAAAGAGAACACTAAGATCAATGTCAAAGCTCCAACCATAGAATCGAGAACCTATCATGACATCATGATCTAACCATATCCTCCTAGGAGATCACAAGAAACAATGCATACATCTTGGTCTCAAGAGAACCCATATCATGACAAAACTCTAAACTAGTGTCAAGATTAAACCATGACATAATAACAATCACACTCTAAACCAAGAAACCATGTCTCCAATCACATGAAGAGAACCATCTCCTCCATGAAGATCATCAAGGTCCACAAACACTCAACTGCAATCCCAACAACTCTAGAGAACAAGTGAGACCAATATCTCTAAATGAAGAAGATACAACTACCATCGAACCATAAAGAACCAATCCTACACTTCCAAGTCACCACTGTCACAAGCTCCCACTAAAATATGTAACCAGCTAAGTAACCAAGCTATCATGACATCATGATAAAACCACATGCTACAAGTCCCATCAACTGACTAATCAGACACTCTAATCATCCATCATCTCTTCTCAAACAACATACCAATGCATTAATGACCATAGACAAGGCCAAATAATGAAGTATGCATCAACACTAAACCAATTTCATGGATATAGATAGTCCACATCCAAGTCATCCCACTACAAATGAATCGATGGACAACCCACACACCTGCATAAATCATGATAAAAAAATGAAGCATGGAAACTCATCATCACATTAGTAACCTGTAAACCAAGATATCGAAGAAGACAATAATGTAGACATTAAGACTCAAACACCAAATCAACCACAGATATAATTTTCCAAACATGTCTACAAATAAGTAACCATAATCAAGGAACTAATCAAGCATCGAGGAGATAAGAACAACCTTCTAACACCAAACTGTAACACCATCAACAACCACATAAATGATCATGTCGTCTCAATGCATAAATGTACTTGCATACCCATGACACCATAACCATAGCCATTTGTGTACCTGCACTCAACTATCACCTATACAAGACTACAAGTATCTACTTGTGATAGCCCATGTCCTCAAAACTGAAGAAAATATGTGTACCTATCACCATAAAAGTCTAACTCTAAAAAACACCTAAAAACCTATACTAGGAATCACCAAACTAATAGTCATCTATAACATCATAGATATCATATAAAAACATGTAATCCCTCAAGGTTTCACCTCTTAACTCAATCACATGCTCACTCAATCACACCTTGAATATCAAGAACCTACAAGTGATAAAATAAGTACCATACATTATCTTTACCACAAACTAATAATATGACTGATCAACTACGTAATACACTATCCATTCTCTCCAACACCTATTTGAAATCAAAAATTCAATTCCATATGCAAAAGT
Source organism: Sequoia sempervirens (assembly GCA_007258455.2). Lineage (NCBI taxonomy): Eukaryota > Viridiplantae > Streptophyta > Pinopsida > Cupressales > Cupressaceae > Sequoia > Sequoia sempervirens. Next base: position 100,536,632 of record VDFB02000363.1, on the reverse strand, counting down.
TATAACCAAAATTGTGAAATGGAGTACATCTATCCTTGAAGCCTCGAAAAATAATCAAAACAAAAAAATCATGGAACCAAACCTATACCATTGCATAGTTCCCAAAATCATATTTCCAATGAGTATAAGAGGTTTAAAATCCAACTCCCTTGGAAAATGTTATGCTTGTTTGAAAAAACATCCAATTTAACTATATATACACAACTTTTGGTAGACTCCACTCCAAAATTTAAAAAAAAAATTCTACAAATTTAAAAAAGGTTATTTTTATATAATAGTTTAAAATTAAAACATTTGAGGGGTGGTTTGAAAATGGTTTGATTTAATTTAAAGTTTCAAAATATTCGAGACGTTAAAAATTTATTTGGACAACTTACTTTTAAGTCAATTTTAAAGTTTTTAAAAAAAAATGGCTAATGGTTTTTTATAACAGGTAGTTCAAACAAATCATGGTTTGGGCTCATATGGTTGACCACAAGTAGCAGTACTCTAATGGTACTGGTGTCTGCATTTACTATAGAGTACTTCCTCTACATAGGCATACCAAGTGGTATTGGGGGTCTACAAATGCCCCATCCTATTAGTTTTTTCTTTTCAATAATTTTTCAATTTAACCTTTTGATAATTTTCAATATTTTTTTTCCAGTGACAAGATTTTAATTACTTTTCAATTTATTTTCTATAGAGGGAAAATTGGATGGCCAAATTTTTGTACGACTAAAAAAATTGTATTTTTTTCAAATTTTCCAAAATAGGGAAAATTTTATATCAATCTTCATTTCTTGGCCATCATGGATCTAATGGTGAGGTATATTTTGTCTTAAGAGGTCATCCATGAAATTTTCTCTACAAAGCCCTCATATGAAAGCTTAATCCAAGAAACCCTTTTTACCTAAATTTTGCATGCCTCATATCTACAATAAACCCAACAGGCCTTGACAACCCAAAAGCCGAACCCTATAAGAAAACACTTGCAACATGTATTCTATATCTTGTAATGCCTTAGATCTAGCATGCATTTCCATGGATTCAACTTTGTACAAATCTACTCAAACAAGGTTTATAACCAAAAACATGGAAGTTCACTTCTCCAATCAACCATTATAGCTCTAATACCACTTGTTAGTAAATAATGCATCACACCCACATTATTAATCCATTTCCTACATAAAAAAATGAGAGAAAAGCATGCATTTAGGTAACCATAATGGATAGATAAAATTTAAAAGCCACAAGATAACACAAGATATACCCTATGAAAACTCTCAAGAGGGAAAAAACCAATCTCTAAAAGCATCCATACTCCATCTTATTATTCAACAATAATTCAATATAAGAATTACAATATATACCTCTAAAGCATCAAGCCTCTCTAATGCATCCTCATGTTTCCAAGCATTACTCCACACATCCCATGCCAAGCTTCACATATGCACTCCTTAGAAAGACTCAATAATGACAACCCACTCACCCAACCAACCTTAACCACTAAACATGTGTTTGTTTTATAGACTCAAGCTCACACAAATACAACCAAGTGGTAAGATAAAACCATGTGCCACAAAACCATGTGAACAAAAAACCACTAACCCCTTATTTAATATTAGGTACTAAGTTTTCAATTTTTAAATATTCCCCAATATTAAATTATTATCCCATGTCTCCCACACATTAAATAATAATACAATGTTACAATACAACATAAATTGGTCTCCAAATAATTACTTAGTGTGATTAACCACACCGCCTAGGTGCACCACAACTAAATAATTATTTAATTGCAATACTATAATATATCAAATTATGTAATGGTGTAAAACACCATATCCCAACATTGACCAGGACCTAGACACCCTTGGGTGACTCTATCCCATTATCTAAGGTCAAACACCTTTTTGTGACAGAATAATCACAAGAAGCTCTATCCAAAGTTTCTATTTGAGTTCCATTCATCTCCTATTTAATATTCTGAACCTCATTACAAAATTTCATCATGGATATGTGTTTTGGTAAAATTTGGATTTCCTTAAAATCTTTGGTGGATGTTTTAATTTTTGTTTTTTTTTAGGATAATACTTCTGATAATGACATTCATGATACACCTTCTCCTATTACAAGTCTCCTTGATGTCATAGGTCAAGATGAAGAGAACATGCATGAGTTCATACAAAGATATTTGCATAACCTTGAAAGTAATGCAACTTTTTATCCCTCAATGAAAAGGCCTACTACCCCATTACCAACATCACCCTCCCATACCACCACTTGAATTATTCACTTTGTTACATCCAAAAATTGAAACACAAGTCATACCTCAGACAACATGCATAGAGAAACCTATCCATAACAATCACAAGGAAAGTACATCAACCAACCCTCCATCATATGACAATAAGGTTACAAATACACCCATTGACTTAGAAAAAACTTATGGAAAAGGATTTGGGATCTTGAATAAGCAAGGATTTAACATTAAGAAAGAGCATGAAGTCCATTCTGTATTGGATCAAACATCATCAAAGGATACTAAAAGATTAGGTTATCAAGATCATTTTCCTTCAAACCAAATTGTTGGTCAACCAAGTAAGAAACACAATCTTTATAAACTTAAGAAACTACCATTTCTACATCCTATAACCAAGATTGGATAGGCCTTACAAATAATTCTCAACCTAGGACTTATCACATTACCACCTATTTGTGAATGAGAAGATAAGAATGGAAAGAGTAAAAAACATGTCTTATTATGCATATCATAGAACACTTGGACATCTTATAGATGAATGTTGTGTTTTAAAGAATAAATTGAGAGAATTTGATCCTTATGTTGATTAAATTGAACACATAATCCATTAAAATTCATCGTTATTTGCTCCTTTCCATGTGGTGTTTGTAGTGTCACAACATCCTCACTACCATTCATGAGGGTTTTGTAATATTCCCATTGTTCTACATGGTAAAAATTTCTGTGTTTTACCCTCAAGTGGAAATTTATGCTACCAATATTATGAGCAATAAAAATTTTCTTTTCTTTTCCATATATATGCACCATTTGAAACATAACCTATCCAAACTTTTCCAATTCATAATCAAAGAATATTTTCAATAATATCTTGCATGATTTCACTTTACATAAATATATTCAAGATAAAATTTTGTCTTTACAATTTCCATATAGATGGGTACATGATTATATATGTAGCTTCAACAAGATGACATGAACTAGAAATACAAACTATTACAAATGTCCCAAATCTTGGCCACCAACTGCATGAGGAGAAGCATCACTCAAGTTCTTTTCTTCCAACCATGGACTTACTATAGTCCCTCACACATCTACAAAACTTGGTAAGATGGCCCTCCCTTTGAAAAAGAGATCGGTTTGGTAACCTTGTCCTTCAAATAGCCTTTCTTGAGCATAGTGATGTGTCCTACATGCCTAGAGCTTACCATAAATTCAACCTCTGCTTCTATGTTATTCTCAGCCTAGTATGTACTTGGATCACATTGAATTGATAGTATAGATGATGGATACCTACACTACTTTGGCCAAAGATTCAACACCTAGTACTTCGAGTAAGGATAATATATATTCACCACTATAATTTTTTGATTAGTATTTGACCATTAGTGTTCTATTTTAGGTTATTCCCTTTTTTGTGGATTATCCTAACCCCAAGAATAACCTTCCCATTAACTCATATCTAAATGGAATTGCTACAAGTATCTCAAATAAACTCTACCTTACCAATTAACCATACAGATAAACATAATGTCACATTATTAAATGACTCTATTTAAAAAGTAAAATCTCAATAATAAAAGTCTCCCTTCAAGACTGTAATCTCAACAATAAATAACTCCCATCAAAAGTAAATCTCATCAATAAATGACCTTAATAAAAGGTATAATATTCAACAATAAATGACTCCCATCAAAAGTATAATCTCATCAAATAAATGATCTCAATCAAAAGTATAAAATTCAACAATAAATGACTTCAATCAAAGATAAAATCATCAGTCAAAAGATCAATCTAGACATATAGGTTAATCCCAACCTATGTGCTTCAATCAATAATAAAGTAAACATCTCAACCAAATAGGTTATTCTCAACCCAAGGTTTCAATCAATAATCAAGTAAATATCCCAACATAGTAGATTGTTCCAAACCCAGGGTTTAAATCAATAATCAAGTAAATATCCCAACCTAGTAGGTTATTCCCAACCTAGGATTTCATTCAAAATTAAGAAATGATCAAGTGATCAATCAAGTTGTAGTGTATTAAAATGCATACCCTTGAATTTTCACACTTGTTTAGGCCCGCCTTGCTTTATTTATCCCTATTTATCGATTAATTGGTCCTATTTTACATCCACAAGCCCTATGAATTATATCATTTCCTAGCTATCCCAAAATTCTCTAATGAATAAATGATCATTTAACGATTTTTTCTATGTGTACATGATTTGTGGAGTGGGAATAAAATTCCACCAAGGGTGTCTTTGTCCTCTATGGGTCTTGGGACCCTGATTTTGAATGTACCTCAAAAGGTCCCTCTTTGGAGTCAGTGCCTTGAGATTTGAGCCTTGGGACTAAGATGCCAACTAGGGTGTCATTGTCCTCCTGGGCTTATTTTTGGGATTTAATTTCAAATTCTTGTGGGATTTAGCCTCCTTTAATTAATTCTTTCCAATTCGGCTTGTTGTGGTGTAATTTCAAGATATTAAGCACGAATAAGTATAAATACAAGGTGACTCCCTCTCTCATTTTCTCATAACAACATAACAAGCATTCAAGTATTCATTCCTATGGAAAGTTTATGCATTCAAGAGTAATTCATCAAGAATTTGGAGTCATCATGAAGATTCAAGCATCATGTTAAGGGTTTAGTGCATCCATTCATGTTGTTGAGCCAAGATTGTGGATGTAGCATTGAAGATCTATTTACAACCATTGTTCACAATATATCCAAGGATCCAAGATCTGCATTCTTCATTGCCACTACATGGTAGATTGCATATTTTCTTCACAAGACATCATTCAAGGTGATATCATTTACATATTTCATGCTTCACGCTTTATTTCATTCATTTCATCATTTAGTTTAATTACCAACAAGGGGTTTGACCAAGGAAAACCCCCATTCACTAACAAATAACAATTTTTTCCCAACTTGCAGATTTGTGATTGTAGATTTAGGTTGAAGTCTTCAAGATCACTTGGAGTGCAAAGTTATAAAAGTTGCAAAGTGCATTACAAAGTTGTCATGTTCATGAAAACTCACCTACATGCTGAATTCAAAAGTTTCAGAACCTGAGATTGGAAAGGAAGCATGTGCAGAACTTGGAGCTAGACCACATTTAAAGTTTTTAAAAATTTAGAATGGGACTAATATGCCACCTTGGGTGTCTTAGTCCTCCCAGAAATTTTTTTCAAAGATTCCTATAGATCTAGTTTTGACATCCGAAGACTCCGCATTTGCCCTGAAAAACAATAGTGGGACTAATACGCCATCCTGGGCATCTTAGTCCTCCACAACACTTTTTGGTGACTTCTTTACATTTCTAGAATCCTCGCAACATCTGCAGACTTCCCAGGTACACACATACTATCTTGTTGTTGCATAATTTCATTATCTGTATCTTTCATTTAGCTTGCATTTCTAATTCTAGGTCATTTTACATATCACATTGTGTTTTCCAACATTTTCTTTTCCAAGCATTTTCTTAGTGTTTAACCCCTTTAAAGTTGAGAAAACCCCCTCATAGGTCCTCCTCATTGTGAATTGACTCACCTTGTGAGGTTGTTAGTCAATCCAATTGGGACTCTTAGGACATTATTGAGTGATTTGTTGGAGAAAGAGTGATATATTTATATATCAATTTTCCACATAATCATTTTGGTGAACCCAACTCTTTTGAACATTAATTTCCTAATTTAGAGTTCATTCAAGTTCTAGATCTAGATTACATTTTACAATAGTGAAATTGCATCTAGGGTTTTTCATATTTAGTGAGAATTGCATTTAGGGTTTCTCATATTTACATTAGTGAAATTTCAATTGTATACAAGTTGCATTTCTTTTTTGTTAGTGAAAAGTGCATTGTTCATCATCTTAATTGCATTTATAAACATTCTTATTGCATTCAAAATTGAAAAAAAAATTGCACTCACTTTTGTATCCAATTGCTTGTCAATAGTCACTTTTTCTTGCATTCGTTTGCACAATTTTATATTTCTAAACATCAAGTCCCTAGGTAGGAAACTTGGGAACATTGTTATCAACTCAGAATTTATTGCTTTTTTGTAAAAAAACCTCCCCTAGGACAAAAATTCCCTTACTGGCATCTTAGTCCCTCTTTGGGTTTTTACCTCATAATCGTGTTTGAGTTGACTTCATTCTATTCCAATTTATAAATCATTCAAATTCCTTTAGTACGAACAAGACACCCTTATTAGTGTCTTAGTCCCTATTGAGTTTGAAGCTGTAATTTCTAGGATTTAAATATTCTTTTTTGTGCTTCTGTTTGGTGCCATTGGTTACCTATTTCAATGGGTTGACTTTTTGTTCCATGCATTTTACTAAATCTATCTTAAAGTGCTTCATTTCATACATTTCTTAATTCTAGTTTTTCATTCACAACATTTTATTTTTAGATCATTTCATAATGTAATCAGTAAATTACCTAGGTTGAAGTCTAAAAATTGCATTTCATTCTAGGCCTTTACATTGCATTGCATAGATTATTATTCAAAAAAATTAGTTTCGGTCTTTTCCGAGTTTGCAAAGAAAAAGTTAGTCAATAAGCATGTTAGTCATTCATTCAATGCATTCCCTAGCTATGAGAATCTCTTAGCACAAGAGAGTGAAAATTTTAACACTTTCCTTAAACTTACACCCCTCCTATCTCCCCTATTTGTGAGGATGGTGTGGTAAAAGAGAATACAAACATAGATAATCATGATGATCATATTTTTTCTTCTCCGTATACCTCTCATTTTAGTGACAAAGGTATCTTGGTGAAAGAATATATGATCATTGAGAATCATGAAGATCTTTCTTGTCCTTCTCCTCATCCCATTTGGGAAGATATTATAGCACAAGAGAATGAGATCATAGACACATTTCTCAACATTACTTTATCTAATCTCCATTCCCCCTTTGCTTGTGAGAATAATATAGTGGAAGAGAATGAGATTGTAAATGATGAGGATGATAGATTGGTGTTCAATGATCAAATATTTAAGGTCTACAACAACCTTCTTTATGATCCTTCCCCTACTTATCCTATTTTGGAAGATATTAGGGAACAGAGGAATAAAATCATAAATGATCATGAAAATCATACTTGTCCTTCTCCTAGTATCTCTCCTCATTATCAAGAAAATACTTTGATTGATGAATTCATGAGAATCTTAGTTTTCACCCTTCGCCTAGGGAAACCCTTATTGAGAAAGAAAATTCAACCATTGATAACTCCCTTACATACGATGAAGTCATTATAGTTCAGAACCAACCCTTCAATGTCAAGAATATTTGGTTTGTAGTTCTCCTAAAAAATCTCCTACTAGGGAAGATATAACGGTGGAAGAAAATGAGAACATTGACAATAAAAATTCCTTAGATGAAGATGATGAAGTGACATTCAATGATAATACTTCTTAGGTTATGCACATTAGATATCCCTTGGATTACTCTTCCAAGCCTAAACTTATCATTTATCCACCCTCTCAAAAACCACAAGCTCAAAACAAACTCGTCCTTATCCTCGAACCACCTAAGAACAATGTTTCATAGCAACCGAGTTACAATACTGTTGCTCATACATATAACACTAGGAACAATCCACAACCAAAACAAATACTTTCAACATCCCTCCCATTTCCTAATCCTATCTTTCCTAATACCCATCATTTTCCTTCACAAAGTGGAAGGGCGTATGATCTTGTTGAACAACTTAAGAATACTCCTGCAAAGATATCCCTATGGGACTTAATTCAAAATTCACCTAATTAGCACACCATGCTTCAAACAGCCTTATAGTTCAAGTTGTGGTTCACTCTAGTGCAAACTTGAATGATATAGTAGCCATGATTCAATGGATAAATGCTGACATTGTTTTCCACCAAAGTGAACTCCATGCTTTGGAAGTGCAAAAACAATGTGATGCTCTCATGATAATAGCTCAATACAATACAAAAGGGATAAAAAAAACCCTTGTGAACAATGACTCAACCTTAAATGTGTGTCGTGTGAACCTTTTGGATAAGCTTGGTGTTGATAAATCCAAAATCCAACCAACCTCTTTATCTATTAATTGATTTGATAATGCGAGAAAATGACCACTTGGGGTGATCACATCACCTATTAAAGTTGACAAAGTTACATTAAAAAATCTGATCTATGTTATGCCTGATGATATTTTATACAATCTCCTTTTAGGTAGACCATGGATTCATGAAATGCATGTTGTTCCCTCTACCCTTCATTCTACCATGAAATATTTCTACAACAACAAAGTTTATACAATCAAATTCGATCCTAAACCATATAGTTTTCTAAACATTGAGAAAAACAAGGAAAATCCCTTGAAAACATTGACACCAACTACACAAGTGGAACCCCCACAAAAAAAAAGACAAAAAAAAACAAATTGAACAAGTCACGAAGCTATTAGACAATGATTTGGGTTCCTTAGATTTCACACCTAGCTTTGATGGGAAATTGAAGATCATAATAAAGAAGTGTGAAATAGAAGAAGCAGTAATGTCAATACAAAATTAGGAAGACCCTTTGAAAGCATCCACCTCAACCACTAAATAAAAAGAAGAAAATTATACAAAAAACTTTCATGACATTGATTATCAAGAACCACCAAATCCAAAAGAGATGAGAAAACTTTATGGAAAAGGTTATGATCTTATGAAACAACTCAGATATAGTGGAAAAGGATGTGGTGCTAGAGAACAAGGTATTTGTGTCCCTATAGAACCTCACATGCAAGAAAATACTAGTGGTCTTGGTTATTGTCCCTCAAAAGACACAAACAAGCCTTCACTTAATATCAACACTATCAAAAAACATCCTTCTAATCCAACTTTAATAGTGGTGCATCTTGAACTGATATACACTAGTGGTCTTGATTGTTATCCTTTGCAAGAAATGAAACAAATAAATAAATCCTCGCTTAATGTAAATTTCATCACACAAAACACTCATGATTTGAATTCATTAGATTTACACCCTCTTGTAAAGGAGAGAACAAAATATCGCAATATAAAAAGTCTTGTGTAAGTATGAAACCTAATACTAAGAAAGAGACATCTTTGTCACAAAATAAAAGAACACCTTCTACCATTGATCAAGAGAGTATCTTGATGAGACTCCTCCAAGATCATCTGATCTCTCTCCCTCCAAGAACATGAAAGAAATTTTATTACAACACTTCATTTTGTGCATATCATAGAGTTCATGGTCATGCTACTAATGACTGTAAGGCTTTAAGTAACAAAATTCAACATCTCAAGTAATGTGGTGCTCTTCCTTGGGTTGAAGCACCTAATTCCTCTAATTGATACTCATTTTCATCCTATTCAGCTTACCCTTTCCCTACACTAAGTGTGGGCAAGGGGCTAGATAGCGTTGTCCTCATATGTCACTTGTCATTTCCTCTTTCAGCTAGTTGACCACATTTCATTTACATATAAGAGCAAGCTTGGGATGTGTACATCATGCCTTAAGTTGGCTCACATGTGACATATAGAGAAAACCTTCCAACCTATTGCATGACATAGCTCATCAGAAACATATGACTTGGGATAGGGCTTTCTGAGTAAGCTCTCATCTTCTTTTACTTTAAATCAATTTCTCATAGCAATGGTGTCAGCAACCACTTTAAAGTGGGGGCATACATTGACACTCATGTTTCATTGTGCAATATTCTTTCTTCCTACGATGCCTCCTTTATTGGTAGTGTCTTTGGGTTTGATTTCCTCCAAGAGTGTCATATTTCTTTGACTTGTCCTCTCTGAGAAACATTAAGCACAATGTTCCCTAAGATGAGACCTTGCATGAACTAAGAAAAATCCCTCTTTCTTATTGCATTTTATTTTTGTACCTTATTAAAGTCATAAAGGTATGGATTTGATATAGTCCCCTGGGGCTCACCTAGTGAACAACTCGCTTCACTAGCCCTTGTGACAATGCATTTTCTTTTGTCCTTATCATAGTCATGGGGGTATGACTTTGATATGGACTTCCTGGGCCTCACCTAGTGGAAACCTAGATCCCACTAGACCTTGTGAGCATGTGTTTTGTTTACATAGTGGATAGCACATTCCACTTGTAAACCCTTTTGGACAAAAAATGTAGACCCAGTCCACCACGTTGGATGGCTAGTCAAGGCTTGATCTATTGTATTTTTCCTTTTTCATTTTTCTTTTCCTTTTTCTTGTCTTTGATGGTGAATGTTTACGATCGAATTATGGCTTCATTTATCATCTGCATGTGTGTTACTTTGTGCCTATGTTGGTTTTTCATAGGATCTCGACCTTGGGGGCTTGATCATCCCTCTTGATCATTTTCATCCTATCTTGCTAACATTGGTATATTTGAACCTCTCTTGATTGTGTGGTTGGCTACTTTGGTGCGACTTTGAAGCAAGTTCATCCTCTAAATAAAGTGGGGGATAAATTTAGTGTAGTAAAATACATACCCTTGCATTTTCACACTTGTTTGGGCCCACCTTGCTTTATTTATCCCTATTTATGGCTTAATTGGTCCTATTTTGCATCCACAAGCCCTATGAATTATATCTTTTTTTGGTTAATCCTGACATTTTCCAATGAATAAATGATCATTTAATGATTTTGTCTGTGTCCCTAATTTTTGGAGTGGGACTAAAACACCACCTAGGGCGTTGTTTTCCTCCATGGGTCTTGGGACCCTAATTTTGAATGTTCCTGAAAAGGTCGCTTTTTTTGAGTTTATGCCCTAAGATTTGAGCCTTGGGACTGAGATTCCACCTCAAGCATCTTAGTCCTCCTAGACTTACTTTTAGGATTTAATTTTAAATTTTGGCAAGATTTACCCTCCTTTAATTAATGATTTCCTATGTTGGGTTGTTGTGGTTTAATTTTGGGATATTAAGCATGAATAAGTATAAATACAAGGTTCCCTCTCTCATTTTCTCATAACAACATAACAAGCATCCAATTATTCATTCCTAAGGAAAGTTTATGAATTTAAGAGTAATTTATCAAGTATTTGGAGTCATCATCAAGATTCAAGCATCATGTCAAGGGTTTAGTGCATCCCATTCATGTTGTTGAGCCAAGATTATGGATGTGGAATTGAAGATCTATTTGCAACCATTGTTCACATTATATCCAAGGATCCACGATCTACATTCTTCATGGCCACTACATGGTAGAATGCAGATTTGCTTCAAAATACATATTTCAAGGTAATATCATTTACATATTTCATGCTTCACAATTTATTTCATCATTTGGTTTAATTACCAACAAGGGGTTTGACCAAGGAAAACCCCCATTCACTAACAAATAACTTTTTTTTTCCCATCTTGCATAATTGTGATTGTAGATTTAGGTTGAAGTCTTGAAGATCACTTGGAGTGAAGAGTTGCATTACAAAGTTGTCATCTTCATGAAAACTCACCTATAGGATAAATTCAAACATTTCAGAACCTCAGATTGAAAGGACACATGTGCAGACCTTGGAGTTGGACCACATTCAGAGTTTTCAAAAATTCAGAATGGGACTAATATGCCACCTTAGGTGTCTTAGTCCTCCCAAGAATTTTTTTTCAAAGATTCCTTCAGATTAGGTTCTAACATCCGAAGACTCTGCATTTGCCCCGGAAAACAACAGCAGGACTAATATGCCATCTTGGGTGCCTTAGTCCTCCATAACATGTTTTAGCAGCTTCTTTACATTTCCAAAATCATCACAACATCTCGAGACTTCCCAATTATACAAATACTATCTTGATGTTGCATAATTTCATTATATGCATCTTTCATTTAGCTTGCATTTCTAATTCTAGGTCATTTTACATATCACATTGTGTTTTCCAACATTTTCTTTTCCAAGTATTTGCTTGGTGATGAACCCTTTTAAATCTAAGAAAATCCTCTCCTAGGTCCTCCTCATTTTTAATTGACTCACCTTGTGAGTTTGTTAGTCAATCTAATTGGGACTCCTAGGACATTATTGAGTGATTTGTTTGAGAAAGAGTGATATATTTATATATCCATTTTTCCACATAATCACAAGTATAGATTATTAATGTGTTTTTCATGATGTCACATCTTATCAACAATATGTTACATATGATTATTATTGTTGTATTGCTAACCTTATTATTCACAAGGGTTTACTTATCATTATAACTAACAATGTCAAGTTACCTCATGACATTGATATATTCCATATTTCACATTTTATATACATATAGTATAGACTAACTACATATAATCTATTGGGAAATTGTGTCTCAACCTTGCAATTATATAAAGGTTATTGTTGATAGGATATATATATATATATATATGAACATATTTTTGAACATATGGTATAATAAGAGGGGGGTGAATCAGTGATCCATAAAAGCATAATAAAATCCATTTAAACATTATCACAATTATGACTGAATCTGTAAGAGAGAATATAGAAACAAGTCAATGCAACCATACACATGAACACCGAGATTTCTACATGGAAAACCCAAAATGGGAAAAGCAACGGTGAGGGTTAACTCACAATATATTATATCTAGATACAAAATATTACAGGGCTCACTATTAGGACTCAATGTCCTTAAAAAGTCTCCATTCCTAAGTATAAAATATAGATAACTGCCAAGATACAATGATAGTGGCTCACTGCCGAAAGATTGAACTGATAGGATACACCTTCAATGTGTAGGGTTTAGTTCCACTAAAGCTTAGAATAAGTACTTCCTCACATAGCAGTCACTCAAGAAAACTACACTAATCACAACTGATAAAGCATTTAGGCTCAGCTCTTCACACACCTTTTCCTCTTTGCATTTCACATTCACTCCATATATCTTCTTCCACTACTCATCCTCATGTCATTACTGAAAACATCTTATATATACAAGTATATATTGATCATCAATTAGGTCAGCCTAATTAGATGAACACAAAATAATCAAAAACTTCTTTGTTGACATCATATAAGATTTAAATATTTTATCCACATAGTTCATTACACCAATTCAACTATCATCCATAAAACATAACTAGTATTCATAATATATTGCATACACTAAGTTGGCTAAGAATAGAACATAATTCTCCAAACCAGCAAATAATCCTCAAAGAAAACACCTTCTAGATCTAAGAACACATTAATTTCCCATCATACTACTAGCATAGAGACTATTAACAAAAGCGTAGCATAACAATTTTCAACTTAGTAGAATGTAGAGTCTCCCACATAGTATTCCCCACACAAAACAATAGTAGGATATAGAGTTAAAGTATGTCAGAGATAATTTTTTTCTCACAACAAAAGATGTCTCAAGATCCAATATATACTTTTCTAAATGATTCAAGAAAACATGGTTAAGGGATTAGAGTCATATCGGATCTTGCGGTGAATTCTAGACTCAAATACCAACACATTGATCCATCACAAAATGGTATTACCGGTAGAGAACAACTTCTAGTAAACCAAGTAGACTTCCCATATAGTTATCACTATGTTGACATCAATGACAACATAGGAACAACCAACAAAAACCATCCATACTTCATTCTCATGTTGCAAGGCTCCCAACATATATATATATATATATATATATATATTTCCTAGCTACATAGATAGATGTAATATATAATGGCATCAAGGGGGAGGAGTGGGATGCGTGTGGATAATTTTTTGTTAACTTTTTTAGGAAACTACTAAAATGGATGACATACATTAGATAAATGATACATTGTCAATCTAGACAATTAATTATTAGGTTTTAGATTTAATGGTGGATATTTTGTTTGTTTATCTTGCCCTAGAAGGTAACCCTATTTTATGAGGGAATTGTATTATGATTGTGGTAGAGAGATGGTGATTTTTTCTAAGAGTATGATAGCAGTCATGTTGTCTCTTGATCTCTGAGTGGTGATACTCCTATGAGAAGCTTTCTCTGCAAGTATATTGTAATCTTTGTGATTTACTGAATAATATTTTGGGCATATTTTGGAGTGTGTGGTTTTTCTCCTGAAAGGGTTTTCCCCACATAAATCACCATTTCATGGTATGCATGATATTTATGTTTATTTATATTTAAGTTTTTGTAACTATTAAAGATCTATAAAAAAAAATCATTATTATCCTCTCAAGATTAGTGTAGGAAGTTTTTTCACCACCTTAGATTCCTTACAAGTGGTATCGAAGCCTGATCACCTTTGGTTTCAGTTGTGGGGGGTTGGTTTTTTTTAAATAATCAAGATTTGAGTGGGAGCTTGTGCAAAAGATAATTTTTTATCTTGTTGTAGGAATTTTCAAATGGAAATTTCATCAGGGAGAATAGAGGTGGAGAAATTTTCTAAAAATAATTTTGAAATGTGGAAGTTGAATATGGAGGATCTATTGATAGACCAAGATCTGTGGGATGTTGTTGATGAGAATGTTTAAAGGCCTATCAATCCTACTTAGGCTACTCAATATGATGTTATGGACTATAAAGCCAAGGGTATAATTAGATTGTGTTTGGAAAACTCTCTTTTACTTAATTCCCATAAGGATACCTCTGCACATAAACTATGGAAGAAGCTTGGTGAGATGTATCAGTCCAAATCTTTAGTGAATAATATTTTCTTGAGGAAGAAATTGTATTCCTTGAGAATGGAAGAGGGTGGATGAATCACAGACCACTTGGAAACATTCAATATACTAGTGGCTCATTTTGCGTGTGTTGGTGTCAAAATGGATAAGGAGGAGAAATGTCATATCTTGCTTTGTTCTTTGCCTGATTCGTGGGATTCTCTTGTTATGGCTATTGGGAGTACTTCTGTTATTTTGAAGACTAAAGATGTGGTGGGTTCTTTGATTTCTAGAGAGATGAGGAGGAAGATATCCATCACTACCAAGGAGGCCCTAAATGTTCATGGAAGACCTAAGGAAAAAGTCAAGAATAATGAGAAGCATGAAAAATCCAAGTCTAGGGGGAGATCTAAATCTCCTGGAAAGTCAAAAGTTATTTGTTGGAACTACAGTAAGCCTGTACATGTTCATAAGGAATGCAAAGAAGAAAATAAGAAGAAAAAGAAGAAATTTGATTCTAATTCTAAGTCCAAGAAGGAAGATGGAAACACATTCATTACAACTTTGGTAACTCATGCAGGTAATGATGTATGGCTAATTGACTCAGTTGCATCTTTCCATATGACCTTTAATAGAGATTTTTTTTTTGAATATGAAGAACTTGATGGAGGTAAGGTTTACTTGGGTGATGATTCTCATTTAGACATTGTTGACCATGGTAAAGTTAAAATCAGATTCCTTGATGGTAGAATTAAAAGGATTAATGTTGTGTTGCATATCCTTGGATTAGAATGAAATTTATTATCTATGAGCAAACTAATAGATGTAGGAGTGCAGGTAGTGTTTTCTGATATAGGATGCATGATGGTTAGAGGTGCTATGGTGATTGCTAGAGGTATCAGATATGGCACATTGTATAATTTGGATGCATGCACTATTGATTGCAAGAGTACTTTTGTGAAAATAAAGTCTATGGAAGAAGTGAGGTTTCACATTTAGTAGATGGTCATGGCTTCTACATACCCAGGGTTCTCTTTCTTCTGAGACAAAGTTAACTATAGACTTGGCCACATTGGAGAAAAGGGTCTAAGGACCTTGAAAAATAAAAACCTTGTTGAAGGTTTGTCTGATTGTAATCTTGAATTCAATTTCTATGAGCATTGCATTTTTGGAAAATAAAACCATGTTTAGTTTTACTTGAGTTCTCATAAATCTTGTGGTGTATTGGATCTTATTCATTTTATTGTGTTTCGTCTTGTAGATGTTTCTTCGATTGATAAATAAACATATTATGTTTCATTTATTTATGATTATAGTAGAAGCACATGGCTATATTTTCTAAAGAGTAAATCTAAAGTTTTTAGTCGATTTAAAGAATTTAAAGAAATGGTTGAGTTATAGACTAGAAAGAAAATAAAATGTTTGAGGACTAATAATTGCGGTGAATTTGGATGTAATGATTTTGATAGATTATGTAAAGATTTTGGTATTCATATACAAAAGATAACTCCATATTCTCCACAATAGAATGGAGTCACAGAAAGAATGAATAGGACACTGATGGAGAAGGCTAGGATTATATTAAGTGGTGTTGGCCTAGAACAAAGGTTCTGGGATGAAGCTATTTTCATTGCCTATTATCTGATTAATAGGTCTTCTACATGAGCTCTTGTTGATAAGACACCTATAGAGGCATGGTCAAGTCATAAGCCTTCATTAAGAAATCTTAGAGTTTTTGGTTATGAGGCATATATACATGTGTCAAAGGAGAAGTGAACAATGTTGGAGAACAAGGCTATGAAATGTATCTTCATCAAATACAGTTATGGTGTGAAAAGGATACAAGCTTTGGGAACCTATTACACAAAAGGTAATATATATTAGAAATATTATTTTTAGAGAAACTAAGCCTTCTTTTGTTACATTGCAACTAGAAAAAAGTAAATAGGAAGATGTGATTCAATTTCCTTCTACACTTGAGAAATTTGAGTCGAAGCTCAAGGATAGACAAGAAGTTGGGAAGAGCTCATCTAGCTCTAGATCTTCAGAAGAGGAGGAAGAACCTCCAACTCAACTTGTTCGTAGATCTACAAGGAATAGAAAGCCACGTGAAAGGTATACACCTGATGATCAAGGAGATGTATTTTTGCTTTGAATATTAATATGGATGAACCCAAATCTATAGAAGAGGCATTAGGTATGAATGATGTAGAGTCCTGGAAGATTGCTATGGATGAAGAAATGAAATCTTTGAAAAAGAATGATACATGGGATCTTGTGCCATTTCCTGAAGGATTAAAGCCTATTGGTTGCAAACGGGTGTTCAAGAAAAAGATTGGTCCAGATGGAGGTATTGAGAAGCACAAATCAATGTTGGTTGTGAAAGGTTACTCTCAAGTTGAGGGTGTTGATTATGGTGAGATATTCTCTTCTATTGCAAAAATGGCATCCATTAGATTTTTGCTTTCTATTGTTGCTACTATGATTTAGAGGTTGAGAAAATGGATGTGAAAACTACTTTCCTTTATGGTGATTTGGAGGATATTTATATGACACAGCTAGAGCACCACATGGTGAAAGGTAAAAGTAAGTTGGTTTTCAAATTGAAGAAATCTTTTTATGGCTTAAAATAGAGTCCTAGGATGTGCTACCAAAAAATTGATACATATGTGTTGATTTTGGGACTTGAGCATTCTAAATCAGGTCATTTTGTTTATTATAAAATTGATGGTGATCATTTCTTGTTTATTGCATTATATGTTGAAGATATGTTATTTATTAGAAAATGGAAAGGTATGGTTTCAGAACTGAAATCTCAACTTGTTGCTAAATTTGAAATGAAAGACATTAGTCCAACTAGACACATTCTTGGGATGGAAATTAAAAGAGATGGAGAGAAAAAAAATCTATGGCTTGGCCAAAGTAAGTATGTCAATTCAATTTTACAGAGATTTAACATGCAGGATTGTAGACCATTGTGTGTTCCCCTTTCTATTGGAACAAAGTTATCTATTTCAGATTCTCCAACATCCCCATCAGAGATGGAAGACATGAGCAGAGTGCCTTACCAAAGTGCAGTTGGAAGTTTGATGTATGCTATGGTTTGTGCTATACCAAACATTTCCCAAATAGTGGGAGTTCTTTCTAGATATATGTCTAATCCTAGTAGAGTTCATTGGAATATAGTTAAAAGAGTCTTCAAATATTTGCATGGTACCTCAAATCACTCCTTGTGTTATCATAGTAATGTGAGTAAATATGAAATTTCCCTTGATATTCATGGCTATGTGGATTCAAACTTGCCAGGTGATATTGATAGTAGACAATCCACCAGTGCTTATGTGCTTACATTATTTGGTGATGCACTCAGTTAGATGAATAAGCGACAGGCTGTGGTTTCTTTGTCCACTATTGATGTAGAGTATATGGAAACTACTCATGCTTGTAAAGAATCCATTTTTCTAAAGAGACTTTGTTCATATATTGGAATAAAACAAGATGTAGTAACAATTTTTTGTGACAGGTAGAGTGTGATATGTCTATCCAAGAACCTAACATTTCATGCTAGGACCAAGCACATTGATGTACGATATCATTTTGTTCAACATATGGTTGAAGATGGCAGGGTGAAGTTGGTTAAGGTAGAGACTTTGATGAATTTTTTTGATTCTTTAACTAATCCTATGAGCACCAAGAAGTTCCTATGGTGTTTAGAGATTATGGGCCTTTTGGCCCCTAGCAATTAAGAGACAATTTTTACTCCCTCACGTTGCTCTTGCAAGGTGTTTGAAAAGTGGGGGATTTGTTGGAAAATTATGTCTCGACCTTGCAATTATATAAAGGTTATTATTGATAGGATATATATATATCCTAGTTACACTGATATGTGTAATATACAACGACATCAAGGGGGAGGAGTGGGATGCATGAGGAATATTTTTCATTAACATTTTCAAGAAACTACTAAAATGGTTTACATACATTAGATAAATGATACATTGTAAATCTAGACCATTAATTATTAGGTTTTAGATCTAATGGTGGATATTTTGTTGGCTTGTCTTGCCCTAAAATGTAACCTTATTTTATGAGGGTGTTGTATTATGACTATGGCAGAGAGACAGTGATGTTTTCTAAGAGTCTGATAGTATTCATGTTGTCTCTTGATCTTTGAGTGGTGATACTACTACGAGAAGCTTGCTTTGCAAGTATATTGCAATCTTCGTGATGTTTTAGAATAATATATTGGGCAGCTTTTGGAGTGTGAGGTTTTTATCCCAAAATGGTTTTCCCCATGTAAATCACTATGTCATGGTATGCATGATATTTATGTTTATATTTGTTTAAGTTTTTGTAACTATTAAAGATCTATAAAAGTTTTGCATTATTCTCCTCTCAAGATTAGTGTAGGAAGTTGTTGTGCTACCCTAGCTTCCTTACATAATCTAAATAAAAACATCATCATCTATTTTCCCATATACGTTCTATATAATTATTAACCAAATATGTTGGGTTTCTTCAACATAATAAATAACCAAGAAGCATGCAAGCATATACAAGCATCTCATGCAAGTAAAATAAAATATTTCAACATGAAAACATAATAAACAATCAAGTTCCAACATAATAAAAAAGGATTAGAAGTTAGCATTCATGTCTAAAGATCCAATTGATTAGTCACCTATCCTAACTTAATGGCTCTAGCTTCCTTGCAACTTCCTCCAAGAACAACCTCCAAAATCCTCTTCTAGCCTCTCACTAGTTCTATCCACAAATCCAATGTGAATCAACAAAAAAACTCTGAATCTCACAAACTCTCAACTCTCTTTGCACAAAAATTACAACAAAATAACACAAGGAAATATGATTGAGAGGTGATGCATTTGGTAGAATGAGCACCTCTATTTATAGTAATTTGTGAAAAACCAAAGGCTACAAACAAGTAAGTATTTATGACACCTTTCATCCTCATGCAATGACTCACCAAGCTAACTCATAGGTTTGCAACACATCAAAGTACTCACCATTTAAATGGATGAGTCAACTTGATATTTGGGATAGCAAGTTTAAAACAAGTTTCCTAATTCGAATTCCTTTACAAAATGTTGTCAAGTTTTCCCTTAATCGAGTCTCTATTCTATTTGCAGGCTTATACATAATTTGAATACTTCTTAAGCATCCCAAAATCTTGTGTATATGTCACCACCTTCAAATGTTGGTGCCCATGATAATAGCGTAGGCTTTGACTACTTCTAAAGGTATTTAAAATAGTTTATACTTCCCTTATAATTCTTACACAGCAACTTATATCTCGTACGTGCTTCCTTCATTGGTTTTTGACTTGGTCTTACATTCTTTTATGTGTTGGTTTGTATTACGTTAAAGGTTGAACTAAGTATGTTATATGTTCTTTATTCTTTTCTAGGGATTCATTTAAAATCAACGATATACTATGTGCTTTAAGATTAACACAACACTTTTATTTTGTATAATATATATATATCAAAAAAAATTATATGCATATGCATATTCATATATATTCATTTCATAGTGTTAATCAAATACATTTAATTAATAAACATATATATAATATGAATCCAAAGAGTAATATTATATATATGTATATATACGGTTCAATCTTTATGAAAACACTCAAATGCATAATTGCATTGATCAACATATATACATAGAATGTATATATATTTATATGTATATATATGTATATATACATATATATAAATATATATGTATATTTATGTCACCTTAGTCCAATTGGTATTCCTATGCATATGGGAAATCCATCTGTGAGCATGTGTATGTGCATTTACCTATGTATACTCATGTACGTCTGCACTCATATGCATGATTTTACAATAGACACATACATATATACATATATATACATTTTATGCATATAACTCATTGACATAATAATAAACACACAAGGAAGGATTTACACTTATCATCAAGACTCATTATATTCCTCATTCCAAAAATTCATAAATAATATTGCAATTCAATATAAACACACACAACTAGACTGAAGATCACTTACCATCTACCCAACTAGCTCGACTCAACTAAGACCAACTAGGGCATGAGTGTGTGAATGCTCAATAAGATTGAATTAGAGGTTACTAGACCAAGTTCTTCTCCTAAGTGATACTTCCCCTCTTCGAGGGGCTTGAACTTGTTCTTGCATTCAACTTAGTTCACCATAGTAGCAGTTAGCCTAATCAATGAATTCATATACCTCTCACACATGTCATATTAACATTATATATTTCATATACTAAATCATAAAACATTTAATTGAATCAAAAATTCATTCAACATATTTCCATCAAAATTCAAAAATAAAACACATTCACATTTATTGAGGAAATTTATCGAAAAACATAATAGTAACTCAGGTGTTGCCACAATAGTGTGTCTCACTTTTGGGACGTGCTGATTTTTCCTGAAATCACTATTTTTAGAAAAAAAACTAATGATTTAAGTCTTGAGAGGCTCCATCTAAATGGTTTTAATTGAATACGGATAGATAAGACCCCCTCAAATCAAACCCCCTTCCATAGAACCACTCTAGTATTAAATCATACCCACAATGGAATCTCCTTCGTACCTACAAAATTTTGGGAAAAAATCACTTTTTCTTTACATTTTGAGGGATTAAACAATGTCATTTAAAATTTATATTTTGTAAGATTGTAGCTCTCAAAATGAGCTTTCCAGTAAGTATAATTTTGATATATTTTCATTTTATCATGTATTTAATTTTTATTTTTTACTAAACATGGGTTTTTCTCTAAACATCAAGCTCTTTGTTGTGTAGAGGTGAAAAAATAGTAAACCACTGTAAAAAAAATTCAGAAAATACCCTTTCCCTAAGTATTGATGTCCTTGTTTCACCCAAAAAAAAAAAAAAAGATTTTGATATATACACAACAAGTTAGGTTGTCTAACACACATGTATGTCCAAATTATAGTTATAGTGACTTCAAAAATTAATTTTAAAAAAATATGAAACAAAAAATTATGAAAAATACCCTTTCCCTTGATATTGATGTTGAGAATCTATAATTCAAAAATTATAATTCAATCCTTTATAGAAAAAAAAATTAGGTTGTATGACACAAATGTTACTTTCTAAAAATGTTTTTTGTTTAAAACTAGTTATTAAAAGAGACGTTGAAATATTCCATGTGATTTATTTTGAAAAAATTGAAAAAAAAATTAGAATCTACACACAAATTGCCACAAATCACTAGTTCACATCATCTTCAAATTCTTAACGGTTTAGCTACGACAGGTCTCAAAAGATGAAGACTTAGTTAAAAATATTGATGTAAATTTCCATCTTGGGAAAAATGTGACATTATACTGATTTCACCCACTTGGTAACTAAGAGATGGGGTGTAACATACTTCCCCCCTTGTGAATCATTTTCCTCGATGAATTAAAGTACTAATACATATAGACAAATTTAAATAAATATTTATACTTTCCATTTTCCAAGTCATGTTGGAAATAAGTATATTTCCAACTAATCTTCCCTCATAGAATGACCCCTTGGATTGTCATCATTCCTAGACCTTACATTGAGTGACTGTGCTAATGTATAGGGAGAGCTTGTGTGCTTCATGCATACCTTCCCTTTAAATAACTATGCATCATAATTATATTAACTCATATGTACATCATAAGTACAATAGTAATTGTATCCTACATGAAACCTATACCATAGTGATTGGAAAAATATGTATTCTCCTTGGCTAATATAATTATCTTTATTGTATCCCAAATGGAAAAAGAATATTGGTGTATTGCACACTACACCATGGTTCCCATCCTTCCCATTTCTCTTTACACCATCAAATAAATCAATAGCCAAGACCATCCATCACTAACACAATCATTTACCTGAAGCATAATAATATTGTGCTTGACTACTTTCCATCATGAACATAATACCACTCTTAGACACCTATCAATAATACTACTTCATAACTCATGCTTTGTATCAACACATTTTTCCTTGAACCCTTCGATCTATTATTCCATTTATGACAACATTTATAATCTAGGGTTAATCATATTCCATAGCTTCTCCCAACTTTTAGAAATTCAACCCTTCTTCCCATATAATGGACCACATTTCATTGGTAGAAGTTTATTATAATAAGGTTTTCCACAAATCCTCCAAGATTTGGTTTATCCCTTTTTCCTAACTAGCTAACTTAA
Source organism: Sequoia sempervirens (assembly GCA_007258455.2). NCBI lineage: Eukaryota > Viridiplantae > Streptophyta > Pinopsida > Cupressales > Cupressaceae > Sequoia > Sequoia sempervirens. Next base: position 100,513,572 of record VDFB02000363.1, on the reverse strand, counting down.
AGTAATAAATTGAGCATTCATTTAATTGAATTTTTCATAAGATAATCATGGTTTACATAAAACCTTAACATTACTTGCTTGTTCTCATTTGAGATAACCTTCTCAGGAACATTAAGCAACTACTTTACATAGTATGTTGTTTTAGGAATGAAATAATATAAATCAAATTTCTCAATAAAATTTGGTTACATTGGTGAGTCTATCCACCATAACATTATGTCAGTTCTATTGACATAGAAAGATCAATACTATTCATATGATCTACTACTTCGTCATTGAAATTTCCTAGGAGCATACAAGTCCTACTGGTGAAGAAAACATGTCTTCATCCTCTTGGCATATTGGAAAACAACTTGCTACATACCTTGCAACATCCTACTCTATCCCCTTCTCTATTATAGTTGCTCCTCATCTAACAATTTTTTATTTTTTTTTGTTCCCTTGTATCCTAAATATGACATCATTTTACCTCATCTCATTTCTTAATTTCCAAAACTTTGGGTACATAGGTTCTTTTCTGATTCAAAATAGTCTATCCTAACTAAGTGAAACCTCTTCCAAGGACTTATGCCACATTTGATTCTTGAAATATATTGATTTGATATTATTGTGGAGATAAAACTCCTTTCACTTAGGACATCCATAACTTGGATTTCTTTCACCCTCAAAGCATTTCCAAAATTGCAATCCAATTTTCAGCTCAATCTATTTCTTTTTATGATAATTTTATATTGGTATGAGTATCAATCCTCATTACATCATACTGGTTTGATGTTATCTTCCAAAATATATCAACAATTATTTCATACCTAGTTACCAAGCATGAACATTTTTCGATAACTCAAAATCATGAGTACATAAATATTTCCTTTTCCTATTCCATAGGCAATAATCTTTCCTTCCATGATTAAGCATGATACCTATCCTTTTCTAAAGCATTAATTGATGTAAAAAAATCTTCTTCCAAAATAATTATGTATAGAATTTGTGTTGTAAATATTTCTTTCTCATTAGTCATAAGCCTTGATCGTTCCACTACCTTTCACTAATAATACCAATACCTTAACCTCTTAGCTTTACCAACCTTTTTGTAATCATTGAGTTCAATAATTCAATTTGAATTTCTCTCCTACTAGAGATACAACATTAAACCTTGTTGAAAAGGGTACTTATCTAAGTACATATACTCTCCTTCTTCCCCTCTTAGTGCTTTCCAAAATATTAGATCATCTTAAACTTGAACTCTTGACAATCATCATCTCTCTCCAAATTGGTTGAATTGTTTTATCATTCCTTGTTGGATTTTGAATGACTTTTTCTTTCCTTTTATCAATAGTAGAAGAATATCTCGTATCCACAAAGCCCCTTTTGTTGATGTGTCCAATAAGATTGCTTGAGGATCACTATGTCAGTTGTTTCTTCACCTTTGTGAGTTATTTCCATATTAATCTTTTAATTTGACAATATAATATCCTCCATATCCAATTTCTTTTGGAACATCTAAACATAACTTTACTTTCTTTGAAAATTTGGTAAGTTCAATCTACACTTCAACTAGTTTATGCTCTAATTGAACCCTTTGTCCAAATTGTTTGATTTTATTTCCAAAATTTTACCTTGCAATCATCTTTCAAAGTAATTTTATCCAAATTCTTGGTAATTTCTTTTTCCCATAACTTTAGACACTCTATGGTTGCTTGGTTTCTTTTCCCTATTTTAATTAGAACTCCAAATTGGCCTTGCTTATTTCGGTTGTTGGAATCATGTTGAATTTTATTCTTTGTAGGTTGATTCTTTTTTCAACCATTTTAGTCTCTAAAATTTATTCAAAGGTACTAACTCTTCACTCTTAGCTCCAATAATCATTGCAATATTTTAACCTACTAAATCAGGTATCTATCAAGGGTTATCCTACCTCCTAGATACCTCTCTTGTTGATTTTAATTCACCAAATGTAGTCTTTCTACTTCAACTAAGTTTTTGATTTATGCTATCAATTAGGTTTAGTCTAATAAAGCATACTCATAGATTCATATTGTCCTTACTAAATTCAAAATTCTAGACTCTTTGCAACTACAAGTTCCTATCAATAAGGGGAATTTCTTCAATTCTTTATATCCCTTGGACTCATTTAAACTATTTCATAGGGTGAAGGTACTCATTGGTATTACTCCATAACATTCCTATTGAACTTTATTTCATAATATTCCGCAATCCAAAGGTGTATCAAATTAAGTTGTTGGTTTAGGAATTTTCAACACCAGGGATGACTCTATCCTCGTCCCAAACTTAAACAATTTTTCAAGAATCTTAACTTCCCTTTTTTTTTCCCCTTTGTTCTTTTCCTATTGCCATCTTGGAATAAGAACTTTTCAACCATTATCTTCCTATAGGGTTTATGCATCACTTACGTAATGAGCTCATAGGTTCCAGAGTTGAACTTGGTAGCTTTGATACCATGCATAACGTGCCATTGTTCTACATGGTAAAATATTCTATGTTTAACCCTAAAGTGGATAGTTATACTACTAACATTATGAGCAATACAATTTCTCTTTTTATTTCCATAATATATGCACCATTTGAAACATAACCTATCCAAACTTTTCCATTTCATAATCAAAGAATCTTTTCAATATTATAAGCATGATTTCACTTTACATAAATGTATTCAAGATAAAATTTTGCGTTTATAAATTCATATAGATGGATACATGATTATATGCATAGCTTCAACAAGCTAGAATGAACTAGAAATACAAACTATTATAGATGTCCCAACATTGGTGCATACATTCTAGATGTCCCCAATACTAGTGTGCACATATTCAATTCTTGAATTAGAAATACCAATGGTCCAGAATGTCCTTCTCCCAAACCTTGGCTTCCAATTGCATGAGGAGAAGCATCACTCAAGTGCTTTTCCACCAACCATGGACTTTGCAGTCCCCCACACATCTACCAAACTTGGTAAGATGGCCCTCCCTTTGATGAATAGATTGGTTTGGTAACCTCATCTTTCAAATAGCATTTCCTGAGCATAGTGATGTGTGCTACATGTCTAGAGCTTACCATAAATTCAACCTTTATTTCTATGATATTCTTAGCCTAGTATGTACTTGGATCATAGTGAATTGGCAGTATAGATAGTGTCTACCTACACTACTCTTTCCAAAGATTCAACACATTGTACTTTGAGTGAGGGTCATCTATTTTCACTACTACAATTGCTTGATCTGTATTTGACCATTAGTATTATATTCTAGGTTATTCCCTTTCCCATGGATTATCCTAACCCTGGGAATAACCTTCCCATTAACTTATATCTAAATGAAATTGCTACAAGTATCTCAAAGAAACTCTATTTTACCAATTAACCATACGGATAAACATAATGTCACACCATTAAATGACTCTATTTCAAAAGTACAATCTCAACAATAAAAGTCTCCATTCAAGAGTTTAATCTCAACAATAAATAACTCCAATCAAAGTATAATCCCGTTAATAAATGACCTTAATCAAATCTATAATCTTAAAAAATAAATGACTCCCATCAAAAGAATAATCTCATCAAATAAATGACCTCAATCAAAAGTATAAACTTCAACAATAAATTACTTCAATCAAAGATAAAATCAACAATCAAAAGATTGATCCTATCATATAGGTTAATACCAAGCTATGTGCTTCAATCAATAATCAAGTAAACATCCAAACCAAACAGGTTATTCTCAACCTATGGTTTTAATCAATAATTAGGTAAATATCCCAACCCAGTAGGTTGTTCCCAACCTAGGGTTTCAACCAATAATCAAGTAAATATCCCAAACCGGTAGCTTATTGCCAACCTAGGGTTTCATTTGAAAGTAATTAATGATAAAGTGATCAATCAAGTATAGATTATTAATGTGGTTTACATGAAATCACATACTATCGATGATATATATAACATACCATAATTACCATTGTATTTCTAAGCTTATTATTTACAAGGGTTTACCTAGAATTATAAACTAACAATGTCAAGTCAACACGTGATATTGATATATTCCACATTTCACATTTTATATATGTATAGTATAGACTAACTACATATAATCTAAATAGAAACATCATAATATATTTTCCTATATAGGGTATATATAAGTATTAACCCAATATGATAGGTTTCTTCAACATAATAAACAACCAAGAAGCATGCAAGCATATATAGGCATCTCACACAAGTAAAAGACAATATTTCAACATGGCAATATAATAAACAATCTTTTCAACATAATAATAGACTAGAAATTAGCATGCATGTTTAAAGATCCAACTAATTAATCCTCTCTCCTTGATTAATGGCTCTAGCTTGCTTTCAAATTCCTCCAAGAACTTCCAAAATCCTCTTCTAGCCTCTCACTAGTTCTCTCCACAAATCCAATGTGAATTAACAAAACAACTCTCAACCTCACAAACACTCAAGGTTATGTGCATGATCATCATTGAAAAAACAAGACCTTAAGTGGCAAAAAATTAGAAAAATCACAGTTAGGAAACTTGACGTAAAAATTTGAATAAGTTATCTATATTATTTCAAAAATATGTAAGAATAGAATTTGTAGAAAATTCAATTTAGTTTCTAAACTACTAGGTTTTTTTTTTTTTTTAAATCTATTTGGTGAAAATTTGAAATTTCAATGCAGTAGTACTTATATTTTAGGGAAAACTAAGAAGTAGGTGTATGTCGACCACCCTAACCACAATAAAATGATAATATTTTTTATAAGATTTTAGATATAAGTAGAGGACTCATGTCTTGATGTGATGCATATTTTTTGTAATTTTTTTCCAAGTAAATAATTAATTATGATTTTTTATTACAACTTTTAAAAATATAAAAACTTGTATGTCTGACCACCTTAACTTGGTCAAAACTTCATGATATTCATTTTTTTTTAATCTTGTATTATGCAAAGCATAGAATGTGACGTATGTTTTGGATTCAAAAAATGTGATATTGTTTGAAAGCTATATATGCTTTTCAATTACCCTATCAATCAAGACTTTAGTCGTAATTCAAATAGAAAATGAATAATAATAATTTATTAAATTCATAGTAAAGCATAATTTATATTGGTGGAAAGCTGAGAATCTCCTTTAAAAACCCTTTGTATTTCATCAATTTTGGGTAAAAAAAAGTCATCAGCCACATACCCTACACATACCCATCATATCACCACTTTTTGGCCCATCATGATCCTGCACATACCCTCAACTCTCTTTGTATAGAAATTGCAAAAATATAGCACAAGGAAATCAGATTGATAAGTGATGCATTTGGTAGAATGAGCATCTCTATTTATACTAATTTTTGAGCAACCAAAGGCTACAAACAAGTATTTATGTCATCTTTCATCCTCATGCAACAACTCACCAAGCTAACCCACAAGTTTGCAACACATCAAAGTCCTCACCATTTAAATGGTTGAGTCGGCTAGATATTTGGGAAAACAAGCTCAAAACAAGTTTCCTAATTTGAATCCCTTTACAAAATGTTGTCAAGTTTTCACTTGACTAAGTCTCTATTCTATTTGCAATCTTATGCATAATTTGAAGACATCATAAGCATCGCAAACTCTTGTTTATATGGTGCCACCATGAAATGTTAGCACCCATGATAATAACACGGGATTTGATTGCTTCTAAAGGCATTTAAAATAGTTTATACTTCCCTTCTAATGCTTACACAGTAGTGCATGTCTCATACATGCTTCCTTCATTGGTTTTTGACTTGGTCTTACAATATTTTATGGGCTAGTTGGTATTCCATTAAAGGTTACACTAACTATGTTATATGCACTTTATTCTTTTCTAGTGCTTCATTTAAAGTCGGTGCTATACTATGTGCTTTAAGATTAACACAACACACACACATATATATATATGTGTGTGTGTGTGTGTGTGTGTGTATAAATATATATACTTATATATATATATCAAAATATATATATATACATATATATAACTATATATATTCATTTCATAGAGTTAATCAAATACATGTAATTAATAAACATATATATATATAATATAAATATAAAGAATAATATTTTGTATATGTATATATATACAATTATATATATACATATACATAATATCATTTTAATATCTTTATAAAAACAAAACACACAATTACATCAATCGACATACATACATAGAATTAATATATATGTCACCTTACTCCAATTGGTATTCCTATGTATATGGGTAATCCATCCATGAGCATGTGTAGGTACGTCTACCTATGTATACTCATGTACAGTATTCACTCATCTATATGAGTTTATCTAGGAATGTACATATATTGATACATATACATCTTATGCATATAACTCATCGATATAACAATACACACACAAGGAAATATTTCCACTTATTATCAAGACTCATCACATTCCTCATTCCAAACATTCATAAATAAGATCACAATTCAATATAAACACACACAACTAGACTAAAGATCACTTACGATCTACCCAACTAGCTCAAATCAACAAAGACCAACTAGGGCGCGAGTGTATGAATGCTCAGTAAGACTAAATTAGAGGTTAATAGACCATTTTATTCTTCTGAGTGATACTTCCCCTCTCTTCCAAAGGCTTGAACCTGTTACTACATTCAATTTAGTTCACCATAGCAGTATTTAGCCAAATTAGTGCATTCATATACCTTTCATACATGCAATATTCACATTATATATTTCATATATTGAATCATAAAGAATTTAATTGAATAAAACATTCATTCAACATATTTCTATCAAAATTCATAAATAAAACACATTCACATTTATTGAAGCAATTTACCAAAAAGGGTAATAGTAACTCGGTAACTAAGAGATGGGGTGTAATAGATATAATCTGGGTTTTAATATGAAATCACCTTTTATCTTTCAAGGAGCACAATATTAGGATCACATTTTTCCTTATTCTTGGGGAGCAATGGGTTAGTTAGCCATCTTCTAGAAGTATTCCTTCTAACAATGGATCCCTTTATCTCCTTAAAAATTCAGTGTAGCAAGTACACTAACATTTTAAGGGGGGCATATGGTCCCCCGCTCATTATTTGCATAGGAGATGGTCCCCTTTTAGTGATGATAACATACATCTCCTAGGAAGTGTGACCTTGTCAACCAAAGTGTAGCCTTCTTAATCCATTTGATGTGTCTCCCTTTTGGCGATATTGGAAAAAAAATTGTGTCCTATGAGTGTGATCTTTCTTGGCATATGGCATTCCTCTTGGTCGTAATGTTGTCTAGTATTCTCTAAGGCATGAATTTCTCTTCCCTTGACTAGTCCTCTCTTGATGGTGATATCATGTGTGATTTTCCTTAAGGGGTGATCTTCGTGGATTAAGGAAAGCTCCTTTGAGTGTTACCTTTTTTGGTGATGTTATTACAAAATCCCTTGAGGCTTTTTTGGCATATTCATCCCTACTGCCACTAAAATTTGGCATATTCATCTCCAATGATGTTAAAATTTTGCATATTTTTCCCCTTGTGACATTAAAATTTGTCATATCTATCCCCCTATGACATTAAACCTTGGAGACTTTTCTCCACTTTTTTCATGGGAGTCAAAATTAGTGTAGCATTGACATAGCATCTTGTGGCACCTTATCAAGGTTATCAGGGAGTATAACTCCTGGTATGGTTGTTATGCACAAATCTTGAATACCTAGTGTATGTTTTCCATTCTTTAGACCTTTTTATAGGCACATATTGTAGACCTAGTATGTGTCTCTCATTTTACCTTGTCTTGGGGGCTCACCTAGTGAATATCAAACTTCACTAGCCCGCATGTCTCCCAATTTGTGATTCACCTAAAAAATATCAGACTTTACTATTATGTGAGTTGGGAACACCTTTTAACATGGCCATCTAACCTATAATACAACTTGATTTCTAGTGGAGCCATGTGTTCCATGAGTGATGTGTATAACTTTAGTCCTCATGGAACATGTTCTTTATTCGATGAATGAAGTTTGGTATTTGAGACAATTTAAGACTAAAGTCTCTTTTCCTTACCGACTCAAGTCTTTTAGTACAACCACTATGCTTTATTTTATTCCCTTTCATTTTTTTTTTAATTTCATCGTCTTTATGTTCTATGGTATCATGTGTGTTTTCATCATGTATGCTTCATTTTTTTTGACATGTATGTTTGTGTATATTCTTTTGTTGCATATCATACATGTGTATTCCATTGTGCTTATGTTTTTTTTCCATGGGATCTTAGAGCCTATGGGCTTGGCCATCCCCCTTGATCCTCAATCATGCTATCTCTTTAACATTTGTACAATCAAACCCATCTTGACATATATTTCTCTAATTTACTGTGAATCTGAGCGTAAGTTCATAATATCACTAAATTGGGGACTAAATATAGTGTTGAAAATTGTCACCCTTAACAACTTCACAATATGTTTGGTCCCCCTAATTTATTGGACTTAATTAAGCTTCTAATTTTCCAAATTATGCATTCCAAGGCCTAATTATTACCTTTTTCTAAAGGATTAAAAGCATTGAATAAATGAATCCAATTGTTATTTTGCTCCCGACTAAGTGTGTCCTAGAAATTTTGGCTAGGACATGGATGAATGGGTCCCTCTTCTTAGGCAAGACCCAAATTCAAATTATTTGTTGATGAATTTTTTAACATCCAAAATTTAATATATCAAGTGTTGGCTTTCAAAATTTATTTACATATAAATACCTAATTATTTTATCATTTGAAATCTAACAAGAAATAACAAGAAATATATTGGAAAAATTATGATCAAGATCACTATTCAACAAGTCAAGACCAATATTTCAAAGCTTTATTGTAGGAATCCAAAATCTTAACATCTCATCAAATTCTCTATGAGTTTATGTGTGTTCATGTTCATGTTTTGTGAAGGCTAACCTTTGTTGTAGGTCTCCAAAGCATTCAAGCATTGAATCATTCAAGAAAATCAAGATCCATATCTTCAAGGTGATGTATATGACTTCAATCCTTTAAGGAAGTCATTGAAGGGTGGTGAGTTGCAACATTTTGTTTATTCATCATTTCTTCCTTTCAATTATCATTCCTATCATTGACATTTCCATTGTGGAAGTGGAAATACTTACACAGGGTTTGACTAAGGAAAGCTCCTAAATGGCCGAACATTTTATCCCTTTTTAAATGTGCAAGTTATTAGTTTGAAGAGGATCAAGAAAATATTGAAAGAAAAATCTTGATTTTTTCATTCAAAGCCCTAAAACTTATCAAGCTATGAAAACTCACTTATGCAATTTATTGATGACATTCTAATATTCTACAATCGAGAAAAGTAATCTCAGATCCAACACTAGGGGACTAAAAAATTAGTTTTAGGACTCCTAATAAAAGACTCATTTTCCCATGGGTGACTGATTCCCTCGACACATGCTAGATCCTACTTTTGGTTATAGGTACACATCATTCGATACTTCCTAGATCCACCTACAATTTACAATTTTAGTTTACATGCATGTTTCCAAAATATTGCATTTTTTTTATATTAGGTCATATAGTTCAATTAGATCAAACATTCCAAATCATTTCCAATTTATTTCTAAGACTCAAAAGGATTAGATCAAGGCCTGATGGAAAGGAGTCTAGATTACCATGAATGGGATGGCATCTACAACTTTGGGCTGAGCTAGGGCACTTGAGCCCTAGCCCATGATTGCTTCTGGTTTGTTCTGTGCGCTGAGGGGTGTTCTTGGTGACGTTTGGGGTAGAGCTTGCATTCTTACTAGTAATCTTTCCCGCAGAGGCTGCTTCCTCTTCTTTGGAGGTGACTCCTTCTTGCGTAGGGGTCTCTTTCCTTGTCTTATGTGGTCTCGCATGTGAGGCTACGACTATGGTGTGGGCTCGGGTCTGTTGTGGGGTGAAGGTGTGCGTTGGAGGGTTGTTGGGGGTCCCGTGTGCTGGGTGGCCCCATTCTTTGGGTGGCGTAGGTGTTCCTCTCAGGGGTGGGATCAAGCTTTTCAAGCTGCCCTTCTCTTATTTTGTGTGAAGGGAGAATGGTGAGTGGGGTTGTTGTCCCCACTGCCAGCCATGGAGCTTTGGGTTATGTGCCCTTCTTGGGCCCCTCAATGGATTATCACTCAGCAGTAGGTGCCAAGTCATCTTCCCAGGATGCGAAGATTTTTTAAAATAATTTATTTTCTCCTGATTCGGGAGCTAGTAGAATGGGGTCGTCTAGTGGGTCGCACATTATGAAGATCAATGGGTGTCTGGAACGTTGTAAAAAGAGGCCAAAGTTGGTTATCCTATTGGAGATGATTGTGGAAGACAGATTATTACTCGGGTCACTCTTTATTGTGTAAGTTTATGGGGATTCATATCTCATTCCAATTCCTGGAGTCATGGGCCCAACGGACTTGGATGCCGAAGGGTGAGATGGAGCTCATGTTGCTTGAAAATAACTATTTCATGGTTACTTTTAATTGCATGGCGGATTGTATTAGGGTCTTTGAAGGAGGCCCTTATTTTTACAACCAGATCAGGTGATTTATTAAACCTTCGCATGCAGGGTTTGATCCTTCCAAGGAGATTCCAACTCATGTTCTGGTGTGGGTTCAGCTCCCTCATTTTCATGTGGAGTGTTGGCGGGATGATGTTATGCACCTGTTGGCCTCGATGCTTGGTAAGCCAGTTGGCTCTGCGCAACAGACTCAGGTTAAAAAGGTAATGACTTTTGCTCATATTTGTGTTGAAATTGATTTAAGTAAGCCATTACCAAATTCTATGGATATATGTGTGCAGGTCCTTATTCGTGGTTGTAGCAATTGGATTACGAGACTCTTCCTTTTCGCTGTCACCTTTGTCATGAATATGGTCACATATTTTGACGATGTCCAAGGGCTAGGCCCTCAGAACCCTAGTCTTCTCAGCTCCCTCGCAAGCCCCCAGGGTTGACAAGGGGAAGGGTCCCATTCTGAGTGAAGTGGTTGGTGTTGATGGTTATGTTCTTGTCAAAACTCGTCACATGAACCGGGGTCAGAAGAGGACCTTGATGGAAAGATAGGATGAAGACACCTTCAATAGATTTGAGGTTTTAGATGATCTCAGCCAATAGGAAATGAACCCGAGCTTAGTGAATCTGAATTAGGATGTGTTGGTTTCTGAGTAGGAGGGTCTTTTGTTTGAAGCTACTCAAATTATGCAGGATGTAGGTACTTTGCAAATGGAAACTAACCTTTAGATGGGGGTTAGATTGGAGTCAGTTCCTATGATTGCAGGGAAGAAGGGTGTGGGGGATGGATCTTCTCTAGTGGGGAAAGCAGGTTCTGAAATGGTTAATAATAGCAAGTCTCCTTCCCAGTTGGGTCTCCTTCAAAAGGACCCAAAAAAAGGGGTGGGGGAGAAATCCTCCAAGCTTAGTAGAAAAAAGGATTTGGAAAGGATTAAATAACAGGGGAGACTTTGGTGGAGTCAGGGTCCGTTAAGACCCTGGATTCTCATTTCTCATGTCCCTTGAAATGATTGTGTTGTCTTGGAATATAAGGGGCTTGAATAGTGGCCCTAGACAAAAAGTTTTCCATGCTTTGATTAGAAGTCATTCTCCTGATGTTCTTTTCCTTCAGGAGACTAAGTTATTAGTTGAGTGTATGTTGGGGTTGATGCCTAAGCTATGGGGAAGTGGTGAGTGCCAGTGTATTGAGGATCTTGGATCGGCTGGAGGAGTGGCTTGTCTATGGAACCCTCACAAGATTCACCCTCTTTGGTGGATGTCTTTTAAGTCTTCTTTATCTATGAGTGCCTCTTGTTTTGAGACTAGGGAGTGTATACTCTTCTCTAATATCTATGCACCTATTGAGATTCAGGGTAAGAAACTTTTGTGGTCCCATATCAAGTTTGTTCATAGCATGGTGCCTTACCTTCTGTGGAATGTGGCTGGAGATTTTAATGCCATTTCAGAGCTCACTGAGAAGTAGGGTGGTATTGCCAGATTGGAGGCTTCTGCGCTACTTCTTCGGGATAATATTGTGGCTTTGAATCTTGTTGACATCAAGCCCACCAATGGTCAGTTTATCTGGAACAATCGAAGGGTTGGGGAGAGTTGCATTGCTAAGCGTCTAGACTGTTTTCTGGTTTCCTATTTTTGGGTTGGTGGTCGGTGCTCCACTAGCTCTGAAATTTTGGATTGGAGGGGCTCAGATCATTGGCCTATCAAGCTTTCCATTACTTCTTCTCGCATGCCTCGATCTCCTTCTTTCAAGTTTCAGCTTATGTAGTTGCGTGACCCCTCTCTACATGGCCATGTCACTGATTGGTGGAGGTATGGTAGACCTACTTATGGTATGAAAATGTATACCTTTGCTAAGTTATTGCAATTTGTGAAGTACCAGCTTAAACGCTGGAACTGTTGGTGCTTTGGGAACATTTTCCATGAGAAGAGTGTTGCTTAGGCTGAGTTGGATAGTATTACGAGGGTGATCAGGGAGGATGGGATAACTAAAGATCTGCTTTAGGAGGAGGCTAGGGCTTTCAAGGCACTGGAGGAGTGTGAGCTGCGGGAGGAAATTTTTTGGAAACAAAAGGCTCGGATCGAGTGGCTGCAAGAGGGTGATAAGAATATTGATTTCTTCTTCAATTCGGTGAAAGCCAGGAGACATGGCAATTCTATCTCGATTCTGGTAAATGAAAGGGGGGAGAATCTTTCCTCTTTTTAGGAAATCTCAAGTGAGGTTGTGCAGTTCTTTACTTCATTATTTAGGGAAGACTCGCAGGGGGGTCACCTGAGGAAGCTCGGGTTCTCTCCTGTATTCCTCTTGTGGTTTCTAGGGAGATGCAAGTGCATCTTATGGGTGACATTTCTTTGGAAGAGTTGGAGGGGAATGTGTTCCAGATGAAGAAAGGGAAAGCTCCTAGCCCTGATGGCTTCCCTATTGAATTTTTTTAGGAATTATGGGATATCATCAAGATGGTCTTATTGGTAGTTGTTCACGAGTCATATAAAAATAAGCAGATGTTGCATGCTCTGAATTCTACTTTCCTTTCCCTCATCCCCAAGTGTGAGGGGGCAGATAAGTTAACTCAATTTCACCCTATTTCCTTGTGCAATGTGATTTATAAAATTATATCTAAATTGATTGTTGATAGGCTAAAAAAGTGGCTTACTGTGCTTATCTCTAAGGAATAGGGTGGTTTTGTGGCGGGAAGAAAAATCCTGGATAGGGTGGTTATTGCAATTGAGACCATTCACTCTATGGATATCTCCAAAGATAAGGCGATGTTCATCAAGCTGGATATGGCTAAGGCTTATGATAGAGTTCAGTGGTCCTTCCTTCGGAAGGTGCTTGGTGCCTTTGGGTTTGGGGAGGACTAGATTCAATGGGTTATGAGTTGTGTTACCTCGTCCTCGTTCTCTGTTCTTATCAATGGTGAGCATTCTGAACTCTTAGGTGCTTCTCGTGGTTTGCATCAGGGAGACCCCCTCTCTCCTTATTTATTTCTTCTCCTTGCTAAAGGTCTTGGTCACTTGTTGAGAAGGAATGTGGAGTTAGGTCTCATTCGGGTTTGGAGGTGGGGAGGGGATTTTCCTCCACAGTCTCATTTACAGTTTGTGGATGACACTGCTTTTATGAGTTTGGCTACTATTAGAGAATCTTCAAATTTGCGCAGGGTGTTGGATGTTTATCTTGCTGCTTCGGGACAACTGATTAATGAGGATAAGTCCTCCATATTCTTCTTCAATACTTCAGAGCCCATTTAGAGGCAGATTGCTCATATCTTGAGATTTCAGATTGGGGCTCTCCCTTTGACCTACCTTGGTATTCTTATTTCCATGGGTAGGCTGCCCAGCGGTTCTTGGCAGAATTTTCTAGACAAATTTTGTGTGAGAGTGAATCATTGGACACACAGGTGGCTATCTTTTGCTGGTCGTGTTCAGTTACTCAAGTCTATGGTGTAGGCTCTTCCCATTTACCATTGCATGATCCAAGTGGCCCCTATGGGTTTTGTTAAGGAATTAGACTCCTTAGCAAGACAGTTTTTATGGGCTGGTAGCTTGATATCCTCTAAATGGAGTCTTGTCAGATGGGATGTTGTTTGTAGCCCGAAGCAGAAGGGTGGTCTTGGATTAAGGCAGTCTACTGTGTCTGGGGTGGCATTGGCTGCTAAATTGCATTAGCGGTGGTGTGTGGAATAGGATTAAATCTGGGCCTGAATTTTATCCCATAAGTATTTCCCTGGGATCCCTTGGATGGATATTCCTCGTTATCCCCTTATGGGGAAAGGTTCGGTGATTTGGGGCATGCTAAAAAAAGGGGCTATGCTCATCAAGGATGGCTTATTTTGGATTTGCAAAAGAGGGGTGGAGGCACATTTTTGGACTGACTCTTGGGATGGTTTCCCTCCCATTGTTTCTTAGTTTCCTAATTTGTTGACTCTGTGTCAAAGGTTCCAAGAGGCTGGTTGGTCGAGAGTGAGTCACTTTAAGTCCTTTTCGTCTCATGGTCAGCTGGAGGAGGCGAGATGGAAAAACCCTGAGGAATGGCCTGTTGTTGGTATGGAGGAAGAGTTTGTTGTGCTTCAGAATATCCTTGCCAGTCATCGGTGTAGTTCCCTCCCGGATGGGGATGTTTTGGCCTAGTCTCCCAATCCCAAGAGTGTCTATACTGTCTCTTCAAGATATCAGGGGTTATTAGCCCAGAGGTAGGATGATGTGGAGGTTCACTGGTGGAAGAATGTGTGGAACAAGTTCTCTTGGCCAAAGTGCAACTGCTTTATTTGGACTTTGGCGTGGAATAGATGCTTGACTTGGGATAATATTAGGAAGAGGGGGTTCCAGGGCCCTTCTATCTGTGATTTGTGTGGAGTTGGGGAGGAGGATTCATCTCACTTGTTTTTTTAGTGCCCCTTTGCTATGCATCTTTGGAATTCTTGGTGGGGTGTCTGGAAAAGCCCATGTGCTCATGCCTCTTCCCTGGTGGATTTTTGGAGTAGTTTGGGTAGACCTCCTACTTCGGCTTCCTTTTAACAAGTTGTGTGGTATGTTGGGCCTACTTTCATGCTATGGCAGATATGGTTGGAATGAAATCGTCGTATTTTCCATGGCAAAAAGTTCTTAGTCCAACAAATTTGGCAAAGAATTTTAGGTATGATTCAGGAGACTATAGAGGCTAAATGTGATGTGGAGTTCCCTTTGGAGAGACGAGATGCTAAGATGGTGGAGAGACTGGGGATTCAGGGATTGTCTATGACATCTTCCTGTGTTAGGAGAGGGAGGGTGAGAAAGAAAGTTCAGAGGTTGGGAAGATGGATGCCCCCTCTAGTTGGCATTTTGAAGATAAAAACTGATGGTTCCTTAGGAGGCAATCTTGGGCCTACTGGGATTGGTGGTGTTGGTAGGGATTTTTCTAGCTCAGTGATTTTCTTCTTTGTTGTTCATGAAGGGATGCAGACTGTCAACCTTATGGAAGGTTTGGCGATCCTCTACACTTTGGAAAGGGCTTATGCTTTGGGGTGGCGCAAGGTGATCTATGAATCTGATTCATAGGTTCTGATTAATTTAATCAATGGTCGAAAGGTTTATGATGTTAGTTGGCAGCTGGCCAGGATGGTGCAGCAGGTTCTACAAATTAGCTCTTTGATGGAGTGGGTGTCTTTCGTCCATATTCCAAGGGAGTGGAATAGAGCTACTGATTGATTGGCCAAGTGGATTTCTGAGCATTTAGATGGTTGAAAGTTTGAGGAGTGGGAGCAGGGTTCCCCTGAGCGTCATCATGATTTGGAGGAGATTCTTGTTGAAGATGTAACTAATTTTGAACTGGGTTGACGTGGCTCTGACTTTGTTTCGCCATTTCTTGTTCACTTCTGGGGCTATTGCCCTTTTGTCTTGTAATGCTCTTTCTTGATTTTCAATAAATTTTTTACCCCTTTTATTAAAAAAAGATCAAGGCCTGATTGGATCACCTTTGAGGTTGAAATTCAATCTTTATACCTTATGGATTTGCATCCAAATGAAACCCTTGGAAAAGTGGAATTGGTCCAAGGTTCTTTACACTTAGAACTCATTCATCCCATTTCCATTTTTTTCTATGTTTGGTCCCCTTAATTTATTAGACTTAATTAAGCTCCTAATTTTCCAAATTATACATTCCAAGGCCTAATTTGTACTATTTTTTAAAGGACTACAAACACTGAATAAATGCATCCACTTTTTATTTTTCTCCCTACTAATTGTGTCTTGGAAATTTGGGCTAGGACATGGATGAATGGGTCCCCCTTCTTATCCAGGACCTAAATTCAAATATGTTGTTGACGAATTTTTAACATCCAAAATTTAAATATCAAGTGTTGTCTGTTGAAATCTAATGACATATAAATACCCAATTATTTTATCATTTGAAATCTAACGAGAAACAATAAGAAATCTATTGGAAAACTTATGATCAAGAGCACTATCCAACAAGTGAAGATGAACATTTCATAGCTTTATTGCAGCAATCCAAGATCTTAACATCACATCAAATTCTATGTGAGTTTATGTGTGTTCATGATCATGTTTTGTGAAGGCTAACCTTTGCTGTAGGTCTTCAAATAATTCAAACATTCAATCATTCAGGAAAAGAAATATCCAAATCCTTGAGGTGATTTGTATGACTTTGGTTCTTTAAGGACGCCATTGAAGGGTGGTGAGTTGCAACATTTTATTCATTCATCATTTCTTCCTTCAATTATCATTCCTATCATTGACATTGCCATTGTGGGAGTGGAAATACTTACACCGAGTTTTATTGAGGCAAGCCTCTAAATGGCCCAACATTTTATCCCTCTTTGAATGTGCAAGTTATAAGTTTGAAGAGGATCAAGGAAATATTGAAAGAAAAATATCGATCGCTACATTCAAATCCCTAAAAGTTATCAAGCTAGGGAAACTCACAAATTTTATTGATGAAATTCTAATAATTCTATAACTGAGAAATAGAATCTCACATCCAACTCCAGAGGATTGCAAAATTAGTTTTAGGACTCCTAATCAAAGATCCATGTTCCCATGGGTGATTGAGTCCCTCTGCACATGTTAGATCCTACTTTTGGTGAGAGGTACACACCATCTGATACTTCCTAGATCCACCTATAATTTACAGTTTTATTCTACATGCATTTCAAGAATATTACATTTTTTATATTAGTTCATATAGTTCAATTGGATCAAACATTCCAATTCATTTCCAATTCATTTCTAAGACTCAAAAGGATCGGATCCAAGTCTAATTGGCTCACCTTTAAGGTTGAAAGTCAATATTTATACCTTGTGGATTTTCATCCTAATGAAACCCTTAGAAAAGTGGAATTGATCCTAGGTTCTTTACACTTAGAACTCATCCATCCCATTTCCATTTTTTCTATGTTTCACTACAAAAATCAACAAGTTTTTGGGAATAATAAGGAAACATCTGACAACAAAGCTCATTGATGATTTGATGAGAAAAAGGGGAACTATAATGTCTTCTAGGATAAGGTTCCAAAAATAAAAGATATTTAGAATAAAATCAAGAGGAATTTCCTTAATAAGAGAGTGAATATAGAATATATAGGCCCTCCTAATCTCAATAGTGTTCTTCATGTGAATGTAAAAAAAATTATATTAGAGGTAGATCTAGGTTAGATTAGGGATATATTAGAAGCATAATAATCGTAAATCTATTTATAAATCAAATACTTCTCTACTATCATAGAAAAAAATATTCTTTGGGTGTATGTACTATTTAGCTTAATATTGAGTAGTGTAGGACCCTTATTAAATAAATCAAACCCAGACTACTCAATTGATCCACAATGCCAAGATCTGGCATTAAAGATACCTTGGACTTGATTGATAATCAAGATTGATTAGTTTCTCAAAAGAACTAGTGTTCTTCATTCTATTTGAGTTGGTTGTGTCAAAAGACCCATCAACACCTAGTGTAATAATCTAGTGTTGAAGTGGTATAAATTTTTATATGAAAGATTCTATTTGACCTAAACCTAAGTTGAACTTAACTCTCCCTCTTATATATATATATCCAAATTTGATTGATATTTCAAGTTTCTTTTTTTAATTTAGTACTATATTTGTATCCCTTGAGTTACTTTACAACTATACATGCAACTTTCACTTTGAATTCCAAAATAAAATTCAAATCTAAGCCCAAAGTGTCTTGTTTCCAACTAGTCATTAATTGTCAACTCAATTGCAAAATATTTAAATTTATATGAAGGGGTTTTGTATACAAGGAAAAAATCCCTTCAACTCATTTAATCATCATAAGATCATCCATTATCATTCATTCAAAAGTAGTAATAAGGTGTTATGTGATCAAAGAGAGCATGTAGCATCAATTCATAAAGAAAGATTTAGACATTTCCATTCTACTTGACATGTCTATGAACACATACAAATAAATATCAAAGGGGCTTTACTAGTTTGTGTAAGGTAGAAAGCTATAATTAAAATATGTATCTTAGAATAGTAGGTTCTAAATATATATTTTAGTATAATCATTTTCTAGATTAGTTTAGAAAAATGTATTTATGATTAAGCTAAGCAATTGGTTCAAGGTGACACTTCCACATTCAAAGCCACAAATCATATTGAAGGCCTCAAAAGTTGATATTAGAACAATAAATATGAAATTGAACCTCAACAAAGAACAATCATTTTTTATAAACTAATAAAACATGGATCATACAAATCTAATTACTAATCACTAAATTGAATAAGAAAATAAAATATTCTTCATCATTCTTAAAATTAAAACACATATTCATCTTTATAAATTTATTATTAACTTGTTTAGATACTTTTGAATATCATTTTATAACTAAACACTTTTACCTAAATTGATCGCTACATTAGTTGTCTAATGGAATAACTAGCCTAAATAATTTTAAAATAGTGTCTTTTTCTTTTCAATATTAAACTTGATTATTGATGATAGATAATATCTTAAGAAACGAAATTCCTAAACAATCTTTACATTGAACTTATATTCCATGAGACCCCGATTGGTTGTAGTATAATATAACTTAGTTAAACTTAATGGAATTTTTTATTTAATTCCCTTTTCAACTAGACCAATAAGCACGGAGATTTAAAATTGATTAATCTTAGTTTTCTTAAAGAGATTTCACGTTAATTAGATTAGACCTGCCAGTGTACATGGACCACACGAGTCGATGCATCGGTACTCCTCCGCACAAGGAATTCAAGATAAGGTTTGATGATTTTATCTCTAAATCGACGCTTAGCCTCAAAATGTTTCAGGAGTGCCAGACTAAATCGTTGGAATAATTTCATTTCACCGTTGTAATAAGCAACCAGAGATCCACCGTGAGACGTAAAATAACTTGATTTGGAGTGTTGTCCCATTTGTGGGTAACTGCCGTGGCTCTGTTACACAACGATGGCCTCAATCCCACGTCCTCCGCATGCAGTAGTGGCGCCCTTTCCTGCAAAAAGCCATGTGAATCTGCTCATGGACCTTTCCAAGCTCTTGGCCGCCAGAGGATTCTTCGTAACTTTCATCGTAACAGACTGGATGGAACGGCAGATCTTCAAAACGCCCAACGATTCCGCGGCCGTTTCCCATCAGTTACAGCAGCAAGGCCTGCACATTCGCTTTCTGGCTGTTCCGGATGCGCACCCTACCGACCAGACGAGTACAAGGCTTTACCGAGTACTTCCTGGCCGCGCAAAAGTTAGGCCCCGCCATGGTTCGACTCCTGCACAGCACGGCCAATGACGCCCCGCCGATCACTTGTATTGTTAGTGATTGCTTCATGTCTTGCACTCACCAAGTAGCCACATCGCTGGCTGTGCCTCGCGTCATATTCTGGACTTACTGCACCTCTGCGGCCATCTCACTCTCCAATTCTCGGATGCTTATGGAGAAGGGATATATTCCAATTAATGGTGAGTCCAACCTTTTATTTTTACTGATTGATGATTTTAACTATATTTATACTTCTGTATTTATTAGTAGTGTTGTACTTCTCGTATGCAGTGAAGGAGGCAGGGCGGCCTGAAAACCTGATCACTTGTCTTACGGGTAAGATTCCCCCTTTGAGGCCAACGGACCTTCACACTGTCTTCAGAGGTCAAGACACGGCCGCTTCCTTGTTTCAAGTGATGATGTACGAATCCGAGTTTCAGAACAAGGCGGATTATGTGCTTATCAATGTGTTCGAAGAGTTGGAAGGCCCCCAGGCTGCAGAGGGTCTCTCCAAAGGCTACCCTGCTCTGCCCATCGGCCCTGTCTTTCTTCCCGAGTTCCTCCAAGCCGATAAATCCTCTGTAAGTGTTGCTACCAGCCTGTGGGAAGAGGACCTAGATTGCCTTAAATGGCTTGAGACTAAGGCACCATCCTCCGTTCTGTTCGTCTCTTTTGGGAGCATCTTTGTGATGCCGATGGCGCAGTTGCAAGAAGTGGCTCTGGGGCTGGAGGCCAGCCAGCAGCCTTTTCTGTGGGTATTACGGCCTGACATAGCCGAGGGAAAGCCCGTGGTTTTGCCCGAGGGATTCACACAACGACTTGGGGACCGTGGAAGGATTGTGCAGTGGGCGCCTCAGGTGAAGGTGCTGTCCCATCCCTCTGTTGGCGGATTCTTAACGCACAATGGATGGAACTCAACCTTAGAAAGTATAAGCATCGGAGTGCCTATGATTGGATGGCCTCTCGGGGCAGAACAGTTTCATAACTGCAGATTTTGCAAAGACATATGGAAGATTGGCATGGATTTCGAATCTCGAGTTGAAGATGAAAATGCTCTGATACCCTGGGAGGAGGTGGAGAAAGTGGTTCGAGCGATGATGGAAGGGCCCCAAGGAAAGGAATTAAGAAAGAATGCAGCAAGGTTGAGAGAGGCTGCTAGGAAAGCAGTTTTGGCAGGGGGTTCCTCTTATCGAAATTTGGATAAATTTACCAGGGACATGACTGCAAGAGCGAATTCCGAGATAGAATAAATCAAGGTTTTTATGGTTTTATGTTGTATCCTACGGGCTATAATATGTGATAAGAAAGAGACTCAAATGCTTTTCATGGGTTCGTTTCGGGCTTCGAATTTGACGGCCCCTTCAAGTTTTGTAAAAAAAATTCAATCTATTATTTGAATAAGAATGAATAATTATGATGTAGAGTTAAATATTTTTCGCTACCAGTTAAAAGGATCAGAGTTCATTTCGGTCCTGAGCATATACATTATTTTTTCTACAAGTTAGAATGAAAATTTCCATGTGTATTTGTTTTGGTTGGGAAAGGGTTGTTTTGCTTAGGTGAGATTTTGAGCATATACATACAACTTTATTTATAGTAATATATTTTATTTAAGTTATCAATAATGACATCTAATGATGGTTAAGTTGTGGTGTTGTTCTAGTCATCATGGTTCAAACCCACTAGGGTGTAATTGTTGAATGTTCAAATTGGGGATGAGGTTCTCCATTTGTGACCTCACTGGTTCATAGCTTCGGGTAAAAAAC
This sequence comes from Sequoia sempervirens, assembly GCA_007258455.2. Classification (NCBI taxonomy): domain Eukaryota; kingdom Viridiplantae; phylum Streptophyta; class Pinopsida; order Cupressales; family Cupressaceae; genus Sequoia; species Sequoia sempervirens. The sequence continues at coordinate 100,492,041 of VDFB02000363.1, read as the reverse complement.
GTTTACCCCTTAAAAAATATTAAAAAAAATACTTCATTCAAGTTATGGATGGTCAATCATATTGAATTTATAACTAAACACATTTAATTTTAACTTGAATTGAATCTACATGGAAACTTGTTTATTTTTTTAAATAAGAAGATTTGTTACCACATGTACAGTCCTACTCATTAGATTATGATTCATTTAACTTTAATTACTAGCATTTGGACCTAAAGGAAGTGCGAGGATTATGCCAATAGAAAACTATATGTATGCTAATATGATCGAGATAGTGTTTGTGCATGGGCGTGTATGGATGTCATGTGCTACAAATTTTAGTTGCATGTGGCTGAATTAAACAATTAATAATAAGTGGTAAATAATGGAATGAAATAAACTTGGACAAATCTCGAAATTTTCCTTTAATGAAATTAATTATTAAATTTGATTTTGAAATATTTGCATTTAATTCATAAAGCATTACAAATGAAAAAAGAAAGTTGTCATCAAATTGGTAAAATACACTGCAAATAGAAATAAAATGTTTCCATCGAGTTGGAAAATGAATATTTATTTGGATTTTATGTGATAAGTGAGCTTTTGGAGGCTTTCACTTTATATTTTGGAGGTCTTTACTAGTAAAAGACCACTGGTTTACCATTAAACGACAACTAAAACTTTTTTCCCGATAAATCAACAGTGGTTTGTAGGCATGAGACTTGTTTTAGGCACAAATATCACACTATATGTAGCATATCTGCTAAAAATAAGTAAATCAAAATATTTTACAAAAATATTATTGTATTGCTTACAAGTTATAGTCTAGCACAACTCTTTTTGATCTCTTTGTAATTCAACAACTCTTTTTGAAATCTATATAATTGTAATTTTTTTTATATATAATAGGTATATATATATAAAAGTAGAATTATAAAATAATGAACACCCATTACTTTTCAAGATTACACACAAAGCAAAAACCTTAAATTTACTTTTCAATTAAAAATAATTTTCTAAGTTGATAAAATATTGAAGATAATCTTAAAAATATTGTAAAACTAAAAAAATCATTGATTACATTATCCTTGAAAATTTTCTAGATTAATATGTATTTATATAATAAATATTATAAATTAAAATATTATATTATATTTTCCTTTAACATTTTTTTAAGATTTACTAATCATTTAAATTGTCATACATATGGCTATATATAAAATATAACATGTAAAATTATATGATTAGATATTTTAAAGTTATAAAATATAATGCAAAATTAAAAATAACCCATAGACCATCAAATTTCAAATGGCACTTAATTTTTTATATCTATTTGTTAGAGTCGGATATTTGACCCTCATAATTCAATAGATCTTGCAAAATAATGATTAGACTTCCATAAGATATTTCAAAGAAGACAAAAATATGTAATATACTCATATAAGATGTATAAATCTAAAAAGAAATCAATTACATATGATCCCATTGAATATATAGAAAAGGGGTGAGATGGGAAGGTAGATGTAGAATCTAACATCCTCCATGAGTGTAGGACATGTATCCATAATGTGTCATGTGCATGGTACAAGTGTGATAAAGGTGTCTTATACACATGAGATAGGTATCTCAAAAAGTGCTCATGCATGCGTCTCAACCATATAAGGTGAGATAAAAAGGTAAAATTATCTAAGTGAAGACTTTAATTAATGTGAATAGGTCTCCCTTAGGTAGGCTAAAAGATAACTAGTTTGATAATGTCACTATTTATATTAAAGCCCCACTTAAGTGCAACTTAGAGAGTAATTTATTAAAAGGTGATGATGGGTCCTAATTACTAGGCCATAAATTAGGTACCCATGTAAAAAAATCATAAACAAAGTAAAGGAGAAAACCCAATGGAAAATAAAAGTTTTCTCCAAAAGAGAAATGATACAATAAAATGTACAAGTGAAAATAAAGAAGATACTTGAGTAAATTCATGATGACCTCTCAAGGATTCCTTCTAACACAAACTACAATAATTATTTCTCCCATAGGAGAGAAAAGAGATAAGATCTATGTGACCCCCCAAAAGCTAAGAAGGAAAGAAATCCCATTGAATAAATGCTCTCCAAAAAGTAAGATGAGAAGAGAAATCATGCAACCTCCCCTCAAAGTGCTTGTAGTGTTGGTAGATTCTTAACACTAGATTTTGAAAGTGGTCCATGATAACACCACAAATGTGTACAATATAGCTTCTCATTCAACATAGGAATATGTAGGAAAAAGAATGTATATCTTTGAATTTTGCACATGATCCAAAGATATGGATGATGCCCATGATTATGTCTTTGAATGGTTCTCAAACATCCCCAAACCAATGCTAAACTATGATAAATTTTGATAGGATGAATCAGGTACTGTAGATGATTCAGGTACAATGTATGATGAAAAGTGGACTAATGAGAGTCTAATAGTACTATGAAGGACGATAAAATGCATAATGACTAAGTCAGATATATGAAATTTTGTGAATATTTGTAGAATTCACTATAAAATCTAATGTAGGAAATACAAGGGAAAGATGCAAATATGGAGTGATAATAGTGTTCATATGGTTGTTGTCAAATAGAAGATATATGTCCTCAATTGTGTCATCAAAATTTTTAATGGGGGATTCTACAAACAAGGATGTTATGTCTAGTAAAAATGCATCCCAATGTGGATAATTGAGAAAACTAATGTCAATTTGTCATAATGTACAATTTAATCCTTGGATGGAAAGAAGATATCAACTTTAGATTTAGATGCAACAATAGGCAGTATGGGAGATGAGATATCAATGCAAGCCATGTGACTATGTTTTTTATCTAAAATTGATGGCAATGTCTCACAAGATGTCTGAGTGACACCATGTGATGTTTCTACATGTGTTGGAACTAGATGATTATGTGAGGAAATTCTATGATTGAGAATAAGTTGCTTCATTTAATTATTTTGATGATGAATACAATATTCTATTGTATGCATTTTCTTCCCATAATAGCCACAATTGATTTTCTATTTACTAGGATGATTATTAATAACACTCAAATGGAAGGGATTTAATGAGAGAGAGATGAACATGAACCAATCAAATATGAACTTAGAAATTCCAAATTACCCTCCTTTATTCAATAAGAGATCCCCAAAAAATTGTAAGTATTCAAAATATAGACCTATAATATGTTAAAAGTACAAATTTGAGATATTTTCCAGAAAAACTAATAGCACCAATATGTATTTATTGAAAAGTAAATGGGTAAAAAAATGAGACTCCAAAAGGATTTTATATGTGCCTAAATGAGACCTTTGAAGTTCTAGAAAAAGGAATTGTACATAGTGACCGCTAACAATTTATATTTTTTCAAAATACATACACAAAAATTGAAAACTAATAACACTGCTAGATAGAGCATAAAAAATATCCCAAATAAAAAATTGCATTAAAAATGGTGTTTGTATAGCTAAGATATGGGCCCCTAAATTTGGAGTGCTAAAATGAAACTACTAATTGAGAAGGGGTATATTTTAGAGGGAAATCGATTATGTTAGATGATGGAATATTCCTATAACTAACAAAATATTTACATGATTCCTACAACTATACTAGCAATAAAAAAGGTAAATTTTTAATAATTAAAAGTAATAAAAAATAGCATTTCACCTTAAAAATAGAGGTGAGATTTAAGAAGGTAGGTATTGAAGGAGAGAGAAAGAGAGGGTAGCACTACATGTATGATAGAAGGAGAGAGGGAGATAAAAAACCAACTCATAGTTATAATTTCTTAATGTACAAGATAACACTAATTTAAAATGAAAGAGAGAGAAGTACCTAATGAGAGATAGAGAGAGTAGGCATCTGAGGAGAGAGAGAGGGAGGCACTACGGTCATGCCCCCTAGGTAGAACTTGAGAGAGGGAGAGAAGAGAGAGATGTAGCATTATGATTTTATGGTAAATTGAAGATGATTTATATTTTTATCTTTCTTTTTAAAATGTAACATAATCTAAGGACTAATAAAATGAAAAAAACATCTTGCTAAATTTATAACACAAAATAGTAGTTTTCACTTTCAAACCTTATCAAATGTTTAATTTACTTAATTAAAATGCATTGCATGTTCAATGATCACTATCTTGGAGATGGGGTGGGAGTGAGAGAGATGTGCATAGGATTTAAGTATACATTTAAAAAACCCTACAATGAGTAAGTAATTGAAAATCCTCATACCTGATTTTTTTTTTTAACTTAGAAGAATGAACTTCCTCAAGAGTTCTACATTTAATTATTTTACATCATTTTGAAATTCAAAACATCAAGACCACTTTATGAGGTCAAAGTTGATAATTTTTGTTTGTGTTGGTCAATTTTTATAAAAGTGTGACATAGGTTTGTACTTTTACCCTGCATATCTCTCTATTTGGTCCCCAACAACCAATATTTCCTTAACGTGCAAATCATCATCCTCTTATTCATCTATTTTATCCTCTATTATACTTATGTTTAGTGACCTCCCACATCATTACCTATAATGTCATAAAATTGCACCCCATGGCAATTTTGTTAAAAGAATGAAGAAGGTTGTCATTAATGCGTTGTCATTGATTTCAACACTACATTGTGGATGTCAAACAAGTATGAGGGATGATAGTAGAAGAGTTAGTTTGTAAGAACTAGGTTTGATCCACTCATCAAAATAGTTAAGTACTTTTGCTAAGTGCCTACACCGGTAGATTCAACACACAGTGCCCTTCGATAATCTAGTTTGATTTTATTCACCCACATAAATTTACTTTTCAAATATAATATGTTGTTCATGGAAGTCAGTAGCATCTTAATTTAGAATTTTAGTTGATTTGGAGAAGTGGTTCAAAAGTTGCAAGTAATAGAAGATCAACATATAAGGTCTACACGGTTCTCTGTGTATTGGTTATAACCTAACTGATCTATACTCCTTCATGGATTTGAGTTAGAATTTGTAATAATGGGAGAATGTTAACAAGTGTCAAAGAAGTGTGTTTTCCAGCTAGATTGATATTTTAAGGTCCATGTATCCTATGGTGATGATCAGTTGGATTATTTTTTCTTTTAGGTCATATGCCTAGCTGACCTGATGTGCGTCAAGTGTTGTGAAGATTAAATATGTGATGTGAATGGAAGAGGGAGATATTATAGGCCCATGTCAACCTATATTACATGTGTTTGGGCGTGAAGGAATTTTTTATTTGAATTAGGTGTCAACAAGGCACATTTTGTATGATTTGGGGCTACATCCAATTAAGCCAGCCTAATTGATGAAAATGATGGAATTTGGTACATATACAAGGTTGATTTGAGTTTGTGATGATAGAAAATGAATGCATACATGATTTGAATGCAAGTTGTGATGCAAAATTATGTAGAGTTGAGCGAACCAGTTGTGAATGTTGAGAAAAGGTTTGCAATTATGGAGTAGAGCAGGGATTTGCAATCTGAGTTGAATAAAGAGTATTATTAGTGTATGGAACTTCAAAGGAATTGAATCTATCATATGTTAGACACACTTTTATTAGTTCAAATCTTGGCTATGAAGCCACTTCTTTCTATCTTTCTTTTCTCTATGAATAGTGAGTGGACTTGGACATTGATTCCACCTAACAGTGAGTCTTTTTGTAATATCTTATAATTGGTTATATAACATATTGTGAGCTAATCCTCACCCTATTTTTTCACTTTATGGGTTTTCCATGTAAAAATCTTGGTGTTCATGTGTTGTGTGTGTTATGGGTTGTTCATGATTTCATTCCGTATGACTATTAAGTATGCTTTGGTAATTGGATGGTTAATAATTGGATAGTTTAATAGAGTACTGGTTCAACTCCCCTCTCAGTATTCTAAGCGTTCAACAATTGGTATCAGAGCTTGGTTCCTTGGAAGAAGCTTGACCGCTTTGGGAAGATCTTGGAAATTAAACACATGGCTCACAAAAACTTTCCCATTTCTCCATAAGTGATTCATGCTAGTGGATACAAAGAAGAAGATTGCATGATTCACAAAGATGCAGAAGTGAAATATTCTCTTGAAGACCTTGACAAAATTGAAGTTGAAAATAGAGATTGGAAGGAAAATATTAAAGAATCAAATGAATACATCAAAAATTTGAGAGAGGAAATCAAGAAGTTCAGAGAGACATAAGGAGGTCACTAAACAATTAAAACAATAAAATGAGAACATCACCTAACTGAAAAGTGCAAGTGGAAGAAAATAAAATAATTGGGGAATGTTTGAATGCAATGGTAAAAAGAAAAATTGATGAGTGTACAAGGCTTGAACAAGAATTGGTAAATTTGAGATCAGATCTAGAGAAAGCAAGAATTCATGAAGACAAATTCAAGACAAGTACTACAATTCTTGATGAATTAATTGTACATCAAAAAGAATCTAAATACAAAGGTGGTTCGAGACATGAAAAAGGAGAAATATCAAAAGAAAATATGACACCTAATGCAAGGAAGATCAATGAACCAAAAAATATTGAACACAAGAAAAAAAATCACAAGTTTCAGAATCAAAGAAACAATGCTAGAAGACCTCCTATCAGACAACCAAATGCTCAAAGGTACCCATCTTTCAATCGTATTTGTTATTTTTGCATTAAATTTGGACATAGAGCAATGGAATGTAGAAGAAAAATGAATCATAAAGTTTCATACTTTATTGGTCAATGCTTTACATACAAGAAGTTTGGGCATAGAGAAAATGAATGCAAAATTCAAATGATGAATGCATATAATAGTGGTAGAATGATTCAATATTTCAATGGTTACTGTTATACACTCTATGGATTTGGATGCAAAGCTAATCAATGCAGATTCAGAATGAATGGAAGGAATAATTCTCAAAGAAATGTCATATACATAACAACTTCAATAGACTGGGACATATCACTATATTTTGTAGGAGCAAAACTACAAGGAAGGATAATCTGGTAAAGAGAAATGAACCGGTTAAAAAGATTGATCCGATTCAAGTAAAGAAGGAAAAAAAAAATATTTTGAGAAAGAAAGAGGAGCCTGAGAACAAGGAATAATAAGAAACTACAAATGAATCTGCACCACCCTCCAGTGCAAATAATTCCTCCAAGAATTGAACCTAGGCAATGGTGTGAGGGGGAGAAATAATAGAAAATCAAATAACTCTCTACTGATATGAGGTGTCATGGCTTGGAGAAAAGCTATGAGATAGAGATGGATAGTATGGATCTTTGGGAGAAGACTCCGGAAGAAAATATTTAATTATGGAGATTTCTAGAGAAATTTAGGGTTTACTGTTGCACAAAGAAAGGTTTTTACTAGCTTTATTGTTTTGCATATTAAATATGAATTAGGGAAGAATTGAAGGGTTATATACCTATGCTTTGTCAATTTCATTCAATTTTATGCAATTGGAGCGAGTAGAGTGCAAGAGTTCAAAGGAAATTTGTGAAGTAGAGCATACAAACCCTAATTCTTCTTGAGCAAGAAAAGGGTATTAACTATTGTCCAAAGCTGTAATAGAGTTATTTTTTCAAAGCATTTGAATTCAATAGAAATGGCTACACCTACTATAGTGAATGTGGGTGAAAACACCAATCGAAATTCAAGAAATGGCCCATGAAAGTATTTGAGAATGACCCACTTGGAGCTTTTTCAAGCATTCCATATAGTTTTTTTCCTATAGAGGACATTAGGGCATACATCCATGGGAAAATGGAAGAGTATAACCATACAAACTTTACATACCCATGGATAGATCAATAAATTGCAGATGATTTCAACATCAAACCTAAATATGAAAACATAGTGAAGAAGAAACTAGATGTTTGTTAATGATTTCCATACTTCATTTATGATGATGAAATTATGTGAGAATGGAATTAAGCATAGTGAATGACAAATTCATATGGACTGACATGCCTGGTTTGATATCTAAGGAAGTCAAAAGGGAGATTACTGGACTTTGTGACACCAAACCTGAACCTGTATTGAAATCTATAAAGAACAAGGATGTGATGGAATTAATTGAAGCTACATTTGATAAAAGAGGTCTCACTTTGAACACTATATGGAATCCTGGAGTAAGGTATGCAGTTATGATCATAGAATATAAGATATACTACACCAATGGAGAGAATTTTATGTCAACTATATCAATTCATGTAGTCCACAAATCGTGGAAAATGGAAAGGACTATCATTTGTGTGAGTTTCTTCAGTAAAAAATCTTCGAAAACTTGAAGCAAACTAAAGAGAAGAAACACCCCTTCAAGTTTGGTTCTTTGGTAGTTTGTTTGTTGTTTTACTTTTTAAGGGAGCTTCCAAGAAGAATCAATGTCATATGGATCAAAAGAAGACCTGTATCCCATCAAATCTTTAAACATCTACATAGTATTGGTGATATGAAAGCTCAAGATGAAGCACTTACTACATTTTTGTAGTATTTCATAAGAGAATGCATGAAAGGGAGAGGATCCCTAAGTCTATGGTGGAAAAATATCGAGATGATATCACATTTTTGGTCAAAATTGATGAATCTATTATTGAAGCTATGGAACCCAAAGCAATCTAGATTCAACCACTTGGTTATGAGATTAATGAAAATGAAGAAGATGGCTATGGTAATATATTATTGAAGAGTCTTAAGCACCCTACATAAGAAAGACATGGAACATATGAGAAGAAATCCTTGAAAGCGCATATGGAGCTGAATGAGCCTGAAATAAAGAAGGAGATAAAAATGGTAAATGACCAACTCAAGGACAAGGGATTCATAGAAGAAAAAATACAAGTGTTAAGAGAAAAAGTAGAGGGATAAATGAGCACATCAAGTGGGTCACCCGAACCTAGAAGATCTAGAAGAACTACTTCCACTATTCCCCATAGTATTCAACAACCCTCTAGATCAATTTCTACCACCAACAAAACTAAAAGAATGGAGACTAGTGCTCCAATAATAGAGGAACCTCAGATGAAGGAAGCCAAAAGGCCTAAAAAGAGAAAGAAAACTACTTTGGAAACCTCTACTGCCACTACATCTAAAAGAAGAAAAGAGAAAGCTAAAAGAGAAAATAACTTGAGTGTACTTTCTAAAGATGAAGAAGAGGATGAAGAATCCCCATTGATCCTAAGAAGAAGTAGTATTGTTTCAAAGAAACAAAAAATAGATATTTCTAATACCTCAGATGAAGAAGAGATTGAGAAGGAAAAGAAAGCCTTCCAAATACACATTCATAAGAGGATGAAGGAAGGGAAGAAAAATAAATTAGACCTAGTTGAACCAAAGAAGAAAAAGAAGATAACTCCAAAGAGACCGCACAGTCCAATGAAGTTGGACTCATTATTTTAAGACATTTTAGATCATGAAATTTTAAAGGAGGCATCAATAATGTATCAAAATAAAAATGAGGTGGAAAAATCTACCATAATAGAAGCAATCATGAAATTCATTGTCATTATTCAAGTAGATGTGGAGAACATTAGGAAGAATGTTCTTGATGATGTGTGGAATTCCTTAAAGAAGAGAAGAAAAGAGGCCACTGAAAAGGAAGAAAAGCTCATATCATATGTTGTGGAGAAAATTGGATTCTCCCTATTTGATGTTGACAAGGCTACATTGGCCAAAGTTCTTAGCGAAGAGTTCAAAACAAAATGAAGGGTCACTCTTCTAATGGGAAAAGAACATGATCAATTTGAGAAAATGTAGAAGGTAATAGAGGAAAAGATTAATGATATTGCACAAAAGTATGGCATGATTCCCATTTCCTCTACTAGCAAGGAACAATATCCAATAAATGAAAACATAGGAGTTACTAATATAAAAGATCTAGATAATACTCCTCCATATACAGATTAACCTATGCAAGGAAATGTTGAAGATGAGAATATTTCTATGAGTGGAGAGGAAACCACAAAGGATGACACTAATATTCCTCCAGTGACTCAGGTGACTATAGATCAAGGCAACTTGGAGATATTTGTTCCTCTGGTAGATATAGAACATAACACGGGTGAAGGTGAAAAGTATGATACAATCAATGTGCAAAGGCATGAGAATGAAGAGAATCAACAAAGAGAGATGATGGTGAGAAGGAAGGAGAAGGAGATAAAAATAAAGATAATGATCAAGGAGATAAGGATAAGGAAGAAGGAGATACAAAAGATGAAGACAAAGAGAAAGACAAGATCTCCAGTGAATAAGAAGAAAAGGTAGAATAAGAAGAAAATACTAATACTAGAAAGAATGAAGAAGTAGAGAAGTCTGGGGATTTACCTAACCCCTCCTATGAATCCTCCTATGATAATCCTTTAAAATGTATGTTGTCTAAATAGTTAAAGTTTCAACTGATTGTCTCTTCTCAATTGTTGCAGTTTCCTATGAAATAGGGCAGTTTTGATTTAGATAAGATATCTCTTATACATAAGTTGTAGCTAGAGATGTGTTTAATGCACTAGCAAGAAAAAAATCATTGAAACATACCAAAAGAGCAGTGAATTAAAGGATGAAGCTACAAAGGAATTACAAGAGATCACACCAGGAGCTAATGTTGATACATCATTATCTGTTGTGGAAAACTTCAAATTGTTGATTGATTCCTTTAAGGAATATGCCTCCATATTGAAAGGATAAGTGGAAATAGAGATTGAGACAAGGCTTACAGAGAAATGTGCATCTACACATACCAAAGTTGAAGAATGTTTGAAGGAAGTACTAGCCTATGAGGAAGAATCAAAAACATTGTTTTTGTATTGCATGAAGTGGTTAGATGCCACACAAGGAATAAAAGATGAAATGGACATGATTGAGTCCCAAATAGCTAATGCATCTAATGCTTATGATCTGACACTAGCCAGAGATGATAAGACTTGGACTACTATAGTGGAATTCCATGAAAATTTATTACTTTACAAAGCTAGAAGGAAGAGATTATCAAGTAGCTTAGGAAGCTAAGGGACTTGTAAAAAACAAAGCATGTACCTATCTCAAGTGCCCTTGCTAGTAGTGACAAATTTCAAAGTTAAATCTTACCCTCGGTACTGTAGAAGAAGGAGAGGAAACATTGATGGAGCTTGAGTTTCTACACAAAATTCTTGTAGCAGCAAAGAAGAGCTAGGAAGAAGGAAAATATGCTTGGTAGGCTATTATTCAGAAGCTTTAGGGGTCAACATCTTCAGGTTGACCATTTCTATCTATATACACTTTTTCAAATTTTCATGTTTTTAGATTATTTTGTACATATACGAATGTATTAAGAGTTTTGGTTAACTTCCTAAGGAGTGTAATAACCCATTCTAATTACTAATTAAATACTAATACCCATTGACATTATGAATATTAAATTTTAAAAATACACAACTTAAGTAGCTATTTTCAATCATAGTGTTTTCCTCCTACAATGATTTAACAACTAGGCTGTTACAGTCGTGATTCAGAGATTGGAAATCTAATCTAAATACACATTTCAATCATCATGAAGGTGCATTTAACTTTTCAACCCAAGGACATGAACTTGAAATGGGTTAGCACAGTATGTGCACTAGGAACCCCAAAGTAGCCATTTTCATTCTACAGCTAAGAAAGACACAATGTTGAAAGTAAATTGCTTAGAAAGGAATAACATAAATGCTAACCATCAATCAACAATTACACCAAGCTGAAATGCATGACAAAAAATAAAAATCTGAGCAAACAAATAGGACACTACTTTGGCTGCAGGAACAGTCACAAAATGGAATTCTAGTGGCTGGAGGAACAGTCGATGCCAACTACTGAACAAAAAGTAATACTAAACTAATACTAAGCTAAATAATGGATTACTCACCAAGTGGCCCCCCTTGGATAATCATCCTCTAAAACTAACGAGAACTCAGGTGCTCAAACTTAGAATTTCATTTCATTCATTGGAATTCATGAGTACAAAAGAATGTCATAATTGTATTGTTAAAAGCTTAAGAATGCAAGTACAATCTCAAATCACACAACCTCCTGAGAAGGAGCATCAAATCCTTATTTATACTACCAACTAAACAAGGTAGTCAACTCCATGAACTGGGAGGATGCCATTTAGGGAAAACAGAGAAAGTGGGGTTGCGGTTATGCATGCATGGAATCCAATTAGACGTGCATGTCGAACTACGGATTTAGCACTACAATAACATGCACGTTTTCTCAACATCAATAATGACCACTAGAATGTGGTTACATTCGGTTTGCATGGGGAATCTCCTGCCATCGACCTCCTTTAACCTTTGAACGATTCCCTTGCTAGACATTATGGTGCATGCCCAACTGGCGATGTCTTCCTCAATTTAGCATCCTCAAATTATATCTACATGGAAATGTTAGTATGCACAATAATTGTACATCTGTAACCACCTTAAGGAACATTCATCAACCACATGCAAGATTAATATAGACAGCCCATAAAGCATGTCGTTATCATTAAAGGTTTGCAGAAATAAGATTAAGCCCAATGTCTATAATTTGAGGAAATATCATAAAAGTATCAACACTTAACATCAAAGTCCATGATAACTTCAGCAAATAGATCACAAATTCTACCTAAAATTAAAATATAAACTAGACTCATCACTCCCCCCAACCTAAGATGTTGTTGGTCCTCCAACAAGGGAAGGGTTGTTCTTTTGCTTGGTCAATGCCCTAAAGTTTGCAACTAACAATTGTCCCACATCAAAGTGTGTTGTGTGTGAATTAGGATCCCAATAGAATCCTCCCAATCTATCCAATCTACTTCATCTATGTCTCTCTGCAGCAATATCATATTGGTAGAACCTGAAGTTGGGTACAGGCCACATTAGGATGGGTGGTTGAAAAGTCAGGGGAATCCAGAATCGCCCTTTTGTCCTTCCAATGTGAATATATCTATATTTTAAGAGTTTTTGCATAGTTTTAGATGGAATGAGGCTCAATCTGCTAGAGATCATCAATTAGGTTGTTCCATCTTTGTGAGAGGTATCTCTTTACGGTTTCCTCTTTTGCTTTTTCCTTTGCCTCATATTCACTATAAACTGCTTCTATCCAAGGTATAATCCTATTACCATAGCTAGGTCTGAAAACATTCCCTTAAAATATCCCTTGGATTCCTTGATTTAGCCCTAATGGACAGGGGGATATTGGATTCCACTTGCTTATAAGCCCCATATTGTTGTCCCCAACTAATCTCATTTTTCACCCAGGACATAAATTCCCTTAATTGGACATCCCCAACATACAACAACAGATTCTAATCATGGTCCTGAGTTACATCATAATTATACAAATAAAATTCACATAGCAAATTCTTCATTTCAGGGGAAGCAATCCGATAAGCATTGAAAAAATCAATAGGGGTCTCAGTAGAAGTGTTCAAACCTGAGACAATCCTTGCCAGCTTAAAAGAAAGATATTTCTCCTTCAAATGGAGAGCATAAACCCTTGGAGGGGTCTTGCATTTTAAAATCTATGGTACCAAAGATGCCATATCATCCACCTTCTTCTTTAAGGTGGAAATTTTTGCATCCTTATCTTCAATTTCCTCATCTCTCTTTTGAATTACCTTTTTCAATCTACATTTTTCCTCCTTCCATTCTTCTTCTCTTCTTTGCATCTCTTTCCATAAATGCATGGTTTCCTTGTGAATTGAAAAATCAAGAGGGTTATGTATTCCTACCGACATCTTCTCTGGCACTAATGCTAACTACAAGGATTCAGGTTGTCTTGTCAATTTTGGCTATAGGGTAATTGATTGCTCACCCAATTCTTGTTGTTGTTGTAGGGACTCCTCTTGTTCTAGCTTTTGCTATAGGATATCTTGCTACAAGACCTCTTGTTGTAGGAAATCCTAATTTTCCTCATACTCTTGATTTTTGACTTGTTCCGCAATATTGGCAAGATCAACCAATGCTATGTTTGTTGTTGTCTTAAATATATTTTCTTCATCGACATTCTCTTGCCCCATTGGAGCTCCTGTGTCCCCTTGTGATATTTCTCTAGATTTAGGGCTTTCCTACAGAGGCATACTAAAGGTTGGCTTGACTAGTCTTTCTTTCCTAGGAGGGCTCTCATATTTTTATTTTGCTCCAGGATGAATAGTGTTAACCTTTCTCTTCTTAGAGCGTGGCACCTCTTTTTCTGTTAGCTGCCTTTTGGCCTTTCCTTTTCTCATTTCTACTTCTCTCTTTTGTGCCCTAGTTTTCATTAGAATTCCAAGTGGACCATCATCATCAGATTTAAGGGAAGAACTTTCTTTTTCTGAGTGCTATGTCCCAGAAGAGCTAATTTCTATGGTTTCTTCTGCTACAAAAGGGTTTACACTAGGGCCTGTGCCAAAGGTTGAAGCACCAAGAGTGGCTTCAACTGTGCTTAATCTCTTGCTAGATCTATGAGGTTGAGGTAAATCCCTAGGTTGTAAATTCTTGGGTCTAATTTGATCAATTTTTATAAATTCTTCTCAGGTGATTCTAGACACATCATGCAAAGACTTCTCAACTAACAATTTAATCAAACAATGGTGGGAAACAGAATTGTCCCTACCTTTTTGAGTCTCGGTTGCCATGATTGAAAGAAGTTGTATAGCACATTCATCACATTCATCCTCCTTTTGTGCCTCATGTGATTCAAAAACTTCAAGTGTATGGAATGCAAATTCAACTAGAAACCTTCACAGGTGATGTACTTTATGACATAAAAAGCTATATGCTTCCATGGCTCAGGAAGAGACATTCTCTTCACACCCTATTTATCTATGCTCAATGGAGGGTCATTTGGCTCGATAAGTTCGGCCCTAGCTGATCTGACATCTCTGGTAAGGTAATTTTCACCATCAGCGGGTAACCCTATGACTTCTACAATTCTGGGTAACCCTATGACTTCTACAATTCTTTCTTCAGTTGTTATGACCTCCATCCCTTTTATCGTGGCCTTCCCTTTAGACCATGCCTAGGTGAACTATAGTGCAATGTCTTCATCAAAATCATCCAGCTTCAAGAAGTAGTCTATCCACTCGTAGTTTCTGAATTCGGCCAAGAAGGGTGCATCCTGTAGTAATACATCGTGCACCATGGGTTCATTTTGAATTAACCAACCTCCCATTGTTTATAATCAAACAAACACTATGCGGTTTCTTTCCTACAATTTCGTTTGAAAACCAAATTCACCTTCCTGCAACACTTGCTAACATTCCAATGCCAATGTTGACTGAATTTTCCCTTTCCAATTTACCTTTTGTTTTTAACTTGAGATATGACAGGGTTAATAATGCCAAGGAAGGAGCAAATAAACAAAAGCTATGATGGAGAGAAATGGCGGCAACAATTGGTGTCACCTTACACATGTGAGCCGTCCTCTCACTCAGATTTCAAATCGACTCAATTTAAATTTTGCTGATGTAGACCAGCATGGACTGACACATGGGAAAAATATTCACATATTTTTCCTTCCCCCCCAACCTAAATTTGGGCATATGTCCTTACATGTGAAATGATGATTTGATAGGGTAGGGAATATTGGCATGCTATGGTGAACGTCCATACTAACGTACAACAATTAAATGAATGCACTTAAAGACAATTAAGATATATAAATTAACCCACACATACCTAAATGTGTGGAGGATTTGTTCCAAAGATTATGGAGAAAGTATTGTTCACCTTTTTAGGAAATAAGTTGATAAATTAATGAAGATGAGGTGGAATGAGGTGGAGTGAAGTGATGGAAGAGAGAGAAAGGTGGAGATGGATGGGTGGATAGGTGGATGAGTGAAGAAATGGACTCCCACGGAGGTGGAAGTCTTTATTATGAAAAGTACATACCTTAATTAGCCAAAAGAAGGGACACTAGGTCCACTTCCTTCGGCTGTAGGAAGCTCAAATGTTGCATACTGAGTGAATTGTTGTAGGAACTCCTCCTTGGAAGTTGGATTATGATACAATCTGAGGTGGTGACCATTGACAAGTAGCTTAAATCTGACTAGGTCAATAGTAATGAGTTATACAACACCATTAGGAAATACTTCAACAACTTCATATTGTCCTAGCCACCTTGTTTCCAATTTTCCTGCATTCTCTTGATATATTGAGTCATAGAGCAGGGCCCAATCTCCTGGTTGGAATTTCTTATCCTTGATGAATTTTTCATGCCACTTGATTCTCTAATTTTGCACTACCTCTATGTGATGCAGGGTTGCTCTTCTCATCTCATCCAAAGCATTTAGCTACATGATTCTTTCTCTTTGTGCCTCAGAGATTTCCATCCCTAAATCTACTGCAGTCCTAAGAGTCTTATGCTCAAATTCAATGGGCATCATGGTTGTCTTTCCATACACTAACTCAAATGGAGTGAAGCTTGTAGTTGTTTTCTAGGTAGTTCTATAGGCCCAAACAGCTTCTGGTAATCTGTTTGCTCAATTCTTTCTGTGGATAGCTACTATTTTAGTCAAAATAGCTTCAATTTCTCTATTGGTTACCTCAACTTGTCCATTAAAGCCTGGGGGTGATAAGGAGTAGACTTTCTATTTCTTATGTTGTACTCATTGACTAGTGTTGCAACAAGGGTTGATGTGAATTGAGCCCCTTGATCAGTCACAATATCTTGTGGAACTCCATACCTTGTGAAAATATTCTCATAAAGAAATTTTGCAACCTTGTTATCTCTTGCATGCTTCATGGCCTTAACTTCTACCCATTTAGTTACTTAATTAGTGCATAACAAGATATAGGACTTATCATTTGATGGAGGGTTAATGGGTCCTAACATATCCAATCCCCACTTGTCAAAGGGAGTGATTACTACCTGAGGGTAAAGTGGCATCTCATCCGATTTGGTTAGCCCGCCCACTCTTTGGCATCTATCACATTTTCTTGTATACCTTCCTACATCCTTGTGGAGTGTTGGCCAGTAATATCCTATGTTCAAAATCTTCATTGATGTCCTCTTGGCTGCAAAATGTCCTCTACATGGTTCATTGTGGCATGCATGCAAAATGTCATATGTCTCATCTTCTCTCACACATCTCCTCATGACATGATCTTTTCCAGTATAAAACAAACATCCAACAATCCATGAGAAAGGAAAATATTTTTCAATGAGTGTTATTCTCTCTTTTGGAGAGAAGTGAGGAGGAACTCTACCTATGACCAGATAATTAGCTATGTCAACATACCAGGGTTTTTGTATTCTAATAGAAAATATATGCTCATCAGAAAAAGAGTCATCTATGGCTTGATTATCCCCTAATGTAGTCAACCTTGAAAGAAAATCTGCAAGAACATTAGCCTTCTCTGGCTTATCCATAATGGTTATGTCAAACTCTTGCATTAACAATAACCATCTTGCCAGCCAGCCTACCAGAGATCAAAGGCTTATTCGTGAGATACCTAATGGCTACATGATCAATGTGGACAAAGATTTGGTAACTTGTTATGTAATGCCTAAATTTGTTCAGGGCATAGATTATTGCCAACATTTCTTTCTCTGTCACTATATAGTTGAATTCAACTCACTGCAAATTTTTGCTAACAAAATAAATGGAATTTTTAATAGCTCCTTTTTTTCCTAAGACTGCTCCTATGGCATAATCTGATGCATCAGTGTGGATGTGGAAAGGAAGATCCCAATTAGGTCCTTTGATTATAATAGCATGATTCAAAGCTACCTTCAAGTTAGAAAATGCCTTGTCACAAGCTTCAGTCCACTGGAATTTAGCATCTTTAGTGAGAAGAGTATACAATGGTGCTACTATTTTTCTGAAATCCTTGATGAAATTCCTATAATATCATGCATGGCCCAAGAAACTCCTAGCATCCTTCTATTTTGCAAGTGTGGGCAGATTTTTGATCACCTCAATCTTTGTAGGATCTACTTGAATTCCTTTGTGGGAGATGTAGTGGCCAAGAACTACACCTTCTTGCATCATCATGAAGTACTTTTCATTGTTTAAGGAAAAAATTTGGTCTTCACATCTCTGTAGGACTCTCTTGATATTTTCTAATGCTTGATTAAAATCAGCACCATAGTGGTAAAGTCATCCATGTAAATTTCCATACATTCAAGAGAGATATCTGAAAATATGTTGATGACTACCCTTTGAAAAGTTGCAAGTGCATTGTATAAGCCAAATGGGAGTACTGAGTAGGCATAGGTCCCCCATGGACATGTAAAGGTGGTCTTCTCCTGGTCCTATGGTGAAATTTGAATATGGTTGTAGCCATTGAATCCATCTAGAAAATAAAAGTATTGCTTCTTGCAAGTGTGTCCAAAAATTATCTATGAAGGGTAAGGGAAAATGGTCCTTCTTGGTGGAAACATTAAGTTCCCTATAATCAACACAAACTCGCCATTTCCCTCCTCTTTTAGGCACAATCACTAATGGAGACACCCACTAGCTATCCGAAATGGGGTAGATAAATCTTGCATCTAATAACTTCTACAGTTCTCCTTTTACAATCTCTCTTAGTGCAGGGTTAATTCTTCTTTGTGGCTGCCTCATTGGGGTGCAATCATCTCTGATATAAATTATGTGTGTGCAAATTTTAGGGTCCAATCCCTTCATATCATTATAATCCCATGCAAATGTATGTTGGTGGTTCCTTAATAGGATTGTCAATAACACTTGCTATTCTTCACTCAGTTTGTTGTTAACATTCAGATATCTTCCATCTGACACCTGCACTTGTGTAGTCAACTCTATCATGGTTGCATCATTAATGCATGGTACCTCTAGTTTTTATGGCAGCAATGTATGGGTCATACCTATTGCTGCAGGAAGTTTGGCTATAGGAAGAGTGGTTGCAAGAAGAATGTCCACAAGAACGGTGGCTACAGGAAGAGCAGGAAGAAGTGTCTTGACTGGAACAGCATAATAAGAAGATGATGCTTCTTTCACTTCACAATGATTTTTAATGATGTTAGCCAATACTTCATCCTCATCTTGAAGTTGCATAAAAGAGCTTCTGCCTAGCATTATAATATGTGCCACATAATTAACTTCCTCGGCCTCTTCACCAACATGTGGCCATATGGGATCATTCTCATCATAAGATGGTTGGGTGGGAGGATGAAGAACAAAATTTTTGGCTCTTCCCATCTGAAATGGTCATGTCACCTAGCCAACATCCAATATATGCATCTATAGTTGCTAACCATGGCTTCCAAGAATAATGGGATACCCACCTAGTGTAGCTTTAGGAGAAAGAATCATGAAGTCTGTTAGGTACTCCCAAGAGTCTAGAACTACCACAAGATCCTCCACTATACCATTAGGCTTAATATTAGAACTATTAGCAAGCTGTAGGATAGTAGGAGTAGATCACATGCTTACAACATTTAGTTGCTACTGGATGTCCTTGGTCATTACATTGATTGCTACCCCTAAATCAATTAGAGCATTCTTTATTTGGATCCCGTTTATAACAACTGCTACCATAGGACTACCTAGGTCATTGTACTTAGGGATAGTCACCTTTCCAAGAATGATGTCAGCTAGCTGTCCCACCACATGAACTGTAGATGTGTCCTTTTTCTTGCCTAGCTTCTTAAGGCATGCTTCCTTGATTGCCTTGCCATAGATTGGGACATCCTTTATGGCCTAGAATAGAGCGATATAGATGCATATATGCTTCAGCTGATCCAGGATGTCAAAAGTGGTATCCTCTTTTTCTTCCTTTTTCTTGGAATCTTCCAATCTCTAAGGAAATGGTGGTTCTTGTATAGTTTGTCTGGCTGGGACTGGTTCAAGATTTTTAGGTGTACTTGGTTGAATGGGATCATTCAGAGGTTCCTCTTCCTATTCCACATGAAGCTCAGTGATAATGGGCATGGAAGGGGTTGGTAAAGTAGTTCCTAAACACAAGTGGATGTCACTTACACTCACAGCATATGCAAGGAATTGATTTGAATCAACAGAGTATGCAGGTTGTTGCTATGGTTTGTTAGTTGGATTGGGTGTGGGTTGAGCTTGTAGCTAAGTAGGTTTAGGTGTGTTTGAGATTGAATTAGCAGGTTGAGGAATTATAGTAGGCTATTGGGGCTAAGAAGGTGGTTGTATGTAACTGGTTGCCTGGGTTGGCCATTGTTGTCCTCCCCTCCATTGATTTGTCTATTGCCAATTTCCTAGAGGTGGTTGTCAATTCCTTAATATTGTTGCAAATTCACCTGAGGTTGTTTCCACTGGGGTGGAGATTTTTGATGATTGGGCCAAGTATTTGGAGGGTTACCCCAAGGCTATGGTGGATATCCTCCATAGCTAGATGGATATTGCAGATGCCATTGGTTACTAGATGAATAGGAATTGAAATATGGCCCAACATAAGATAGTGGATCCGGTGGCATACCTTGTGTTGGAGCCCAAGGCTTCCTTTGTGCAACATAGTAGACTTGATCTTCTTCAATCTAGATTGGTTTGAACTCAGGTGGAATCTATTTACTTTTAATATTAGCTACCATCTTGCATCTACAGTCCTTCTTCTATCTGCAATGGGGGAAATATTTTGCCAACATTTCCTCTTAATCATCTTGTTTCTTCTTGGCCTGAAATGTATCCAGCTGAGTAGCTAGATTGTTTATGATGTCTTTGCTTAAATATACAAGCAAGTGTATGATCTACATCCTTTAGACTCCACGGGTAGATGACTTACCCGTAGAGGATTGGTAAGCTCTCCCTTTCTTTGAAGCTTCCCTAGAGTAGTTATGGCATATTTTCTTGATGTCTTCCCAAGGAACTTGGGTGATATCTCCTCCTGCCATCAGGTCCAAGGCATTAGTACAACTCTCATTGATTCCTCTTAAGAAAAGTAGCTTATGTGATTCTTCATTGAGGGTATGGTGTGGAGGTTTTTGTAAGCAGAATAGAAACCTTGAAATGTAATTCTCCAGACTCTCATCCTCATTTTTCTACATCCTGAAAAATTTCATCTCCACTCATGTCACTGCGCCTACAATATTATTTGCATTTCTCAAGGAAATTTGTCTTCATCTCTTCCCAAGTTTCCACAGTATCTCTACCTAGGCTCATGAACAATCTTAATGAACAATCTTAATGCAGCTTCTTTTAGAGTGGTAGGAAATAGTTTAAGCCTATGGGCATCAGTGACATAATCATAACTCCTATAGAGTATGTCAAACTCAAACAAGAAGGTATCAGGATCTTTTGTGACAAGACCATAAAACTTGGGGAGTGTTGAAGCAGGGATATTTTTTATGTTGTCAACTTCATTCTGATGGTCAATGGGGAAAGGAAAATTTGGTTGGTTAGGTTTGTTTCTATTTGCATCACCCATTCCTGCTTGATGTAATTCCAAATAAAAGGGGTTCTCAAATCGATTTTGGTCCTCAGAGGAAACTTCAGAGCTAGTCAGATTAGGAAATGCATTAGCAAAGGGTGTGGATGATCTTCTTCTTCTTCCCTTGGCAGGTTTTGATATTCAACTAGTTGGAATGGATTCAGATTGTTAGGAAGAAATCTCCCATAAGCATACCTTCTCCTTCCTCTATGCATGCGGTATCAACTCACTATCAGCTAGCTCACACCAAGAATTGGTAAGGAATAAGGGGGGTCATTACTTCCTAAAAGAGGGATATGCTAAGAACAACTTTCAAAAATAATACAGCAAGAAAACTATTAATGACTCCAAATAACTTCCTAGTTTGACACCATCCCTGACAACGGCGCCAAAAATGTCTGCCTCCTACAATGATTTAACAACTAGGCTGTTACAACTCTGATTCATAGATTGGAAATCTAATCTGAATGGCCATTTCAATCATCATGAAGGTGCATTTAACTTGTCAACCTAGAGACATGAACTTGAAATGGGTCAGCACAGTATGTGCACTAGGAACCCCAAAGTAGCCATTTTCATTCTACAGCTAAGAAAGACACAATGTTGAAAGTAAATTTCTTAGTAAGGAATAAAATAAATGCTAACCATCAATCAAAAATTACACCAAGTGGAAATACATGATAGAAAATGAAAATCTGAGCAAACAAACAAGACACTACTCTGTTTGCTTTGGCTACAAGAACAGTCACATAATGGAATTCTAGTGGCTGTAGGAATAGTCGGTGCTAGATTCTTAACTAACTACTGAACAAAAAGTAATAATAAAACAATACTAAGCTAAAGAATGGATTACTCACCAAGTGGACCCCCTTGGATAAGTATCCTCTAAAACTAATGAGAACTTAGGTGCTCAAACTTAGAATTTCATTTCATTCACTGGAATTCATGAGTACAAAAGAATAGCATAATTGTATTGCTGAAATCTTAAGAATGCAAATACAATCTCAAATCGCACAACCTCTTGAGAAGGAGCATCAGATCCTTATTTATACTACTAGCTAAACAATGCAGTCAACTCCACAAATTGGGAGGATGCCATTTAGGGAAAACAGAGAAAGTGGGGTGGTGGTTATGCATGCATGGAATCCAGTCAGATGTGCATGCCCAACAACGGATTTAGCACTACAGTAATGCACACATTTTCTCAACATAAATAATGACCACTACAAGGTGTTTACATTCGGTTTGCATGGGGACTATCCTGTCGTCGACCTCCTTTGACCTTTGAATGATTCCCTTGCTAGACATTATAGTGCATGCCCAACCGGTAGTGTCTTCCTCAATTTAGCATCCTCAAATTATATCTACATGGCAATGTTAGTAGACACAATAATTACACATATGTAACCACCTTAAGGAACATTCATTAACCACATGCCAGATTAATATAGACAGTTCATATAACATGCCATTATCGTTAAAGGTTCGCAGAAATAAGATTAAGCCCAATGTCTATAGTTTGAGGAAATATCATAAAAGTATTAACACTTAACATCAAAGTCCATGATAACTTCAGCAACTAGACCATAAACTAGACTCATCACATAGCAACACATGTCTAATTAAAATATGAGTCAGAATATAATATTCATTTCCAAATGTCAATTACAATATCCAAGTTGACTTGGCTCAATGGGCCACAAAGTCAATACAATATACAATTTACATCAAGGTCACATCATTATCCTTTGATAACTTGAAAACATTTAAGTCTTCCTTTTGATGCTCACCTCCTCTGGTGGAAAAGAACATGGATTAGGAACTTTACCGCCCAACCATGAAGATTATGCTTCCCCAAAATTCTTCCTACTTGAAGAATACTTGACCCCACATGGAAAGTTTAGCAAGAGAACAATCTGTAAAGTGGAATCTGGTGCGTGCCCAAACATCAACATGCATCTCTATCTATCATTAGAAAAATGCAAGATCTATGCTAGGAATGGCATAGAGTATCATCACATATAAGTCCATACATACATAATGGGCTAATTGCTTGGCCAAGCATTAAAATTAAGTTACAACAAAAAAAGATGGGTTTTGGATAAAGCAGAACCTATACCCTATGTACTCCATTTCAGCACCCATCTTGGAAGGTAACATTCAACAACACAAGTATATTCCTTAGAAACTATCTATCCTCTAGCACCTTCTACCCTGAGGTGCTCTAGTCTACTTAGGTGTTGTTATTCTACTAAACAAAGAGAATATTCTTAAACACATTTCAATGGAAAAGAATTTTAGTCTACATTATTCAACATCCTGATAAATTTAGAAGGATAAATCAAGTGGTTCTATTCATATCATTATCTATCAAATTCACACATTGAATTGTCACATGATTACATTCCATTTATTCTAACACTTCGTATTTAACGTAAATCAATATACATTACAAAAGAAAATGAATAAGTAACAAAATAAGGTATGTCACAGGTATGTGTATGTACGTAGACAAAGGTCTTGTGCATCATACATGTACCACTTCTAATAATCTATTTGTGCATACATTCTAAAATCAATAACCTTTACAATAGATTGCTTTCATTCAAAATCATTGCTTTAGATTGTTAAATCAACTGATAGTTATACAAAATGTAAATTTTCCTTTTTCAAAGAAAGTAGAAGTACAGTTTTGTTTGAAATAGTTACTACATATTGATGCACTATTTTTATCATATCCATGTTGTTTATAGAAGTTTACAAATTACTGTACCAATGTGTCTCATTAATAGTTTCAAGTTAACTTGTGTAACATGTAAATGACCAGGGTTACTATCATTCTAGATATACAAATATTTTAACAATTTTGGCATCGTTTTGTGAAAATAAAAGAATCGAATGACATGCTTGTCATTTTAAAACTAAAATACACATATGAATTTGGAATAATTTTATTATTGTTCGGGTTATGGAGAAACCCACTTTCATATTTTTGATAGTTATTAAACACATTCATGCCACCGTCATTCTATGGAATGACTAACAATCGAACAACATTTATCTTTTATTCTTAACAACAACTATGGCCAAAGCCTGTGCATGTTGACCATCAGCCTCCATGGCATTCATTCTAAGGAACAATCTAGTTATCATTCTTAGGGAATGGTAATATGTATACAATATTTCTAGTGAACACCAACTTACAAGCATTGCTTGGGATCAATGATGCTAGGAATCATTCTGAAGAATGATTAAATTTTTATTCTAAAGGAATACTAATATACAATCTTAGGGATCATGCCAACATCAGGTAAAAATAGAATTATACAAATGTTCTACCTTTGTTCACTATGAATGAGGTGACATGGATAAAAACACAACGACAATTTCCCTTCATTCTAGGAACAATAACTAAGGCCCTCACACCCATATGGTGCGGTATGCCCATTTGTCTTGACAACACAGAGAACAACCAAAATGTGAAGGATAACGAGGGAGAATTCACGGCTTCATTTAGAGGGAAAAGTGAATGATAAAATAAATCATTAGAATTATTGAACTCTGATTATCGGCTTCTACAGAATAGCCATGAAAATGGCAATGTAGCGCACATGTAAGTGATTAAACAATAAGAGATCGATTATATAAACATACAGTGCATAACATGATCTAATATCAAGTTGATAGGAAGTGCATGCATGGAATGGACGATATGGTTCATGTGACAAGACATAGAATACTATCAAATTCATCAATGACTTGGGTATGTGCAGGATCATCATGGAAAAACAAGCCCTTAAGTGGCGAAAAATTTAAAAAAATAAGAGTTAGGAAACTTGACATAAAAATTTGAAAAAGTTATCTATATTATTTCAAAAATATGTAAGAATAGAATCTATAGCAAATTGAATTTAGTTTCTAAACTACTAGGTTTTTTTTTTTTTAAATCTATTTGGTGAAAATTTTAAATTTCAATGCAATAGTACTTAAATTTTAGGGGAAAATAAGAAGTAGGTGTTTGTCTAACCACCCTAACCATAGTAAAATGATAATATTTTTTTTATAAGATTTTAGATATAAGTAGAGGACTCATGTCCCGATGTGATGCATATTTTTTTGTAATTTTTTCCAAGTAAATAATTAATTATGAATTTTTTATTACAATTTTTAAAAAATATAAAAACTTGTATGTCTGACCACCTTAACTTGGTCAAAACTTCATGAAATTCATTTTTTTAAAATCCTATAGTATGTGAAGCATAGAATGTGACACATGTTTCAGATTCAAAAAATGTGATACCATTTGAAAGCTATAGATGTTTTTCAATTAGCCTATCAATCAGGACTTTAGTCGTAATTCAAATAGAAAATGAATAATAATAATTTATTAAATTCAAAGTAAAGAATAATTTCTATTGGTGGAAAGCTAAGAATCTCCTTTAAAAACCATTTTCATTTCATCAATTTTGGGTAAAAAAAAAGTCATTAGCCACATACCCATCATATCGCCACTTTTTGGCCCATCATTATCCTGCACATACCCACTTTTAGGGATCAATGCAAAATGTGTTTATAGATAAATTCCCATCTAATGGTTTAACACCATTTCAAAAGAAACCGAAAATATGGAAGGAAATGAAAATTTCAAAATAGACTATAATGGAAAAATCAAGCATGTATCAAAACCATCGAATTACCTCTAAATCACAAGCTTTCTTTTTTCCTCAACTTTTTCCTCCTTCACAGCTGGGTCAATTCTCTTGCCTTCCTTTTTTCCTTGGCTTTTTACTCCTTCACAACTGGGTCGATTCTCTTTCCTTCTTTTTTTCCTTGGCTTTTTCCTCCTTCGCAACTGGGTCGATTCTCTTGCCTTCCTTTTTTCCTTGGCTTTTTCCTCCTTCACAACTGGGTCGATTCTCTTGCCTTCTTTTTTTCCTTGGCTTTTTCCTCCTTCACAGCTGGGTCGATTCTCTTGACTTCTTTTTTCCTCAATCTCCATTGCCACAATTAGCCTTCTTCTTTATTTTTTTGCAAGTAATTCATACTACCAAAAATGGAAACATGTTCTCCCTTACCTGTTCACTCCATTAAGGGGATCATTTCTCTTTGTTACTGTCAGTAATTATCCGCCCACTACTGCATTCAAATATCTTATCCTTCAATTCAATTGTGAACCACTCTTCCATCATATCTTCATTATGACATTTTTCAAAGTTTTATTTTCTTTACAATGTTATTTGAAATCAACAATAATGTTTGATAAATTTGATCCCATGTTCTTTTATAATAAATATGTATATGTTTATATATGTGTGCATATATAGATGCATGTTGGCATATTATTGTCATTGATGTAAAAAGGTGTGCATCTGGTCCTAGAAATGTGCAAGTTGTTCATGGTGTAGAGCACATATCTTGGATGTATTGCAAAATTTGTTCAAAAGGTTACAGTAAAGTGTTTACAGTCACAATGTTCAAAAAGAATTCTATTTTTTCGGTGACTTGTTATTGCAAGTTACAAGTCATTTAAGTCATTACTTATGTATTTTCCATTGTATGGGAACCGACCCCTTGTACCTAGCCTTCCAAGTTTGTGGGGTTTGTGTGTTTGATTGGGGATACAACACTACTTCAAAGAGATTGAGTTTGTTATCCTGTCAATGAAGTGATGGAGACAGATAATGCTATATTGGAGTGACAATGACATTTCAAAGTGACTATATCTTGATTCCCCCCAATACTCTGATGGTGGGTCCAACGATGAGGTATGACATGGATGGTAAGTGTTACGTGCAGTATGAAGATGTCATGTCTGAAAAGAATTTGATTGCATTGACTAGGGTGAAGCTACAAAAGAATGTGTAGATGCAAAGGAATCTATTTGGAGAGACCTCATCATGTCGGTAGGAGTCCTTTTAGTGTCTCTTTGACACTAAAATTGCAGCATATGAAGAACGGTGGAGTTATATCAATGATAAAATGCAAATTCAGAGAGAGGAATTTTGGATTCCCCTTGATATTCTCATCATTAGTGAGAAGGATGTGTATCAAAGTGACTCTATAATGAGTCCCTTTGACACAAAAAATTGGTTGTGATGTGATAGACACATAGTGATGACAATCAAGTCATACTTTGACATGTGGTAGATTCTGATTAGATGGTGATGAAGATGAGGTATGGTAATGTGTGACGATAAATGGTGAAGAACAACCACTTGAATAAGCAATTCACACCCTTGTCGTGAATTGTGTGGTGATGATGTGGAAATGTAGGTCGAAGGTAGCTTATTGAAGAGAAAGAAGGACTTCAGAGTGAGTAATCTAGAAGTCCCTTCGATGTAATGATTTATGATGATCATAAATTTGTGAGATCGATGATAGAGATTTAAAGAATTATCTAACGACGATGTTTTAAGGTCGTCAATATGAATGGAGAACCATGGATCATCGCGCTTAGAGACAAAATCAACAGTCAAAATTTGAAGGTGAAGGCTTCAAATGGTTAAGTCTGTGTAAGCGGCTTTTGACTAATAGCCAACTAGAAGAATGAAATTAATTGGTCTACATACTCCAACAATTAACTTAATTGGTGATTTGAGTTGCAGAACGGCAGCACAAAGTGCTAAGTTAACAGAGATTAGATTTAAATGAATAGGAGAATACATTAAATGCATATCCAATCTTAGGGTTACACATCACCAATCTTAGAAGATTCTCTGTAATAGAAATTAATGTTGGGTGATCCCACAATACTGGTTTACAATTTTTGGCCAAACTAGACATTGAACTGATTTTTTCTAACTAAATCTTCACTTTCGGGCACCTATAGTGGCTAGACCGTGAGGAATTTGAAGAAGATGCAAACTAGTGATTTGTGACATTTTGTCTATACATTCTAAATATATTTTTTTCAATTTTTTTGGAATCATATTGCACTTCTTTTTCCATATCCTTCAAAAACTAATTTTTTTCAATAAACACCATTTTTAAAGAGTGATGCTCACCTTATACAACATAACTTTTTTCCATGAAGGATAAAATTCTTTTTTTTTCAAATTTAGATTTGTAACTATGATATCTAACCCTTTCATTTGGTTTCATAGTGTTTTATTTAATATTTTTTCCTTAATCAAGATTCGACATCAAACCAACTACAATTCAGACATAGGTAGACCGTATACAAAATAGCTTTTTTTGTATGTATCAAAATTCATTTTTTTTTACTGTATGAAGGACATAAATACCTAGCCTACACATATTTTTAAGAATTTTATTTTGATAATTTTCTATTTTTCCACATGTGCAAAATAGAGAGCTTGATTTTTGGTGAAAAACCTATGTTTAATCAAACTAAAATAAAATACATAATAAAACCAAAACATATTAAAATTATTTTTGATGGATAGCTCATTCTAGGGACTACAATCATCTAGTTGGGTCTATGAATTCCCCTCCATTTTCATCTTCAACTCAAGCTTCAAAGGGAAAAATTCTAGAGAAATTTGGTGCCAAAGGGGGGAGAAGGGGGGAAATGGGGGGTTTGAATGAACCTAGGTTCGAGTGAACCCCCTTTCCACAAATTTTCCTTTGTTTTTCATTCCAGGAAATGTGAAATATGGTGGAACCCAACATTTAATAGGTTCACTCAAAGGGGGTTCAAGCGAACCCCTTTTGGGTATGCTCGAATCAAAAGTTTGTTTGAACCCCCAGAAACCAATTTTTTTTTCCATGGGGGTGTTTTTGGCAATTTTTCTTCCTCACTGGAATGGTAAACCAATTTTTTGGGTTTACCTTGTGGGTATCGCTTTATGCACAACATGATTCTTGAAGAAGAAAGAAAGAAAACCCTAATAGAAGTATCTAGATGCATTGGTCAATGGTGCATAGATCAAGGAAGGTAATGTAGGTCAGCAAAGAAAAGGAAGACAATTAGGAAATTTTCTATGGGTGTGAAGTGTCTAAAAATATTGAACACAGTGTGAGACGAGGTTGCAAGAGAAGAAGAGAGAAAGAAGGATTAGTAGCAGTAGAGTGTGGAGAGTGCAATTACAGACAAAGAATGTATTCAACCTGAATAAGTTGAACTCAAACAAAAGCTAGAGAATATTATTTAGATGTACATTCTATGAGTAGAATAGAGAATGTTATACCTTACTGCACCTATAATGTAAAACCCCTTGATTATTTTTTTGTCTTTTTGTTTAGGTTTTCCTAATTCAAATTGGTGCAATATAAAAAAGGGGATGTGTTGTTGAGTAAGATATAGATGAAGAGAAAAAAGGTGCAAAAAAAGAAGATATAGAGCAGATAAAGAGGTGCGGAGTAGAGGGAGAATTATAGAGAGTGCAACATACATATCTGTGCAGTTGCAAGTAAGTTGCAACATAGACTTGTCATCAAAATTGTAATATCTTGCATTGTAAATATGATTTGTGGATGCCATCAGATATCTAGGTAGGTGCTCAAATTAGGGAGTGGGTGCTTCCTTGGAGTAGGTGCTCCTAAAACTAGGGCATTGGTGTCTCCTTAGGGTTGGTTCCCTTAAAGCATTGTAACTAAACTTCAAGTTTGTGAGGTTGGATAAGGATAGTAGCTCCTAGTAGTATTTCTCATCGTGGTTTTTCCCAATCTTGGGTTTTCCATGTACGTTTGGTGTTATGTGACGATTATGTGTTCATGATTATGTGTTAGCATGTTGAGTATCTATCTACACATTAAGAGATTAATGAACTAATTTTCACTGAGTTCTAAGTGATAAAAAATTATAATCTATTGACTCACCCCCCTCTCAGTAGCAAGTTGTGTTCCAACAATATATATATATATATATATATATATATATATATATATATATATATATATATATATATATATATATATTACTATTATTTTATAATAGTATGTGTTTAATCACTTTTAAATAAAGAATGAACTTTTATTTTACTCAAAAATTAACTTCTAAATGAAGTTATTTTTGTTGGCAGATAGTCAGCACTCCTCTTAGGATTCATGACATGGACTAGCTGCCTCCAATGGCTATGTTAACTCTGGCAGTTGTATTGGGCATTAACAGGTCAAGATTTTAGTGTAACAAAAATTTTGGGGCCAATAATTAGTATCAGAGTCAAAGGTGCCAGGTTCAAATCACCTCGGGTAATGCTAAGGGGGAGATTGTTGGCAAATGTTCAGCGCTCCCCTATGAATTCATGACATGGAATAACTACCTCCCATGGATCTATTAACTCTGGCATTTGTATCAGGCATTAACAAGTCAACCTTTTGATGCAATGGAAATCGTGGGGCCAGCAGTTTTCTTATCTTTTAAGCATTCCTTCTTAAATACATACATATATGTTTAACCATGCTTTTTTTTTCTTTTAAATTTTGAAGAAATGAGATCAAAATAGACAAATTGAAGAAGAAATCACCTGTATAACATTCCACAAGACCATCTTTTTCAATCATTGAATCATTTCGAATAAGATCAATATAATCTTATAAATGAAAGTTTAAATGTAGATATCATGCCACTCAATGGTGTGTGCACCTAGATTCCATCAAGCTTACCATTCAATCTAGCTAAACGATCCCACCTCAATCGTGTTCTCATCCTTCAACTTTTTTCCTGCATTTGCATACACTTGCACTTACACAATTCATCAATAACGTTCAATCATGATAAATTATAAAATAGTTCAAAAGATAACATAGTCAAAAGAAGATCAACTTCTTTCAAAAATTTCAAAATATCAAATTTATCATTCAACATATTGAATTTCCCTAATTGATCAATTTAACATATTATAATTTAAATGCAATAAAATTTGGGATATGACATACTTCCCCTCTTGGAAGAGACATCGTCGTGATGTTTATTTAATCAAAATTAGAGCATATATGTCTCTTTCAACATCATTTCATACTATTTCCAAGCTAAAACATTACAACATTCAATCAAAAACATTCAAACAAAATTAACAAGAGTCTCTTTATAAGAAACCAAATTTGATAAGGATCATTCCATTTCTTCCATATCCTCACAAGTAGCACTGTCTTGTAAGTACTGGTCCTATTGGACCTTAAACTAGGCAATGTCTCTTCTTTGCAACTTAACATTACACCTGTCTAAAATTATAATGGGCTCCACTAGCGCCACTCTGGGTCTTGTACCTGCAATTTTTTCCAATCAAGTACATAAGCTACATCAAGATAATATGGATTAATCAAAGAAACATGAAACACATTATGAAGTTGAGCCAGAGTAGGTGGTAGAGAAAGTTTGTAAGCAACTAGGTTGATCACTTCAAAGACATCAAACAAACCCACATATCTTGGGTCTAACTTGGAATAATTTCCAAAGGAAATGGAGATTTTATGTGGCCTGACTCTTAAGAAAAATTTATCCCCTACCACAAACTTTCTAAATGTTCTATTCTTGTTGGCATAACTCTTATGTCTATTCACTACCTCCTTTATTCTTCCCTTAATAATCCTCATTTGTTCTTCCATCTCCTTGAGAATTTTAGGACCTACAATGATCCTATCTTCCAATCTATCCTAACTGATAGGTGTATGATACTTCTTCCCATAAAGAGCTTTGAATGGTGTGATACCTAGAGATGTGTGATAGGTTGTAAGCAAACTCTACCAATGGTAATTATTCTTCCCACTTATACTATTGGTCCATGTAGTACATTCAAAGATATTCAAGTACCTGATTCACCCTCTTCGTCTATCCATTGGTCTGAGGATGGTAAACCAAGCTGAAATTCAACTTGGTTACTATTGTGGCATTGATGGTTGTCCAAATTCTTGAGGTTATATGGGTGTCCCTATTAGAAATGATAGTCTCTAGCACTCCATGTAAGCAAAAGATCTCCTAGAAAAATTTCTTGGCTAGGGTAAATGATCCATCTTTAAGGTTTCCTAGAATGAAGTGTGTCACCTTGGTCAACTTATCGATCACAACCAAGATAACATCATGTTGATTCTTGCTCAAAGGTAACCCCCATACGAAATCCATACCGATCACCTATCATTTATACTCAAGTATGTCATGAGGATTCAATAGCCTTGCTAGATGTGCATGTTCAACCTTGACTTGTTGGCATTCTAAGAATCTAGCTATGTACTCCACTACATCTGTCTTGAGTTTAGGCCAAAATTACAAAGTTTTCAATTCTACGATCATTTTGGAGACACCACAGTGTCTTGAATAAGGTGCATTATGAACTTCTTCTAGAACCAACTTCCTTATCTCTCTAGGGTTTTGAATGTGCATTCTTCTTTGGTATCTCAAAATTCCATACGGTTCAAACTCATACCCATCGAACTGATGATCTGATGGATTCTCTACTAGAGAGCTCTTCACTCTTTCATAGTGCTCATCCCCTTGCAAATGTTGTGTCACCTGTTGTCTCAGATTATACCTTATTGAGATCATGGCTGCTAGATGTCTTCATCTACTAAGTGCATCAACCACTCTATTCTCTTTTCCTTTAATATACTCAATTTTGAAGTCATACTCACTAAGGAATTCCAACCATCTTCTCTACTGTACATTAAGGTTTGGTTGAGTAAATATGTATCTCAATCCCAAATGGTCTATGTTGAGATCAAATGGATTTCCCAAGAGATAATGTCTCCACATCTACAAGGCATGAACTATTCTGGCCAACTCTAAGTCATGTAGAGAATAATTCACCTTGTGGTATTTAAGCTCTTTTTTATTCATATGCTACCACTTTTCCATCCTACATTACTACTCCTCCCACTCCCTCTCCTAAAGCATCTATGATTACAATGATTCTTCCATTAGGATCGGGGATGGTTATCCCTAGGGATATCATGAGCCTCTCCTTCAAGAGTTGGAATTCTTGTTCACACTTCTTGATCCATTCAAACCATGTTCCTTTTCTTTGGAGTGACATGATTGGAGACGCAATCTAAGAGAACCCTTGCACATACTTCCTATAGTATCCTATGAGGCCCATGAAACTAT
This sequence comes from Sequoia sempervirens, assembly GCA_007258455.2. Classification (NCBI taxonomy): domain Eukaryota; kingdom Viridiplantae; phylum Streptophyta; class Pinopsida; order Cupressales; family Cupressaceae; genus Sequoia; species Sequoia sempervirens. The sequence continues at coordinate 100,458,748 of VDFB02000363.1, read as the reverse complement.
GAAATTTTGAGACATTCTATGGCACTGGTCATTCCACAATCTCCTTAATATTCTCAGGGTCTACAAAGACTCCCTCTACTGAAATAATATGGCCTAGATAGTGCACCCTATCTTAATAAAATGAGCACTTGGATAAATTCCCAAAGAGTTTCTTCTCTCTTAGCTGCTATAGAACTATCCTCAAGTGCCTATCATGCTCTTCAATAGACTTTGAGTAAACTAGGATGTCATATATGAAAATCAAAACAAAGTCATCCAAATAGTCTCTAAACACACTATTCATGGGATTCATGAAAGCTACGAGTGTGTTGGTCAAACCAAAAGGTACCATAGTGAACTCGTAATGTCCATACTGAGTTTGAAAGGCAATATTCAGAATGTCTTCTTCCTTTATTCTCAATTGACGGTATCCCGACCTAAGATTGGTTTTGTAGAACACTGTTGCTCCCTTCATCTGGTCAAACAACTCATCGATCCTTGGGAGTGGATATCGATTCTTGATGGTTTCCTTGTTTAACATCTAATAGTCTATACACAGACACAAGGTTCCATCCTTCTTTTTCACAAAGATAACTAGTGCTCCCCAAGGAGACACACTGGATCTTATGATCCCTTTTTTCAAGAACTCCATTAATTGGGCTTTCAACTCACAGAATTTGGTAGTGGTCATCTGATATGAATTTTTGGATTGTGGCTCAACTCCCAGTACTAGGTAAATAGAGAAGTAAAATTCTCATTTCAGAGATAACTCCATGAGTTCGTCAGGGAATACATCTTGGAACTCTTTAAGAATAGGGTAGTCATATAGATATAGTTCATTGCTACTAGGGTTACTTATATGCACAACATAAATAGCACACCCCTTCCAACGAGTCTTTTTGAGTTGCATAGAAGATATCTATCTAAGCTTTAAGGGTCTTTGCATCCCACAAATCTTAATTGGATTCCCATAATCATCCAGACAACTAACTATCTTATCTTCACTGTTCACTATATACTTATGCTCGGTTAGCTAGTTTAACCCTAAAATTATACTATATACTTATGCTTGGTTAGCCAGTTTAACCCTAAAATTACATCATATGAGCCTAAGGGTTCCACATACAAGTTGACTTGGGTCTAGAAGTTTGGAAGCTCTCACTCTCTACAAAAGAGACAAGTGTCTACCCTCTACTTTACTCAATTTCCATACTAGACTGTCCATGATTTTTCCATGTATCTAGGTCTAATAGGTATCTTGGATATTAATCTAGGGTCTATGAAACATTCAATAGCTTCGGTATCAATTAAAATAGATAGTGCATCCATGGAGCCTACCCATCAACCAGACTTGTGAAATATGATACTCTTCCTACTTGTTATCCACTGCAACGTAGATCTGATGATGTTGAGACTACTGATAGTTTCCTTCCCTTAACAACTTTTATCACTGTCAAAAATTAGAGGCATAATGATTGCATCCACAAGTATAGCACCCCTTGCGAGGCCCTTTACAAACTCTTGGCTTTTCTTCCTTGAAGCCCTTCTGCTTTTTATTGTCATTTCTTTTGTTGTTTTCCTTCTTGCTCTTCCTACCACTACCACCTTCAACTTTCTCTTGTGACTCACTTCCCCTCTTGAGATTACAGATCTGATGGTTCTTGTCTCCTTTCTGAAACTTCTTGTTCCCAAACCATGACTTAGGATTTGAATTATTGCGGTAATTGGATAACTGTTGCAATTTATACTCTTGTTTGGTGGCCTTCAGGAAGACTTTGTTCATGGTGATAGGATCATGCATATCAATTTTTTCTCCAATGTGGTTTCTAAGTCCCAATATGAACTTTTGGACATGGAAACGTTCATCTCCTTGATACTGAGGCACACACTTTAGTAGGTTCGTGAAATTTTCCTAGTATTGGGTCACAATCATGCTCGCTTGAGTTAAGTTTTGGAATTATGTCATCTTCTTTTCGAAAAAGAGTTGTAGTAACCATCTCTTCCTAAAAGATTTGTGTACTACTCAAACCTCATGTTCTATGTGGTCCATGATACAAGCTTCTTTCCTGTTCATATGTTCTAGAAACTGATCTAGTCTTTTGTTTTGTACATTGTCTAACCCACTACTGCCTGCTTCTTGTTTGGTGGTCACCATACTAACTCACACTCGACTTGCATCCCGTTTCACATATACTATAACTTAACCATAGGTTCTATGAGTAAACATTCTTATTCACATAACACTACATACACATGTATATATCACTCATTCATTAAAGATATACACATTCATTCACAGTAAAACACATTTTTGAGTTCTTCACTTGAACACACCAAAATAAACATTTTGCTTTATTTATATTAAGTATGGGTCACATCGACCCTTATTTACAAAAGCTTCTTCTTTACATTATTCAATTTTCTCATTCTTAGAGGGAGAACACTCCTCTGGGTCCTCATCAAAATTTACATCAACTTTCTTAGAAGAGGAGGGTTGAGCACATAGGCTCTCCTTTTCCTCATTGGTTAGTAATGGTGTGTTCGGTCAACACCCTAGAGGCCAATCTTTGATTGTGGAAAGTTTTTTAATCTTAGTAATTTACTTTGACTCCTCAATATTCTTTCCCCTCTCTAGCTTAATTCAAGTGAGGGCTTGAGCAAAATTCTCATCATCGAGAATCTTGGGTTGAACCTCAATTTTGGTGTTCTCTTCAACTACGACTTTGTTGTTTGAGGTCCTAATAGTTATCACTTTCTTTCTTCCTGAATTAGACCTTCCCATACCTACATTCAATCTAGTCTTGGTCAATCTCCAAGGCAACTCAAATTTAGTCAAAGGGTCAACTATCCCCTAGTCATTGTCATTGTGGACTCAAAAGGCCTAGAGCTTAAACCTAAGCTCTCATACCAAATGCAATAGCCCATTCTAATTACTACTTAAATATAAATTCCCATGACATTATGAATATTAAATTTTAAAAAGACATAACTTAAGCAGCTATTTTCAATCATAGAAACACATGTCTAATTAAAATATGAGCCAAAATATATATTCATTTCCAAATGTCAATTACAATATCCAAGTTGACTTGGATCACTGGGCCACAAAGTCAATACAATATATAATTTACATTAAGGTTGCATCATAATCCTTTGATAACTGGAAAAAATCTAAGGCTTCCTTTTGACACTCACCTCCTCTCATCGATGAGAACATGGATCAAGCGCTTTACTGCCCAACCACGAAGCTTACACAACCGCAGAATTCTTCCTACTCAAAGAATACCTGACCTTGCACAAAAAATTTAGCAAGAGAACAATTTGCAAGTCTGAATCTGGTGCATGCCCAAACATCAACATGCATCTTTATCTATGATTAGAAAATTTCAAGATCTATGCTAGGAATGGTAGAGAGTTTCATCACATATAAGTCCATAGATAAATAATGGGCTAACTGCTTGAAACAGTTACTATGTACTGATGCACTGTTTGTATCATATCCATGTTGTTTACATAAGTTTACAAATTACTATGCCAATGTATCTCATTAATAGTTTCAAGTTAACTAGTATAACATGTAAACCACCAAGATTACTATCATTTTGGATATACAAATATTTTAACAATTCTAGTACCATTTTGTTCAAATAAAAGAAGAAAATGACATGCTTTTCACTTTAAAACTAAAATACGCATATGAATCTAGAACAATTTTGTTATTATTTGGGTTATGGAGAAACCCACTTTCATATCTCTGACAGTTATTAAACATATTCATGCCACTGTCATTCTATAGAATGACTAATAGTTGAACGATGGATATTTTTATTATTTACAATAACTATGGCCAAAGCCTATGCATGTCGACCATCGGCCTCCATGGCATTCATTCTAAGGAACAATCTAGGTATCATTCTTAGGGAATGATAATATGCATACAAGATGTTTGGTGAACACTAACTTACAAGCATCGCTTGGGATCAACAATGTTAGGAATCATTCTGAAGAATGATTAAATGTTTATTCTAATGGCATACTAATATATAATCTTAGGGATCATGCCAACATTAGGTAAAAATAGAATGATACAAATGTTTTTCCTTCGTTTAATGTGAATGAGGTGACATGGATAAAAACATAGTGATGGTTTCCCTTCATTCTAGGAATGATAACTAAGTCCCTCACACCCATATGGTGCGGTATGCCCATTCGGAATTGACAACACAAAGAACAACAAAAATGTGAAGGATAATAGGGGAGAACCCACCGCTTCCTTTAGAGGGAACAATGAGTGATAAAATAAATTATTACAATTATTGAATACTCTAACTATCAGATTCTATCGAATATCCATGAAAATGGCTATGTATCACACATGCAAGTGATTAAACGACAAGAGAGTGATTACATAAACATACAGTGCATAACATGATTGACTATCAAGCCGATAGGAAGTGCATGCATGGAATGGCCGATATGGCTCATGCGAAAAGATAGAGAATATTATCAAATTCATGGATGATTTCCAGGCATCGATGCAAAATGTGTTTATAGATAAATTTCCATCTAATGGTTTAACACCATTTCAAAAGAAATTGACAATATGGAAGGAAATGAAAAATTTTAAATAGACTATACTAGAAAAATCAAGCATGTATCAAAACCATCAAATTACCTCTGAATCATGGGCTTTTTTTTCCTTGGATTTTTCCTCCTCCATAATTGGGTCGATTCTCTTTCCTTCTTTATTTCCTTTACATTTTCCTCCTTCACAGCTGGGTCAATTCTCTTGCCCTCTTTTTTCCTCAATCTTTGTCACCACAGTCAATGTTCTTCTCTAATTTTTTGCAAGTAATTTGTACTACCAAAAATGGAAACATATTCTCCCTTACATGTTTGCTCCATTATGGGGGTCATTTCTCTTCATTACTGCCACTAATTAGCCTCCCACTATTGCATTCAAATACTTAGCCTTCAATTCGATTGTAGACCACTCTTGGACATGATATCTTCATTATGACAATTTTTTTTAAAAGTTTAATTTTCTTTACAATGCTATTTGAAATCAACAGTAATGTTTGATGAATTCAAACCCATATTATTTTATAAGGAATATGTATATGTTTATATATATGAGTGCATATATATATGTATGTATATATATATATCATTATTTTTTTTAATAATAGTATAGTGTTTAATTAATTTTAAATAAAGAATGGATTTTTATGTTACTGAAACAGTAGCTTCTAAATGAAGTTGTTTTCTTATCTTTCAAGCATGCCTTCCTAAATACATACATATATGTTTAACCATGATTTTTTTTTCTTTTAAATTTCAAAGACACGAGATCAAAATGGAAAAATTTCATAAGAAATCACGTCTAACATTCCACAAGCCCATTTTTTTCAATCATTGCATCATTTCAAATCATATCAATATAATCTTCTATATCAAAGTTTAAATGTAGATATCATGTCATTTAGTGGTGTGTGCACCTAGATTCAATCAGACTTATTGTTCAATCCAGCTAAACGATCCTAACATAACCGTGTTCTTGTCCTTCAACCTGTTTCTTGAATTTGCACACACTTGGATTTACATAGTTCATCAATTACGTTCAATAATGATAAAGTATAATATTTTTCAAAATATCACATACTCAAAAGATGGTCAAATTCATTCAAACATTTCAAAATATCAAATTTATCATTCAACATATTGAATTTCCTTAATTTCTCAATTTAACATATTATATTTTAAATGCAATAAAAATTTGGATATGACAAGGGGGAGCTAGTTTATTTTGTATATATGGTTGAGGGGAGCACCCTTTTCCCTTGATGTCAAAGGGGGAGAGATATTTGTGGAGAAGATGATTTTTTTGGCACATGTTGCCATCAATGACAAAGGGGGAGCTTGTTGAAAGAATAAACAAGGTTGTCATTAATGCATTATCATTGATGTCAACACTATATTTTGGATGTCAAACAAGTATGATGGATCATAGCAGAAGAGCTATTTTTCAAGAAGTTTTCATTCTCTCATCAAAATAGTTAAACACTTTTGCTAAGTGCCTACACTGGTAGATTCAACACACAGTTCCCTTTGGTAATTTTGTTTGCATTTATTCACCCATGAAAATTTACTTTTACAACTCTAATATGTTATTCATGGACATTAGGAGCACCTTAATTTAGAATTTTAATTGATTTGGATAAGTGGTTCAAAATTTGCAAGTAACCAAAGATTGGCATATAAGGTCTACACAGTTGTTTGTGTATTGGTTATAAACTAACTGGTCTACACTCCTTTGTGGGTTTGATTTAGACTTTGTGATTGTGGGAGAATGTTGATAGGTGTCAAAGAAGTTTATTTTCTAGTTGGAATGATATTTTTAGGTCCATGTATCCTATGGTGCTAATCAGTTGGAATATTTTTGCTTTTAGGTCTTATGCCTAGCCGACCTAATGTATGTAAAGTGTTGTGAAGATTAAGAGATGCAAATGGAAGAGGGAGTTATTATAGGTCCATTCCAACCTATATTGCATGTTTTTTGGTTTGAAGGCATATTTTATTTGAATTAGACACCAACAAGGCATGTTTTGTATGATTTGGGGCTACATGGATCCAATTAGGCTAACCTAATTGATGTTAGTGATGGAGTTTGGTACATATACAAGGTTGATTTGAGTTTGTGATGATAGAAAATGAATGTGTACATGATATGAATACAAGATGTGATGCAAAATTGTGGAGAGTTGAGCAAACAAGTTGTGAGCGTTGAGAAAAGGTGTGCGATTATAGAGCAAAGCAGGGATTTGCAATTTGAGTTGAATAAGGAGTATTATCAATGTATTGAAATTCAAAGGAACTAAATCCAACATATGTTAGATGCACTTTTATTATTTCAAATCTTGGTTTTGAAGCCACTTATTTCTATCTTTCTTTTCTTTATGAACAGTGAGTTCAATTGGATAGTGAGTCCACCTAGCAGTGAACTTTCTATAATACCTTATAACCAGTTATAACAAATTGTGAGTTAATCCTCACCATGGTTTTGAAGCCACTTCTTTCTATCTTTCTTTTCTCTATGGACAGTGAGTTTGATTGGATAGTGAGTCCACCTAGTAGTGAGCCTTTCTATAAAGTCTTATAACTAGTTATAACATATTGTGAGTTAATCCTCACCATGGTTTTTCCCTTTTTTGGTTTTCCAAATCAAATTTTCGTGTTCATGTGTTGTGTGTGTTATGGGTTGTTCATGCTTTCATTTCATATGACTATTAAGTATAATTTGGTAATTGGATGGTTAATAATTGGATGGTTTAATAGAATATTGATTCATCCCCCCTCTCAGTATTCTAACTGTTCAACTAATTTCACATTTTCCCATTTTCCCCTACATTTATGGCACCTACCCACATTTATGACAAGAACCTTATTAGTCAAAATTTTGTGATTCCAAATCCATAAGGACCACTGACAAAACAACAACAGTTTTCCACTTTTTTCTCACAGAATTATGAGTTGGATGCATGCACAACGTGTAGACATCTATGCTCAATGCACTAGTGTCCTCTTACTTTCCAAATTCAAACATGGAATCTTAGAAGTATTTTCTTATGACAATGTCATCATGGCAGGATTCTGAGATTAACAGCTCTTCCCACCCATGCAACTACTCAAAACTCACATTTTCACTCTCACTTGCAACACTTCTCACTTGAACTCACTCCAACTTGATCTCTTCTTACTTCTTTGACATCATGTCCCTATGATGAAGCTTTGTCATATTGAAGTCTCACCAACAACTAAATCTCACTTGCAAGCACTCAATGTCACATCTATCATTCCAAGAGGGAGCTACAAACTATTGGTAACACTCTCTTGTTTCTTGTTTGTTTGCTAGCATAATATTTTTTGTGTCTATATTTAGTGATATGAGTTCTCCTTCATTGTCGAGTTTTATTTTATCACTTTGGTGTCTATTTCATGATATAGGTTCTCCTCTATAGTGGGGTTTTTTTATCACTTTGTGTCTATTTTACTTTTTGTCTTTTATTCTCTCTATCTATTTGGTTGTCCATGAAGGTGGGAACACCAAAATGGGGGTTCAACTGAGGAAAGGCCCAAAATAGTCCCAAAATTTTTCCTCATCTTCCTTGTGTGCAGGTTGCTTGTGTGGATCTTTGCAGGAGGCTTCAAAGCATAGGACCTCTTGTAAGTTGCTCCCTTTCTCTCCTTGTCATTTATCTACATTCTTGTCTTTTTCAGTTAGTAGATTGAACAGATCCCAAGTTCTGAATAGTTAAGTAGATTCTTTGAGTTTTGTTTGAGGGTTTAATTTCTCTGTCCATATGATATGCCAGTGCATCCTTAGGATGATAGCATTCCATGTTGATGTTCCACTACTGCATTGTTGTCCTTTGGCCAAGAGCTTCTCCTTCTGTCTTGAAAATATCTACAATCTACCCTTTTGGTCCTTGAATTTTTCTATCTATTATCATTCCTAGAACTCTACTTTTAATACATTTTTTGCAATCTCTTTCATCTTGTTCACTTTAGTTAAGATTATTAGGTATTCTAAGGTGACTGATGGAAATTTTCTCCCTTTAGACCCTATTTGTCTTAGGACTTGGGAGTAGTGAATCCCCTCCACATTTTGGTGAATCTGACGTGAAGTTGTGAATCATGTCAGATCCTTTTCTACAATGTTTTGATGTATATGATAAAGAATTTTCCAAGGAATATTTTGATATGTTAGATGATGCCTTAGATGATTTCTTAGAGGCATGTTCTCCTATCTATAGATCTCTTGAACAAACTTCTTCATCACAACTATCTACTTCATCTTCACATGTTTAGGAGTCTTTGAATGTAGTGACCATCTCTATGGCTCCTCAAAGGCCTAAGAGACCCATCATTAGTTGACTTTGTCTATCCACTTTCCTAAGAGGATTCATTCTATCCATAGGGTTACAATCTCTAGGGATTCATCATACTTTTACACGAGATTCGTAAAAGATATGAATTCTTATAATGTTTTAGGGCATACATATAATACTAGAATAAATTAGTAGAATGTGAATCAACCATCTTTTGTTCCTACTTATTTACCACCTCCTCAACCAAGTCTTCCTTTAGTACCTAAAACTATAGTTAAAGAACCTAGTGATTATGATCTTGTCGAGAAACTCCATGTTACTTTGGCCAAGATATCACTATGGTATTTGCTTCAATCTACTCTAGTTTATTAAGGTATGTTGTAGGAAGCCTTGCAAAAGAACCTCTTTCCTTCTTCTACTAGGCCAATAGATGTTAATGTGTTGATAGCTCATACTCTTGCAGATTTGTCCAATATTATGTTGACCCCAAGAAGTATAGAAGCAAGTGAATCATCTAGTGATTATATTCAACATTAATAACATTGGTATTAGATGTGCTCTTGTTAACACTATTTTGGCTCTCAAAATATGCAACATAAAATTATTACCCAGGATTAAAATTGAGTATTCTTCTTTAGCTACTTCTTCTTTATATATGCATGGATTTTGAATAATGTTGTTCGTCAAGCCCTAGGCGCAAAAATATTGCCTTTGATGATGGGACCATTATTGTAATCACCTTAGTTTATGTGATATTCAGTCCTTTACCTTACAATATTCTCTTGGGAAGATCTTTGATTCATGCTTTGGGAACTGTAACTTCTACCTTGCATCAGCATATACTTCTAATTTATTACTAACAACCAAGTAATTATAATCAAGGCCAACCTTGAGGCTATCCACCTTTGTGACTTGGCTGCTACTGGTTAGGCCTCAATTGTTTCCACTCTTAAGAATTGTATTCTATCATTATATTGTGATTCATTGACATGCTCTTCAATGGTGTCTGCCTTAAAGGATGCCCCTGAGGTGGATTTCCTTGAAGAAGATCAGCCCAAGGCAAAGAAATCTAAGTCTTCCCCTTCCACTTTTACTTCTTTTAAATTGAATGCATGTCTCGGTGACAATTGGGGGTCCTTCAATTTCTATGAATTTTTCATCAAATAATAAAAGGTCAACCCTATCCATCTTGACCATCTAATAGTTTTATACACCTCTTCCAAGAACTTTGATTGTATCCTTCCAAGAAAAACAATCAGGATCCTATCAAGGAAAACAATTGTGCCCCTGCTAAGGAAGATAACCATGCTTGTATTGAGGAATCTAATGTTTGTAGTCTCATCAAGAAGGATGATTGTGATCTCGTAAATGCATTTGATACTCATTGGTGGAATGATTTCCTAGTCTATGTAGATCTACATCTTTCTTAGGATTTGCAAACACGTTATGCCCCTGGATACAAAATAGTCTCTAAATATGGTTATGGATGTAAAGGTTGTGGGTGTAATGAGAAGGGAATCCAGGTTGCTATCCTAGTTGGGCCTTGTAATCGTAACTTGGAGCTTGGTTTGTATTTTGAATAGTCTAGGTAGAAATCGTGGTGGAGTGTCAACCTGATTTTTGTTGAACCTCTTGATCTGGTCCATCCCAAACTGATTAAGAGTAAAGTAGAATCTAATGAAGTCCCTTTGGATTTTTTCTCCTTAGAGGAAGTGCTAGAGGAATTCTTAGGTGTCTACACCCATCTACCTTCTCATCACCATAAACAATGATTCCCATATCACTTGCATAAACAAGTGTACTTTAGAGAATATTTTTTGAACATGGATGAGGAGGCTCCTTTATCTAATGTGGATGATGATGTTCTTATTCCCCATCTTAAATACTGTAGTTCTATCCTTAAGGGAGATACTACTAATGTTTTCATGGATCCTAAATCTTTTGAAAAGGTGATTAAAATCAAGTGTTCCTTTCTTTAGAAGAGTCTAAGCAACAATTAGAATTGTTACATTCTCATCTTGATTATTTTGCTTGGTCATATGAGGACATGCTTGGTATTGATGAGACTATAGTGGTTCACAATATTGTCCTATGTGCTTATGCTAAGCTCATTAAAAAGAATATCTGAAAGATGAATCCCAAGGTTGCATTTTTAGTTAAGACTGAGATAAAGAAGCTATTAAAAGAAAGCTTTATTTGTACTATTGACTATTCTCCTTGGACATTGAATATCATTGTTGTTAGCAAACCTGATGGTTGTATTCATAGGGTATAATCAGATTTGTATTAACCTAGAAGAGCAGTATAAGATAACATTCACTACCCTATGGGGTACCTTTTGTTATATGGTCATGTCATTTGGGTTAAAGAATGTAAGAAAAACTTACCAATGGGTGATGACTTTAATCTTTCATGATTTTATTCACAAAATTTTAGAAGATTAAGTTGATGATATCTTGGCTAATTCTATGACTCATCTAGATCACGTAGAAAATCTTCATCTTATTTTTCAAAGGCTTTCAATCTATAATATTGGACTAAATCCTCTTAAGTGTTTCTTTGGTGTTGACACTAGAAATCTTTTAGGATTTATAGTTTCCCATTATGGAATCAATGTTGACACAAATAATATTGATGTAATTATTAACATGCCTCTAGCTAGGAACATTTCTTAGCTACAAAATCTACAAGGGAATATTTAGGCAATACATATATTTGTATCTTAGTTGGTTGATCACACCCTTCCCTTCACACATTTACTAAAGAAAGATGTCATATCCTGATGGGATGATGAGTGTGAAAAATATTTTGATTCAATCAAAAGTTATTTGGCCAAACTTCTTATCTTAATGTTGGCTATACAAGATAGACCCTTCTTGCTTGATATCTTTACATCACCTCATTCTTTGGTAGCTTTTCTATCTCAATATGATGACGATGGTAAGGAAAGAGAAATCTACTACATTAGTTGTAACTTGGTTGATTATGAAACTCATTAGTCTACCATGGAGAAACAATGTCTTGATTTCGTCTTTGCAATGAAAAAATTAAGGCATTACCTCCATGTTGAAACTCATGTCATTGTAAAAATTTATCTTCTAAATCATCTGTTCACTAGTGTGATAGGTTGAATTTGAGCGTTAGAAAATGAGCAGCAAGTAAAAGAGTGTAAATAAACACCAAAACAACCTACACCTCAAGATTAGCCTAAGTTGGAAACAACACAAGATAAAATCAACAAATGGAACCTTATACCTTGCATCGAATCGATCCTTTGGTTGGCCCTTCGATCTTTGATGTGTATGCTCCTTGGATGGCACAAGATGCAAGCTAAATGATGTTGTGAGGATGAGTGCAAGTGGATGAAAAGAAGAAAATGGCTAAGTATAAGTTGAGAAACAAAATTGCAAGAGTTTGGCTAGCAAAATGATCTCTTCAAAATGAGAGAAAAGAGGGGGTATTTATAGGATTTTTGAGAATTCCTAGGGGAAATGGACGGTCAAGATTGAGCCACAAAATATCAAGATGTAGGGCTAAGGTGAGTTGAGAACTCACAAGCCCTCACATCTTGACATGTGGCATGATTAGCCTAAAAGGTGAAGTGGACATGAGGTGGAAGGATAGGACATGACATGGAGAGGGGCAAAGTACCTGGGATTTGGTCAAGATATCCTCATAAAGGAGGTCCTTGTCCCCATGTGGGAGAGAGGACAAGTGGGGGAATTAAAAATTCCTCAAATATTCTCATGGGGAGATGGGAAAGAATAAAGAATAAGTGAAGGACATGTGGGAAGAAGTGAAGAATTAAAAATTCCTTTTGGGTACCTAGGATTAAAAGGTGAATTAAAAATTCACATGGGGAAGTGGAGTGCCTTGTCCAAGAGGAGAAAGCCTTTAATAGGGTTGACTAAGGACACATGTCATAAAGGACATGGGAAAGAGAAAAGGAATTTAATATTCCTTGGAAGGATAAAAGGAATTAAAAATTCCTTGAGAGGTTGATTAGGCTAGCTGATGAGGGGTTAGAGGAAGGTTAGGTGGCTAAGAGAGATTAGAGGCCAAGTTGAAAAAGTTGGAGGATGTGACACCTTCTAATCAAAGATTAGGAATGTGCACATCCTAATGATGGGATTAGAAGAAGGATTAGGATTAGATAAAAATGATAGAGGATGTGACATGAAGGGAATTAAATAAATGGAATATTTATTTAATTCAATTGATGGAAGGAGGATTAAAGAGATAAGGTATTATTGATTAAATACCTTAGGGATTTGGCAGAATTAAAGATATTAATTAAATAATAGCAGTATTACTTAATTAATGAAAATAAGACGAAAGAGGATGAATTTGGATAAATTAAGTGTCCAAATTTAGACATCTACAACTAGAACCGATCTTGTCGTAAGGTTGGAAAAATGAGTGATGTTGCTTTCTGAGTTTGACATCAAGTTTGTAACTCAAAAATCAATCAAGGGTCAAATTTTTGCTAATCAATTGGTGGAATCTCCCTTATCTCACTCCTTTCCTAATTCAAATTTATTTTTGGACGAAGAGCTTTTTACAATTGATCATGAAATTGTATGGGATATCTACTTCAATGGATTGAGTGTTCAAGATAGCTTCTGAGCAAGTGTAGTTTTAATCTCACCTTAGGGTAAGCCAGTTCCTTTATCCTTTCGATTGAAATTTCATTATACTAATAACATCATTAAGTACAAAGTTATTATAGTTGGCTTGTGTTCCACGATTGCTTTAAACATTAAACATCTTCACATATACAATGATTTTGAACTTATTGTGAATTAAATTATGGTAAAATATCAAGCCAAGGAAAATAAGCTATTCCACTATCAAGATTTGACCTTTTCGTTGCTTGATTTCCTTTCCTCTTTCACAATAGATAGTGTTCCTAGGAGAGAAAACTGACACATGGATGTAATGGTGAGTGTTACCTCCCTTGTGTCTTCAGATAAAGGTATAGAAGAATACCACTTTTTGGTTCATATTCTTCACTCTCCTATTGTCTCAGACCAACCTAAATTTGATGCTCTCATGTGTGCTCATGTGGACTCAGATTAATGGTATTCTAACATTTATAATTATTTGAAGATTGGAAATTTTCTCAACAACGCGACAAAAAATGCTTGTTGTTGAATACAAAAACTTTCAGTTCAATATATTATATTGTCACATATTCTTTATCAAAAGTCTTATAATGGTATTCTTCTTAGGTTCCTCACTAAAGCGGAAATATCCTTGTCCTTCGTGAAGCCCACTTAGGCTCTAGGGGTGGACATTTTGATGGTAAATCCTTGGTGTGTAAATTGATTCACATGGGATACTTTTGGAAAACAATGGAGAAAGACTCATTTTCCTTTGTCAAGAAGTGTTTTCAATGTCAACAGTATAGCCATATTATTCATGGTCCTTCTCAAAAGCTTCAAAATTATTCCTTTCCTTGGCCATTTGAAAAATGGAGGTTGGATATTATTGGCAAAATATCACATCCTTCTTCTAAAGGACATGTATCCATCATCACCACTATAGATTACTTTACGAAATGGGTTGAAGCTATTCCACTTCTATAGCATGCCCATTTTTCTACGCAATAATTTCCCTATGTTTTATCATCAAGTAAAAAATTTAAACATCTATTCAATTTGAGCAATAAATTTTTTCTTTTCAAAAGTATAAAGATAGCATGCACATTTGAAATAAATACTCTTTCCAAACTTCCATTACATTATAACAAAGTATTACAACTTTTCAAAGTAATAATTACATAGTACATGATAACATGATATCATTTCTCTTTTACAATCTTCCATCATAATGGATACAAATTACATAAACAAGGCTCAAAAGAGCTTACTAGCAATAGTTACGAATAGTCCTAGAAATATCCATCCAAATATTGGTTGCCTACTGCTAAGGAGAAGCATCACTCAAGCACTTTTTCAACAACCTTCGATTAACTACAGTCCTTGCCACAACTATCATACTGATAGATGGCCCTACCCTTCGACGAAGAGATTGGTTTGGTAACCTCATAATAAATATTGACCTTTTCTAAGCTTGGTGTTGTGTCCTACATATCTAGATCTATCACACAATTGCTACAACCTACTTAAATGACATACCTCAACCTAGTATGTAAGCCTAGATCATCATGACTAACAGTGTAAACAGTGGCAACTTACACTACTTTGGCCAAAGTATTTCATTCCCTCTTCTAAGAGACGTCAAATATTTCACCCACCTTCCTAGATCAATTTATATTGAATATTCATAATCTATGCATAGGCTATCCCCTTCATTGGATTATCCTAACCCTAGGAATAACATATTACCTCTATATTTAACTAACTCATCTATGAAGTAACCTAAGTAACTCTAAGAATCATCTAATTTATCCATTAGCTACATAAGTTATATCCCTTACATAGTATTTAATACCCACTATGTCCACTCATTACTTAATATGGAATATGTACAAACACATCAAACAAAATAGAGCCCTATACTAACTACTATAAACTTCCTTTTACTTCCATAAAAGAAAAAAATAACCTTTCCCTGTTTAACAATAGATCTACCTTCCTAAAAAAATCAAGTATTGTCACACAATCTTTTCAAAAACAAAAAACAAGTATAAAAGAGTAGGAATCAACATGCCTATTTTTGTAATGCTCCAATTGATTGATTTAGATTCCCAACATAGCCTTCAAGACTTGTAAGAAACTCTTAACTAGATTTTCCCCAATTTTCTAAAGAATCCCTCTCAGAAACCTCTCTCAAATTCTCTCAAAATAACTCACTCACAACTCAAGAAACTAGAATACAATAACTCAAAAAAATTCATAGCAAGAATGCAGTAATATAGTGTGTTCAAATGAGGTAGATATCTCCTCTATTTATACACAAAAATTAGCAACTAAAGGCTAGAAATAGGGCATGAGGATTAACATTTCTCAACTCAAATGATTTGACTCAGCAAAGTAAACAAAAGGTGGTAACTAAATTTGTTGCAGAACAAACACATATGCATCCAAAGAGAATGAGTCACACTTCTCAAAGAACAAAAAAGAAAGATAATCAAAAATGTAAGGTATCTACCTCTTATAGGTCATCTTGGCACAACTAAGTGCTTGACTAAATCTGTATTTTACAAAATGCTTCACATTCTGGAAATTCATACAGAGTAATAGACTTCTATTCGATTCAAGATTTTATCAATTAGTGCCACATTTTACTATTCACACCATATAATGTGGGTCGATGTTCACTGTCGACTTGGTCAACATACATTTTGTGCATGATCTTTATTATTGGTTTGTGCTTTGACAAAGTCTCGGTAGGAAGTTTACACGTTGGAAAGAAATGACAACATAAATTCTTATAATTAGCATTATCCATATTTCATTACAACACTTTAAAATGTTTAAAACATCATTTAAATTTATATTCATGCAATGTTGTCCATAGTGCTATTTCCATAGAAATATGTTGAGCGCTATTCTTAGCATAAGCTAAGTTTAAAATACTATGCATTATATGATAATTTTATGCTTAGAGAAAATATTGCTTTATTAATATATATACATATACATAACTTATATATATAGCTATATACATCACAATCTATTAGCTATATAAGCATGTATACATATATATTTATATATATATATATACATAATCCAAAAGTTAATAGAATTGTATCATTCAATATATGGATACTCATATGTATCCTCATATTTCTTATACAATAGTATATGCATATATATATATATATATATATATATATATATTAATATACTATATATATATATATTAATATAGGACACTTTCATTGCGTCGATACATACACATATGTTAATATATGTATAGTATATATATGTATCATCTTGTCCAATTGATATTATCATGCATATGGATAATTCGTCCATGAGCATGCATTGATACTTCTATCTTCGTATACTCATGCACATAATTACTCATGTGTATGAGTCTATTGTTGACATATACATATATACATATATATACATTTTTTATATATATCCTATCAATTAAATAGAAACATATAAATAATAACTCACTCATCAAAAATGGACTCAACATCGTAACCCTCTAAAGAAGAACATTCACAAATAAACCACAAGAAAGTCTAAGAATAACTTGTTATTTCCCAACTTGACCAAAATAGAAGAGTGTGTGTGAAGCCTCGGTTTAGGTATTTTATCGAAGGTTACTAGACCAAGTTCTTCTCCCTGAGTGATACTTCCCCTCTCTTTAGGAGGCTTGAATCAATTCCTGCACCCAAATTATTACATTGCAATAGTATTCAGTTAAAAAAAATACATTCATTTGCATTAAATATTTCACATTTAGAATCATTTTATAACATCAAATTGAATCAACATTTATTCTTCATAAAGTTTTTTATTTTAATTATCTTGATTTCAACATCTTCATCCATGTTTTCTAAAACTTTGTTGCTATTAATTACATAGAGTGTTAGGATGGCTGCAACAGCTCCCACTGCTTCCAACAAATCCTTTGCAATGGATCCCTACAACTCCTCTCCCAGTAAGAGATCTCACCCTTTTGTTTCTTTCAATGGGCATGCCAAAACACCCAAGAAGGACAACTTTGTTGTGCCGAATGATTCTTCTCCTTCTTACAGATCCTCTGCAATGGCTACTTGCAATGAAGGAAAGGGTTGTTCGCCATCTACAGCGAATGGTAGCATGAAGATCAAAACACCCAAATAGATTATATCTGCTTCCCCGAAAGCTTGTGTTTCCAACAATGTTAAAGGATCTTCCCATGTTCAGTTTGGATGGTTTCGATCTGCTCTCACAAATGGATTGAATGGTATCAATATGTAGCCTTCCTGGAGGTTTTTTCCAACATTTGTGGTTCCAAAGTCTACTTTTTTTTTTGGGTAAATACTCTTCTTCACAAAAAAATCTTCCACTACAGCCTCGATAACAGCTAAAATGAAGCAAATCGATCTTCTGCGAATGGTTTTTTGGCTATTGCAAATATTGCCAAAGACTCTGCATCTGGAATCCCCAATGAAAGCATGGAAGGCTCATTCAAGTCAAAGGTATGTGCACCTCATGTTTCTTTCAATGTAGATTCAAAAGGATATTTGGGTCTCCCAAAATCTCTTAAATGTGTAGAGGAAACCCCTATTCTGGAATTTGGGGATGAAGTGTTGCAAGAAGAGGAATACTTCTCTTCTCATGCTTTAATTTGGCATTTTAATCATTTTTGGCCCTCTGTTTCTTACCTAAACCTTTGGATAAAGAAAAACTGGCATCCTTTATTGCAAAATATTCCAAAAAAAATTCTAAGTGCTCAGGGTTTCTTCATTGTTTCTTTTGAATCCACCAAAGATAGGGATTCCATTCTGTTTGAACGCCATTGGTGTTGGAATCAACACTTTCTCTTTCTTAAACCTTGGCATCTAGCCTCCAACCCTTCTTCTGAATCTTTCAACATTATGTCGGTTTGGGTTCGTCTTCCAAATCTTCCGCTTCAATTTTGGATCCAATATTGTTTCAAGTCTATTGGAAATTATTTAGGTTCCTTCTTGGTTGTAGTTAAGAAAACTACAGATTTTTCACACATTACTTTTGCTCAAATCTTAGTGCAATTGGATCTTTCGAAGGAACTTCCTGCTAATATGATTCTTAAAGTTTTTTATCGTTCCTGGACCCAACTATTGGACTATGAATGACTTCCCTTCTGTTGAAGGAAATGCTTCGAAACAGGTCATGTGGTTGCATCCTATCAAATGAAAAGTAAATCTGCAAAAAAACAGGCTTCATGGTGGAAAGATGCTTTTTCAAAGTCCCCTACATTTGGGAAGAACTCTACTACATCATCACCGGTTCTTTCAATAAAATCTATTGTGAAGAATGTCACACTTCTGCAAGAGCATAAATCAAACAAGTTTGGGACTGCCTTCTCAAATCATCCTTCAGTTGGGTAGAAATTTGTAGTCATCCCAACAACAAAGCTTGATGAGAAGGCTCAGAAGACTGGGGTTCATGATGAAGGCGTGGAACAAAAAAATTCATTTTCTGAGAGGGATTTGGTGGATAACCATTGGATAGTTGTGCAGAAATGTAAGAAATCTTATTAAAAATTGTCTTTGGCGTCTGCATTTCCCTCCCCTATTCACAGTGAAGGGGATTAGCTTGTAGCCTTTATGGCATTTCTAATCATTTTCATGTTAGTTTGTTACCTACCTTTTTCTTTGTAATTTCCTTATATATATATATATATATTAATATATTATATATAGGCTTTATGCCTTTTCCCTAAAAAAAAAACATTTATTTTTCATATTTCCAAAACACATAAAACACAATACACTCATTCAAGAATTTTCACCCAACTAGGTAAAAGTAAATAAGTAGTAGTACAATGGGGTGTAACATATGCCTTCCCTTTTGAATCATCATCCTCGGTGATTTTAAGTAGCTGACATATAAATAAACTATAAGCATAATCA
Source organism: Sequoia sempervirens (assembly GCA_007258455.2). NCBI lineage: Eukaryota > Viridiplantae > Streptophyta > Pinopsida > Cupressales > Cupressaceae > Sequoia > Sequoia sempervirens. Next base: position 100,439,356 of record VDFB02000363.1, on the reverse strand, counting down.
TAACAAAAAAAATTCAAGAAATTTCAAAAGCATGCAAGACATGAGGTAACTTTTGCTTAATCTCAGCATAGTCTACCCAAGTGGTAGAATCTTCTACATACTAGTCCCACTAGAATTTGCATTGTATAACTTCTCTATTATGCAAGTAAATCTTACAATATCCAAGCACCTTGAGAGGCTTGATTGTTACCACTCCTAGGTCATGTACCTATAAAGAATTTCAATTAATAGCATGGTTATCCCCTAGTATATACTTTTTAAGGTATGAGACGTGAAATACACTATGCATCTTGACAAGAGCTGGTGGCAACACAATTCGGTAAGCAACTAGGTTTATTTCCTCAAGAATCTCAAAAGGACCTATGTAATGATGAGCTAGTTTGGAAAAAATTCTAAACTTGATGAAACTCTTATGAGGTTTCACTCTTAACAATCCCTTTTCTCCTACTACAAAATATCTAGGTACCCGTTTAGAATCTGCATAGCTTTTATGCCTATCACTGGCTTCAACTAGCCTCTACTTAATTATTCTTACTTTCTCCTCCATTTCTGATAATATCTCTTGCCCAAGACATATCCTATCCTCTAGCTTATCCCAACTTATAGGAGTTCGACATTTTTTGCCATAAAATGCTTTGAATGGAGCTATTTTTATTACTGAGTGAAAAGAATTATTGTATGAAAACTCAACTAAAGGTAGGTAATCTTCCCACTTGTATTGTTGATCCATGCAATACATTCTTAATATATCTTCAAGCACTTGGTTTACTCTTTCTATTTTTCCATCCATTTCCAGATGATAAGCTATGCTTATATTCAACTTTGTTCCAAGTGATGAGAACAAGGTTTTCCAAAATCTAGATTTCACACAAGAATCCCTATCTAAAATGATCTTCTCAAGTATTCCATGCAATCTAAACACCTCTTGAATAAAATTTTGAGCTATGACAAGAGCTCCATTAGTAATATTCCTAGGGATAAAATGTGCTACCTTGGTTAACTTATCTACCAACACTAGAATGGAATTATGCTTATTCCTTGATATAGGTAGACCTTGCACAAAGTCCATACTAATGACTTGCCACTTGTTCTCTGGTATATCATGTGGATTTAAAAGACCTATAGGGTGATGATGTTATTCTTCTACCCTTTGACATTCTAAGCATCTTGCAACAAAGCTTACGATGTCCCCCTGCATACCCTTCCAAAAATATAACAGCTTCACAGCTACCAACATCTTCATCACACATTGATATTGATGTTATCAATTATTGACATTTCTTACCTCTCTCTCTTCATCTCTCTCAATATAATTGATGTCCAGAGTATGGTACATTGTAAACATCTTTCCAGAATAGGCTCCTTAATTCATGTGAATCAAGTACATATACTCTCCCTTTAAACCTTAATAATCCATTTGGTTCAAAGTGAAAACCTTCATATCTTGCATCTTATGGATTATCTGTGAGTGATTGCTTAACTTTATTATAAAATTCATCATCCAAGGACTCTTGTAGCACTCGTCCCTTGAAGTTAATTTTAATTGTCATCATAGAGGCGGTATGCCTTCTTTGACTTAGTGCATCAGCAACACGATTCTATTTTCCCTTGATGTAGCTGATGTTGAATTCATAGTCTGCTACAGCTCCAACCACCTTATTTTTTGTGCATTAAGATTGGGTTAAGTAAATAAATACTTCAAATCATGATGATCAATCTTTAGTTCAAAAGGCTTTCCCATTAGATAATTTCTCCAAATCTACAATGCATGAACAACTATCACTAACTCCAAATCATGTGATGCATAATTTTGTTTGTAGGGCTTCAAATTTCTTAATTCATATGCAATAACTTTCCCTTCTTGTATCAAAACTCCTCCTAATCCTTCATTTGATCTATCTATAATGAATATAAAGTTACCTTCTAGAATAGGTACCTTCAATAATGGCACATAAGAAAAACAAGCCTCTAGCCCCTAGGCACATGGCTCCCCAAGCCCTTCGGTCCTAGCAGCGGTGGGGGTCTGGGTTGGATGAATGCAATGGAGCACAATTAGTGTGACCACAAGATTGACATGCTCACTCATAGTCCCCAAATATCACCCCACAACTTTGTGATCTCCAATTGTGCCTATCATAGCTCCTCTTGTAGTTGTTGATCTATAGACAGCCTCACAGTTGTTGCCTACCCATCGAGATCACCGAGCCAGCTCTATAGAGTGTCATGTGCCCTCTCAGCACTCTCTACTCACGTCATGGCCTAGTCTCACTTGGTGAGTGTGATCTGCAGCTCTGTTGATCATTGATCCCTTTGCCCAGTGAGAGTGGTGATGTAAACAATCCTCTATATGACATCCACTTGTGCCTCCTCATATGTTATCCAAAGACATATAATAGGACCCAAAAGGTGGACATCTTTCCCTACTAAAGTTGGTATGTATACGTCTATGATGCTCTCTTGGACTAGCGTGGCCTAGCCCACCTCTAAGATGCACTGCGCAATAAATGTGGTCCACTCATGTGTGCTCACTGCAAACACAAAGTAGTAGGCCTCATCATTAGTATTGCATGATATATCAACACATAAAATATGTAAATAATTATATGAGATGAAAATGAAATAGTGAAAGGAAATAATGTAAATCACTTCTATACCTAGATCCCCATCCTACCAGTGTAGATCAAGGGGAGTTCAACACTAGGACCTACATATCTTGTACCCACTATGGGTTCTACATGACTACTGGCTAGAGGTGGTACCATCAAGACTGGTGTAGTAGCTGAAGGAGATGAAATTCTTGGTCATTGCCTTGACCTCTCTACCAATCTTCTCACCACCTCTGCCTACTGGTTGATGTAGTTGCCTCTATCTCCTCCTCTTTCCGCTGCATGCTCCTATACACCAAAATTTCCCCTAGGGGCATCCACTGAGAAAATTAGGGTAGGCCCGTGTCTCACCCACCAGGTCTTGAAGACATAGGCAATCCATATTTTATTAACACCCAACATCATGGGTCAATCATCATTGTCTAACTCATCATCGCTAACAATGATGTCTACCATGGTTGGATGATGATGATCACCTGATCTCACTATACTCCTGGCTACTCACACATAGGATGGAGGTATAGGAAGGATATTTTGCAATCTCCTGAACTATTGAGTGACCCTGTGCATGTAATATGACATGATGATGTAATTAGTGTGATTGACCAAGAATCAATCACACTGCATGTGCCCTAGCTATCACATGTTCGAGGCCCACTACATGTGCTATATGGTTGTCATCTAACCTCATCAAACCATAATTGGTCAGACTATAGCTACCAAAATTGTAAGTATAGAAGCCTGCATTCATGTACTAACACATGGGCCATCGGTGTACCAAGGGCTATCCCCTATGGATACCCAACTAGCTGGGTGGAGGTGATATGTGAAAATTCTACTTATAGAAGTGTGTAGGCAATGAGGCTAGTATACTCATAATGTACAAACCTACCTAGCTTGTGGTATAGGTGTGTGAGCATGCTACAACCCCATGCAAAAATGGTCTGCTACAATTCTATCTCTTAATAGTATGGATGAGGCCCTCGTGAAGGTGAGAGTATTGCTCGTCCATGGTCACTCGGATGATGACAATAACTACCATCACCTTCCACAAAAAATGGACTACCACTTCACCATGCTCAAACCAACATATGTAAATATGGCTAGTGTCATTTCCAAGGTCTTTGTGTTGCAAAGATGATTGTTATTGCACCAAAATATCAACCTATTAATACTCAATACAATCGTCAGAGTTAATGAATCTATGAGAAGCGGTTAAGTCATGTCATGAACTCGAGCACTACATTGCCTAGCACAAGGAGACCAAGGGCGTGCACCTTGCAACAATCCCCTCAATGCAAATGAGGGGCTTGAACCCATGACCCAAGATCTAATACCAATTGTTGCAAACATGGTTATCATTGCACCAAAAGATTGACCTGTTAATACCCAATACAATCGCCAAATTCAATGAATCAACAAGAGGCAGTTAATTCATGTCACAAACCTGAGCACTACACTACATAGTACAAGGAGACCAAGGGTGCACACCTTGCAACACTATGTTCCCTATGTACTACCACATGCCCTCAAATCTCTCCTAGGTTGAGTGTGTCTCATCTAGGGTCATCCATCATCCATGGGTGGGTAGGATGGTGATCCTATAAACATCCTCTAAAGGGACTGTCATCTCTCTAGTCGGTAGGTAAAAGGGGGAAATGGTGGAGTCTCAAAATTCCATGAGTGCCATTAACATCTGGTCATGGTACAACATCTTGACTAGCATGTAGACCCACCACAGACCTACTCATCAAAGATGATCGTAGTTGTTAGGGTGCATAAGATTCATTTGGCCATGTAGCATCCTAATAATTCACCTAGGCGCCTTTTTGTTTGTGCATCTCAAGATAATCCTACACAAAAGGAAAAAAGGTCTATGTCAAATCCATCTACATCAAAGTTTGTTTCTAAAAATGGACTTTTGGATGTAGGCATGTTGAACAGATGTCTACATGACATGATGTTGTTTGGGGCTATCCACTATTGAATCTTCCTAGACGATAGCATGGTCAAAGGCCACTAGTGCACTAGTAGGATGCTTGTACATAGGTGGGATTCCTTCATATCATCAGGATTCTTGTGGTATGAAAATTGGAAAAAAACTAGAAAAAAATGACAAAATATAAAGCGAGGGTTGATTCAGACTTACCTCATCCACCTTGTCGCCCTCGGCTATTGCTCAACGTAGTTACTCAATCCTAGGCTCCTCAAAATATCATCTACGAGGAATTTTGTTGACTTTTCTCTCACAAAAGTCAATAAATCACTCATGGTGAATAGTGAAAATGACCCTTCTAGGGGCCCACCTAGGTATATATAGGCCCCTCAAGGCCCATTTTCCCAATGATCATTTTCATGTCATTTTTCCTATTTTTACCTCACATCGCTAGGGGAAAAACGAAGAGGGGGTATATAATCACCTCTTCATCATATTTTTCTTCCAAACCACTAGATTTTTCTTGAGCATTCTTCTCACCTTGGTAGCTTCTTCTAATTTTTCAGCTAACCTAAATTTGAGTTTTATAGAATGAAACCTCACATCTAATATTGAAGTTTCTTGTTGAGCTTGATCATTGGGGGCATCGTTGATACCAACCTACTCAACCTTTACAACCTCTATAGTATCATTATGGCACACAAATCCATATAATTTTCAATTTTTTGAGTTTTCTTCAAATGTTCTCTTTTGTACTTTAGTGCAGTTGATTTTTCTCAAAAATTAGCTCACTAAAGTGGGGGAAAAAAAGTAATGTCATAAAGTTGCACCCCGTGGTAGTTTCACATTTATGTATTTTCCCCCTACATTTATGGAACCTAGCTGCATTTATGACAAGAACCTTATGAGTATGAATTTTGTGATTCCAACTCCATAAGGACCAATGACGAAGTGACAATAGTCTTCCACGTTGTTTCTCATGAAATTATGATTTGTACACATGTACGACGTGTGGATGTCTGTGTGTGGTGAACTAGTGTCCCTGTACTTTTTGAAGTCAATAAGGAATCTTTGAAGTCTTTGCTCATGACATGTGTCATCATGGCAAGTTTTTGAGAGTAATGTCTCTTTCCACCCATGCATCTACACAAAACTAACATTTTCACTCTCACTTGCAACATGTCTCACTTGAATTCACTCCAACTGCCTCTCTTCTTGATTTTATCTTCTACATCGTGTCTCTATGGTGAATGTCTATTGGATAGAAGTCTCATCAATAGCTAAATCTCTCTTGGAAGTCCTCAATGTCACATTTATCAAGCCAAGAGGGATCCACTGACTATTGGAAATGCTCTCTTGTTTCTTGTCTATTTGCTAGCATAACAATTTTTATGTCTATATTTCATGATACAGGTTCTCCTACATTGTGGGGTTTTATTTTATCACTTTGGTGTCTATTTTGCGATGTGAGTTCTCCTCCATAGTGGGGTTTTCTTTTATCACTTTGTTTCTATTTTACTTTGTTTCTTTTATTCTCTCTATCTATTTGGTTGGACTCGTGGAGGTGGGAACACCAAAATAGGGGTTTGACTGAGGCAAGCCCCAAAATAGCCCCAACATTTTTCCTCATCAACCTTGTGTGTAGGTTGCTCATTTGGATCTTTGTGGGAGGCTTTGAAGTGTAGGACCTATTGCAAATTGATCCCTTGCTCTCTTTATCATTTATCTACATTATTTATTTCTATCAAGTTAGTAGATTAAATTGACCTCATATTCTGAATAGTTGCATAGATTCTTTGAGTTATGTCTGAGGGTTTATTTTCTCTATTTGTATGAGATGCTAGTGCATCCCTGGGGTGATAGTGTGTTGTACTGACGTCCTACTCCCATGCTACCATCCTTTGGTCAAGAGATTCTCCTTCTATCTCAAAAATTTCTATAATCTACCCTTTCAATCCTTGAAGTTGTCTATCTATTATCATTCTTGGAACTCTACTTTTAATACTTGTTTGTAGTCTCTTTCATCTTGTTCCCTTCAATTAAGCTTATTAGGTAGTCTAAGGTGACTAAGGGAAATTTTCTCCCTTTAGAACTTGTATATTTTGGGACTTGGGAGTAGTGAATCCACTCTTTCACACTACCAACTCCTTGTTGTACTTCTTTTACAATTATGGTGCTCCCACCCATTATATAAATTATATACACCTTTAGAATCAACACATATTTCTACTCCCCAAAACACACCCCTACATTATTTTAAAGCTATCCATCAATGATATCAAATTGTCATCCTAACCATCCTTACATAGGATATAGTTTTTATCCCTCCCATGATACACCACATCTCTATCAAACTGAGATGGCCTCCACAACTATAAACGTCATGTGCAAAACCTCATCATGATATTCTCTAATTCTTAATCTCACTCACCATTGTTCCTCTAGAAAAATTTGATCTTGCAACTATGACCAACCAAGCTAATGCAACATAAATTCCTCGTCCTCCTTATCCCCAACTTTTCAACAATTTTCATAGACACCAAGTTAATTTTTCTACCACTATCCATCACCATATTAAAATATTTACTACCTATCTTGCATTGGGTTCCAAATAAACTCTTCCTTTTGGAAACTCACCTTTCTTGCACACCTTAAAGACCTATGTGAAACTAATGAATCCTTATGCTCAAGGTCCCTCTCAGAAGTCAATGCCTTCTTATCATCAAATGAAACCCTTGTTTTATCTTCCTCTCACTTTCCTTGGCACTCAAATACTTTTTTTTTTCCTTGCCACACCTAAAATACATCTATCTAGATATTTTATATCTTTTCCTCTCACATCCTCTTCTATATTATAAATAATATCCTCTACACTCCATTTGAACCTCTGTCCAGTGGTAATCTTCTACTCTTTCATCTTTACAATAACTTCCACCACCATCTCTACCCTTGTGGTAGCTACTACAATCATCATGATAGGTCATATCATCTTCATTATCTACACAATAGGAGTTTTAGTCTTCTCTTTTTCTCTAATATTGGTTACCCATATTTTGACCTGTTGGTAATAATCCCCTATCACTACATATCATATACTTTCCCTAGTTCTTCTCCTCTCTTCATCTTTGGTGTTCCACCTATCCTCTTATTTCTATTTCTATTTTTCTATATGATGAGAGTCATTCGGCATGTCTCATCTAGTATTTGGATATTCTACATACCTAGTTCCTCTTGGATGGATTCCCTCAATCCATTGACATATTTTTGCACCTTATTAGCTCATTCCTTATGATTTCTTGACCTAATTATCAATTGGTAATACTCCTCAATGTACTTATTTATAATCATTTCTCTATAACATAAATTGTGTAGCTCCTTCAACAACTCCAACTAGTAATTGGATAGAATTTATTCTTTTCCACCATCTAGTTCCAATTAACAATGATAGGATTCCTTATCATATATTTCTTTCCAAATGGAATTCCTTCCACCATATTTCCATGTGGCCTTTTAGTTTGGTCTTTTCAAATGTTACCCTATCAAGGTCCACAATATCCTCATACTCAAAGAGTTCTTCCATATTAGTACTGGTCTAGTTTATCAATTGTTCAAGATACAAATTCCCAAAGTAGTTTAGTATATCCACTCTTGTCGTAGAATATCCTTCAACATTATTTTCTTCTTTTCCTCTTCACTTCCAGCTAATTTTGTAGAATCTACTTCATGTTCATCTTCACCACTCTCCTCCTCCTTAGGGTTAGGGTTCCTTTGGTGTTCTTGTTCCAACACATCCACCTAATTCTTCATTTCCTTAAATGTCTCACATTTTTCTTTCATTTTTCCTATCATGTTCATAATTCCTCAACCCTCTTTGATGGCATCTTCACAACTTCTCTTGGTTAATTCTCTATACATAGCTAGCTCTTGAAAACTTTCTCATAATAAAAACTCCATTTAAAAGATTCCTAGAGAATACCTCACTCATAAAACTTATTTAATTATTGAAAATTATAAATCACCATGGTGCACTTCCTCATAATTTACTTACATCAAAACTCTCCCCCTTAATTGATGAACTTATTCTAAAAAGTTGCATCAACTAGGTGCACTCAAATCCACACCAACAAAAATGTGTGCTTAATATAGCTCTAATACCATGTGATTTAATGATAAATAGAGGGTCCCAAGAAGGAGTTCCTAACCATGTAACCCACATAAATAAGCATGCAAAATAGAAGCACAACATAAATCGATAATAGGTAACCCTAGGAAAACCCTCAATGAGGGATAAACCTACCTTCCAAAATATTTCTTATTACATTGATTATAAAAACATAATTACAACATGTTGTAGTGACTTCTCACACAAACTAATACATAACATATAGATTCCACTTTTGGACTTGCTGCATGGGCTACAACATAACTCTCTATATCATGCGATTACACTTTATATCATTCTCCTTAGTTCTTTACTTTCTTCTTATTGCTCACTGTTAGTCTAAATATTTAATCTATTCACTATACTTATGTGTACTTAGGTATATGAGGTTATAAAACCTCTTGTCTAACTGAATGTGCAACATTTAAACCTATAAAGGTTACCAAGTTATTTGGTTAACCTCATGCACATACCTTTTGAGGTTGGAAGACTTTCCATCTCACCTCAAATGTCACTCAACACTTGGCACACAAGGTTGATGACTTGGTCATAGAGGTTGTTTGTTTTCACACTTCCAAGTGTTCCTAAGGTTGACACCTATATGAAAAAAATTTACTCATTTGTGCCACTTCATGGGGTACTTGTCAATTCACCTCATAGGTGGATTGCATCATCCTTTCCTATATAAGCAAGGCTTTTTCTTCATTGTAATTTTGGTCGACTAAATACAATATTGCATATTTTTCATTGTTCTTGTCATTTCATCTCCTAGATCCTCCTAGTTTCTAATACTCACTCCCTCATTTCTAGAATTACCCATTACATCTCTGCTCCTTCTTAATCTTCTTCACTTACTCAAAAATGACTTAAAACCACATATATATACATTTTCCTCTTCTCCCAAATTATTTGTGTTAGCCTCAAGATGAAAAAAAATCCTAAACCATATGAAACATGTCACCAACTTGAAATTAACAAACTTATGAATCCCTAAAATCCAATGGCAGTGAGTCTTCACACTATATAACACACACCTCTCTAATATTCATCACAACCTTTCTAAATATCCATCCTTTGGTGCAAACCTAAAATAATATTTTGAATACTAAAATAATTCAAACTAAACACCATTGAAAACCCATATACATCCATATTGTAAATGATATCTTATACTAATCCAAATCACCTTGAACTTTGATATAAAACTAATTAATCATACATTGAGCTACTCCTAGAACTGCTACTCCTAGAACTGCTACACCTAGTCACTCATATGGTGAAATACATTAACTTTTCCTCATCACAAGCTTGCAACTAATTGCCAAAAATATAATTTTCCTTAAATTCTCAACTTTTTAGACAAAATGTATACTTTTTATGATGCCCCAAGGATACCCCTAAATCCACATGTAACATCAATATTATCATTCACAAGGAAGGATTTAGGCATTTCCATTCTACTTGGCATGTCTATGGATATATAGAAACAAAGATCAAAGGGATTTATTAATATGTAAGGGAGAAGCTAGTTAAAATACCTATCTTAGAATAGCTAGTTATAATTTTTTCATTTTTTTGTGTCATCCTATCCTAGATTAGTGTAGAAAACTATATTTATGAAGAAACTCAACAAGTCAAAACCATGAATCATATTCAAGTCCTCAAATGTTGAGATTAGTGTAGTAGGTACAGAATTAACACTTTTATAGTCTATTGAAATGTGACTCATACAAATTTAATTCCTAACAATTGGATTGAATAACAAAATATTTGTTATCATTTTAAAACTAAAACACTTATTCCTATACATTTATCATTTATCTATTTGTATATTTGAATACTATTTTAGAACTAAACTCTTATATAAATTGATTGTTATATTAGTTGTTTAATAAAATAACTAGCCTACATAATTTCAAAAGGAGTGTCTTTTTCTTTTCAATATTAGACTCTATTAATAATGCTAGATAGTATTTTAAATTTTAAATTTTTACTTTTGAAAATTGTACCATTATTAGTTTTTGTGAGAAAAGAATAGTAATGTGTCTCTTGCATTGAGTTATTTTTATTATTTTTGTTAATCAACACATAAAATTAAAAAAAAAAGCAACAATCATATAATCTATCATTAAATTTTTATTTTAAATAATTGTAAAAAAGTTATTTTTCTTTATATTGGTTCATGTTGGGAATTGTCAAAACAAAAATTAAATTTTTATTTATCATTAGATGATAGGCTACATATAGTGTGAGATTTGAGGGTGAAATTACAAAGTTGTGTCCCACTTTTATAAAGGAAACAACATACACTGATCCAACTTTTAAACTTGAATTGCTAAAAAGTGATATATATGTTTTGAATTTTGAAATGATGTAAACTAATAAAATGTGTATTTTTTAGTATATTTTGTGTTTGTATTTTTTTTGAAAAAAATTAAAAAACTATTTGAATACATTTTTTTATAAATTAACACTATAATTTAGTTGTTGATAAAATCCTGACAAATTAAGTTACCTAAGATGTCAATCTTTGTATAATATTTTTTTTTCCTTAATTTTTGTATGTACTTATAACTTGAAACTTTAGTGCATGGATATGTTTTTTCCAATTTTGATAAATATATTTTTAAATAAATATTAAAATGTGTTTGTATTAAAATATAGTTGTTTCCATTCAACGTCAACTTTCATATTAATTATTTATCTACAATAGAAAATAGAATATTCCATCTTGATATATATTCTTTTATCTAGTGCATCATATGTTTTAAATTTTTTTAACAAGTTTTATTATTTTTCTTGACATGGTAATCAACCTAATATTTATATATATATATATATATGATTGCTTCTATTCCTAGATCCCCTATGTTTAGAGTTGGGTGGGGCTTGGGGTTTGCATTCCTCGATGTCATAGGTTCGACTCTACTTCGTAGTGGGAAAAGGAAAGGATCATATATATTGTGTGATAGTTCCTACTCTGCTAACCCAGGGTATAAGAATGGACTTTTCCCCTAACCTCCTTGAGGTTAGATAAATTTTAATGACACTTAAAATGGCAGAGCAACAACTATGGAAAAAATAACAGGGCAATGGTCATGTATCAAAAAATCTCATATCTACAGTCTTTCATGGTCCCTAAGGTGATGACATGAGGTTGAATCATTATCATGGTCCCATTGGAAATTTGGGAAGGGAACATGCAAGGAATATTTTAGGCCCTGTTAGATATAGGTTTGCAAAACCTAATTGGCAGCATTTTTGTCCTATCAGGCATTTGGACAAAAGGCGACAACCAATATTTGATATTTGTGAAGAGGAGAGTTTCTCGATTAGGAAGGGGTATAATCTAGTTTCAAGAAGAAGTAAAAAGAGTGGGTCAAAATTTTTAGATTTCTTTTATCAAGACTGTGAAAAGGATCTCAGATTATCTAAAAATAAAAATGATCTACAAGTGAAGTTCAATACCTCGTTTGAGCAGTTCAAAGGCGGTCCCTTCAATCCAAGAGAAACACAGGTTCATTGTGATGGATTTGTTGATCGAAGGAATAAGGAAAGTAATTTGGAGAATGAACATACCAAGCTACACAAATCTATTGATTTACATCATGACACTGTTCAGATCAACAAGCAGTAAGGAACTAGGGAAAAGTTGTCAAATGAGGGCAACCAGAGTAACCCTATTAATGTGAAAAAGAAAGCTCAAAGGGAAAATATGGATTGCATGCAAGGGGCTTCTATTTCTCAACAAAATACTACTTCACAAAATAAGTGAAGGGGTACTAAAAGAAATATATCTAATAAAAAGAAAGTGTCAAAGGTTAAGAGTGCCAAAAAAAATTGGAAGTACAAAGATAGGAGAAAGGATGATGTGGTGCTTCAAGGTAAGATAGGCCAGGTTGAAAGCAAGTGCATTTCTTGAGAAGGTCAAGAGCTGATCAAGATTACATTTCCTAAGCATATGTTGCAAGCTCAAATTAAAGATCTCAGGGAGAAATCTCTAATCTATAAGTTTTGGAACCTTTCCCTTCCTTTAGATGAGTTGAAAGACCTAATTTATTAAGATTGGGAAGGGGTTCAATAGGTCTTTTACTTAGAAAAAGATAAGGGTATATTTGTTGTAATATTTAAAGATAAAATGCATAAGGAAGCAATATATAAGGTTAAATCTTGGGGTTTCCAAGGGCATGGCTTGTGCATGCATCCTTGGTCACCAAATTTTAAAGTTGTGAATTTTTCCTTTAGATATGTTCCTTTTTTGTTTCAACTTGCTGCTTTACCCCTTGAGTATAGAGAGTTGAATCTAATAGAAATTATAGTGAATCATGTTGGAATTTTTCTTCTACACGATTTAACTTTCTTTAAAACCCATTCGCATCCTATTAGAACATGTGCTTTAATTGACACAAGCAAAGAGTTTCCAGAGTATATCGAGTTAAATTCTAAGTTCAACATATGGATGCAAAAAATTATTTTTGAATCCCCATAAATAGCCTATGCATATTGTCATATCATAGGGAATTATGTTAGTTCCTGCACGAATGTGATTGCATCTTCAAAGCAAGTACAACAAGATAAGAGCCAATAGCAAGATATGAGTCAACATAATAGTCTGCTTCCACAAAACTCTTCTTTATGTAAGAAAAATGTACAAAACATTCAATTACAGAATGTGCAAAGAGATCAATTGGTTTGTACTGTAGAAATAAGGGAAAAAAGGTATTTTATGTGATTAAGAGGATTGTGGGTAAGCAAAAAAGAGGTTATGTTGGAAAAATTCATGTAGTAGTAATTCACCCAAACAATTCCTTCTCTTTGGCACTAAAGATTCCCAAGAATATAGAGTGGTTGATGGAAAGATATTTTGATTCCTAACTAAATCTGTATTCTCCAATGTTAACACTAAGTTTGAAGTAGCATCTTGGGGATATAGCAAGGAGGTTAATGTTTCAAGATTCAATGAGTCATCTAGCTAATATGTCTTTTAATGTTGTTCTAGAGCCTAGACAGCCTAATAATCATTTGTTTTTTGGAACTAAAGGGGGTAATCAACATCAATGAAAGGCTCTAAGGGAAGATGAATTGGAAATCCTAGCATAGGTAGTTTTATTGTCAACGGGTTCAAAAATCTATGATGAAATTATAGAGGAAGAGGGATTTTGGGATTCTAACTCTCAAATAGCTACAAAGGGGATTGTCAGCTTTGAAATGCTTTATATAATGCCAAGGAAATGGATGGGCATGAGGTTCAGGTAAAGATGAAGGCACGAGCGATAAAAAAGGAATCAATTCAGGGGGAGGCCCAACCAATCCTATCAATATGCAATGGGGAATTTGGAAATTAAGGGGATGAGCAAAGGGATGATGAGCTAGATTTTCCAAAGTCACTTTCTTTAGCACAGTCCCCTTATTAGCCAACCATAAGGAAATCCCCAGGGAAGAGAGGAAGGAAATCAAATCTAACAAATTTAAGAGAGTAGATTGAGGCAGGGGTACAAAAGACAATTTTTTATTCTATTCCAAACAAGAGACTAAGGAGAGCCTATTATTCTCCTCACTTGCAATGAAGATCATAGATCTTGGAATTTCAGGGGCATTAATTCTCCTAAAAAGTGCACACGCATCAAGCACCAAATTGATGCTTGTGGAGTGGATATTTTTCTTCTATAGGAAACAAAGTCCTTAATTGCAACTTATGAAGCTACAATCCAGAAATGGGCTAAGTGGGCTTTAGCCCATTCTACAGTGCAAGGGGATTTTGGTGGATTGGTTTCTCTATGGAACCCAAATGTGGTAAATGTCAAATCATGTAGAAATGAGAATTATAGGAAGCTTTTGGAAGTGTCTAAATTTCATTTGCAATTTTGGTTACTGAATGTTTATGGGCCAACTTCAACTTCTAATAAGAAAAACCTATGGGATGAAATCACATACCAAATAAGTGGCCTAGGGGATGGGGGAGTAGTGGTGGCAAGGGATTTCAATGCAATAATCTCTCTACATGAAAAGAGTGGGGGTATCATCCCACCAATTAAAGTAATGATAGACTTCAACATGTTTATTCTTACTAATGCCTTGAAAGATATTCTACCAGTCAAGGGTAAATACACTTGGACAAAGAAAAGGAAGGGTTTTCTAAAAATAGTTAAGAGCTTGGATAGGTTTTTGGTGACATCGAATTGGTTCACATTGCACCACAAGCCTGAGTCTGAAATTCTACCTTCTCTAGGTTTTGATCATTATGCTATTTGCCTCAATGGTTCAACTGCTTCCCTTGCAAAAGGTAAATCTTCTTTCAAATTTGAAAGTATGTGGTTTAGGCATCTGCAATTCATGGAATTATTGAGGGAATGGTGGATTAATGCACCATATGGGAAAGGAACAATTATTTTTTAGTTGTGTAGAAAGTTAAGGTATGTGAAGCAACAAATTATAAGTTAGAATATATAGGTTTTTCAGAATATATTTAAGCAGAAAGAGTTAGTTTTTCAAGAGCTTACAACTATTCATGAACATATAATACAAAATGGGTTAGATTCCTCTCTTTATGATAAAAAAAAAAGTTACAAGAGGATTGGGAAGAGTTATGTGCAAGGGAAGAAATTTATTGGACAAAAAATTCACGTGAATTATGGTTGAGAGAAGCTTATCGTAGCACTAAGTTTTTCCATGCCTCTATGCAGATTAAGAAGGAAGTTAAAGCTATAGAAGTGATACAAGAAATTTCAACAGGGAATTTGATCAATAAGGAAGAAGACATTAATAAGGAGTTAAATTTTTCTCAGGTCTCTTGTCATCCTCTCAAAATAGGAGTGATAAGAGATTAAGTGATGAAGGGGAACTTCTTGATGCAATTCCTAGGCTTGCTAGTGATTAAGATAATGCCAGATTAATGAAGCCATTTACTCTAGAGGAAGTAAAGAAGGTGGTTTTCTCCTTTCCACCAGATAAGGCTCTTGGTCCAGATGGGTTTATAGCTCTATTTTTTCAAAAATGTTGGGATATTGTGTGTTATGATCTTCTTTGGGCATTGGAAGAATCGATGAAAATAGGGACAATTCTTAAGCAATTCAATATAAAAAATATTTCAATATTTCCTAAGGTTAAAGAACCTAAAAAATTTGCAGAATATAGGCCTATATTGTTGTGCAACACAATCTATAAATTTTTTACTAAGGAAATATACTTAAGATTGCAGCCTCTCATACCAAAGATTATTTCTTAGGAACAAGGAGTTTTTGTTCCAAGGAGGGAAACATTTAAAGGAGCAATAGTAGCACATGAATCTCTTCACACAATATCTACTATGAACTTTCCTTCTTTCATTGTTAAGTTGGACATGATGAAGGCATACGATAAGGTAGACTGGAACTTCCTAAATAAAATGCTTCAAAATTTTGGGTTTTGTTCAAAATGGCATAGATGGATAATGTCTTGTTTATTAGGGGAAAAAAATGTAGTCATCATTAATTGGAGCCCTATAAGTTTTTTCAGTGCTACACAAGGTGTAAGGCAGGGGGACTTGTTGTCACCTTTTTTATTCATCATTATGGTAGAGGAATTAAGAAAATTTATCTTATCTAAGCATAATCAATGACTATGGCACGAGATCAAAATAGAAAATTCAGATGTTTCAATCACACATTCTCTTTTTGTAGATGATACTATCCTCTTTGGCAAGGCAACAGTTGTTGAAGATAACCAATTCAAAGAGGTATTAGATAAGTATTCTTCTACTTCGAGGAAAAAAATTAATGTAGCAAAATCAAAAATATACATTCTCAATGCTAGTGTTGGCATAAAGAATAATATTGTACACTTACAAGGATTTCAAGAAGTTGAGTTGCCATGTACTTATCTAGGAATTCCATTCTTTAAGGGTACAAACAAGGTTGCATACTGGGACAAAGTGATCCACAACAATTATGATGTGGAAAGCTAGGTGGTTGTCACTATCAGGTAGAATATTGTTAATAAAATTAATTTTAACCTCAATTCCTAACTATTTCTTAGCTTTCCTCAAAGCTCCTTGCTCGATAATTTCAAAAATTGAGAAAATTATAAGAACCTTCCTTTGGAAAGGAAACTTAAATGACCAAAAGAAAGTGCCTTTAATATCATTAGAAGGTTTGGAAAAGGAAAAGAAGTAGGGAGGTGTAGGTATTCAAAATCTTTTGTGTAGGAATAAAGCTTTTGGTGCCAAGCTTGCATGGAAAATGTTCTCAAAGCCAAATGCTAAATGGTGCAAGGTAATGCAAGAAAAATATTTAGACAATGGTAACTTGACAAGAATCTTGACAGTAGTTCATCCACCTAAAGGGTCTTCCATGTGGAATTTTTTCACTCATGTAGGAAACTTATCACTTAATTCTCCACATGGGAAGTGAACAATGGAAGTTGTGTAAAGTTCTAGCTAGACTCCTGGAATGGGAATTCTCCCTTGTCAGAAAATTTGGACCTGCAAGATGTAAGAATGTTCTTATTAGAGGCTTGGTGGGAAATTTTCTTAGATTATGTGTAGTCAGCAAAATCTTTAACAAGGAAAGTTGTTTGGAAAATTTCTCCAAGAAGTTTGCTTACAGTAGAATAGTGGGATCAATTGAATAATGTGCTTAAGGAAAGAGTGGTGTTTCTCTCATCAAAGCCTGATAAGATTATTTGGGCTGCTTCAGAAGTTGGGGTATATTTAGTTAAGGAAGGGTATGTAGTTGCACCTCACTCCGAAAAAAAATTTCCTTCTCAAAGAGCCTTTTCATTCTATTGGAATAGCAAAATTCTTCCCAAGGCTGGAAGTTTTGCTTGGCTTGATTTCGAAAAAGATAATTTTGACAAGTGATCGGCTAACAAAATTGTAGATAATTGATCCTTTCAAATGTTTGTTATGTGAAGAAGTCCTTGAAATGACGGATCACTTGCTTATGCAATGTAGCTTTTCCCAACAATGTTGGGAGTTTGTTACAAATAAGTAAAATTTGTATGTTCCTCTTCCAAATTCACTGTGGGAATTATTTCAAAGCTGGCCTGTTTTATTCCAATCATCATTTTTGCAAGCATTTGGCATGTGGTTCCTACACTAGTTTTTTGGAATATATGGTGGGAACAAAATTTTAGAATCTATAGAAATGACAAATCAACAGTGGTTGCTACAACCGTGAAAATTGAAAAGGCTATAACTGAGGTGGTTAACTCATTTGTTCAAAGAAAAAAATCTACTAGCTCAATTTTCACAAATTGGGATGATTACCTTCTTAAAAAATTGAAAGGGTTTAAAATTGCCATTTTATGGAAGCTTGCATAAAGGCATCAGTAAAAAAGTGGATAGAAGTGCAATCAAATGGGAGGCCCCAAAAGTAGGGTTTGTAAAATTAAACTTCGATAGAGCATCAAAGGGCAATCTGGGTACCTCAAGAGCAGGAATTTGCATAAGGGATTCTTCTAGGAAAGTTTCAGTGGAATCTTTGGTCCACCTTAATAAGGGAACAAATAATATTGTAGAAGCATAAGCACTTATGTTAGGGTTGGAGTTGGCTATGAAAATGGGGTTTTCAAGCTTGCATGTGGAGGGATACTCACTATTAATTGTAAATGCTTGTAGAGAAAGAAGAATTCATAATTGGAATTTATGTTACATTTTGCATAAAGTTTGGTCTTTGCTTGACAGTTTTCAAGCTTCTTTAATTTCACATACATATAGGGAAGGAAATAGGTTGGAAAATTTTCTAGCAGGCATCGGTTGCAATATACAAGAAACACATATTTTCAATGATGAAAATTAATTAAGGGCTATACTAGGTTTGGCTGAGTTAGCAATGCAAGAGGCAATGTCTTTTTAGCAAGTAAGGTAAACAAAATACAAAATTCTAATGTTCCATAAAAAAATTGTGTCATGCTACGTTTCATTACAGCTATTTCTTCGCAAAGTTGACCTTATTTGCTAAATCAAATTTCTGAAAGCTTTCCACACATTTGAGATTACGAATGTTGTGGTGGAGGTATGAGTACACTGAGTATATGTAATAACAGGCTAATCTAAAGGAATTCTTGTGTACTTGTTTTAAATGTAATTGGAGATCCATTTCAAATAGGGATAAAATAATGTCTTGCTAAATATGGAGAGAGTGTTGGTCATGGTGTTAGAGTTCGTTCACCCAGCACATGTGAAAAGTACCATGAAATGTAGTAGATCCTTGGGAATTCCAAACAAAGAAATGAAACATGTCACCGGTTATGATTATTTCTAACTCTATTTTGTGTGAATGTAGGAAGCATGTACTAATTGCACTTAAGAAATCATTAATCAACACATTTTTGGACTTAGGTGGCAATGATAGACTTCAAGCGAGGGTGTAATATTAATTTGACATGAAAAAAAAATCAAGCTACCTTCTTATGATCCAGATTTGGGGTGTGCCTCATTTCATCTCTCCATCATTTCCAAGAATGACTTGGGAAATGCAAGTTTTGGAATTTTCCTTTAAATTGCAACTATTAAGGAAAAAGTTGCATTAGCAAGGGTTTATGTTGTTGTATGATCTCCATAGCAGCATGTTCTAGGTGAAGCTTCATCTTCAAATTGGTGTCTCTACGTAGGGTTTGAAGGTCGTTGTGTCTTTATCGGGTTCTCAGAGGAAAAGTGGTTGGTGTGTTACTATTTAAAGGATGGCTTCAGGAGGTCAATGATTCATTCTGCACCAACATGGAATATCGTCCCTGTAACCTCCTTTACAACCAAAGATATGGGGAAGTATATGAGACTCTGAAATTATCCCTGCTTAAAGAATCATCAAGCTACTTGTACATAGCTCTGAATAGGTTCCACTTTGATTTTGATAGGGAAGAGATAGATAACTTCAAGAGGAAATTTCATACTCTCTCTTTCATTCTCACATGGTTGTCCCCTTGGGATACAAGTGAGTGTTCCTCCTCCAGGTCTTCATGCAAATAGAGCCAACGTTTTGATTATGGACATCAACATAATAGTACAATCTCAAGTTCAAGCTACAAGTCAAGTGCAAGTGCTTGCTTGTTAGGGTCAGGGAGAAAATTCAGTGAATATAGTTCGTAGGGGTTAGTTGGAAATATTTACAATGTATATGTTTTTATATATGCTACATTTAAATATGTTAGACAGGTGTCATAGTGTGTTTCAAAATGTATGGTTTTGGGCTTCAATTGTAGAGTATTGGGAAGTAGTAATTTTGTATGGCCCTGTCAAAGAAGTTTGTATGTTTTCGGGAAATGGGTTTGATTAGGTTTCATATGTGTTCTCTACCTTACAATTGATATACTTTATGTAATTATATCTTATACTATATTAATATAATTACAAGCTTTTTTCCTTTTGCTTAAAAAGAATTAAAATTTTAAAATATGTATATTTTTTTGAAAACTACACTTATGGATCTACAAAAGGGTATTTTTACATTTAATAAAAATGTTATTTACATGAGTAGGAGTTGTTGAAGCATAAGATTTTCAAAAAAAAATATTGTTTTGGTAAATTGGCCTAAAGGTGGTGCTACATATGCATTTATCCAATAATTTTAGTTGAAAATGTTGTGGACATGTCTAACTTAGCTAGAATGAATCTTGAGTTCATATGTTAGACCAAAATTAATTTTTAGTTAAAAATACTTAAATTCACCTGTGCTAATAAGTTGGTCAAAAGTGTGACACAACTTTGTATTTTTATTCTTTAGCCTAAAACAAGTCTCACACCTACAAACCACTATTGATTTGTTAGAAAATAGGCTTTAGCTATCATTTAATGGTAAACTAGTCACCGTTTAATGGTAAAAGCCTCCAAAATATCAGGTAAAGCCTCTAAAATCTCACTTATCATGTAAAAGCTAGATAAATATTGATTTGACAACTAGATGGGAACATTCTATTTTCATTTGTAGTGGTTTTTGTCAATTTGATGACAACTTTCCTTTTTCCTTTTTATTAATTTATGTTTTAAATCTATATGAAAATATTCATAATTAGATAATATATAGGCGAGAGGGGCCGATAGTGGCGTGGAGTCATATAGTGGGGAAAAAAGTAGTCCTTTGTGTTCCCCATAATGGAGTGCCTTAATATCCAATTGTAAAATATTTTTTATCCATAAAGTCAACAAAACTAGTCAAATCATTGTGCTGTGAAAAATTGTATTATAATTGGTTTATATTTGTCTAAAACACAAATAGTTATTTGTAGTCTTACATGTTAGAAATATTAAAATCCCATCTGACACCACCATCATACAATCCAAATTGATTTTTAATGGCTTGTAGCATGAAAACATGCTTTCAAAATATAAAATTAGTATAAGCCACACTCCCCTTAAATATCACCACTTGCATTACATCACTACTAATGTTTTCAAAGATATAATTTCATGAGAACAACTAAGAGCTAAGACTATCCCATCACCAAATCCAATTGAACCCATCCCACTATCTCACTTTCTTAGCAACACAACACTTAGAGGAAAATCAATCATTTAGATGTGTCCCATCGATCAAATCCCAACACACAACTACTGGTTCCTTCTCCTCTTTTTCCACCTACAACCACCAAAATAATGGTGTTAAAGCCACCAAAATTTCCTAAGAAGCAAAAAACATATACAAACTCTACAATTGAAGGCACTAAAATAAGTTTTCAAATTTTAAAACGAAGGACAAAAATTAAAGACTCCATACCAAACCAGCATTGAACATATAAATATATTTAAAAATTCAAAAAAAATCCTTACTCAATCTTTGTCAATTTCCATTTAGCACGTCTCACTTTCATATTCACATCTACATTTTCCTAGAGGCAATGGAAGAAAGATCAGAAGAAGCAACAACATGCTACCAAATTACATGTATTCTACTACAACTAATTCTTTATGCCTATTAATGTGAATATCTTGTATGCTACACAAATATTTTTCACAAAAAATTAAATATCTAGGGTTCACCCTGATACTTTTTACATTGGGTTTTTCATTTATATTCTTTATGCCTTAGAGTTCCAATATGTTGTATGTGATGTAAATGTTTGTCACAATAACTTGTAACTCAATATCTAGGATTTCAACTTACACTATTTATGAATGTCAAGTCATTTCAATTCAATTTTTGGTTCTTTTTCATATTCTATATGCTTAGGAATATAAATCAATTGTATTCACTATAAATGTTTGTTGCCCACTACCCTGTAACTCAATATCTAGGGTTTCAACTTATACTATTTATGGATTTCAATGCATTTTTGTTCCTTACAATGTGATTTTTTACACCCTATCCTCATTAAGTGCACAAGACCAAGTCATTTAATTTAAAGTCTTAATGCCTAGTAATGCCTATCTATTCTTAATGCCTAGCACTACATTTTCTCTAGAGTCTTCATTTGGTTTAAAGGCACCCATACATGTTTGGCACTACACAATTCATTGTTCGACTTTGCACTCTCAAAAGCTCCCATTGTCTTTTAGGTGAGGGTTTCTACCTCACTAGGCTTGTACCATTGTCTTTCATTTCAGCAATGTTTAACCAATGTTCGTTCATGTCTCACTATACCATTTGTCTAATATATATGTACAAATACACACACAAACGCACACATATATACATATATATATGCCTAAAATGAACAATATATTAAAAGTAATAGAGTTATGTAGTTATTCCAAGTAGCACTATATATCTTCCAACATATGTAGCAACCATGCACTTCCAATAATCTATTGTATAAAATATGATTGTTATAGTCAATCTTCTCTAAGTGCACAATTCTTAATTCCCATAAAATGTGATTTCAATTATATTCTATATGCCTCTGAATGGAAATATGTTGTATGTCTTGACATGTAAATGTGTCACTTACTCACCTATATCTCAATATATGGGCTTTCATATTATTCTATTTATGAATTTCAATGTTTTTTTATTGTATGCAATGTGATTGTTGCACCTAATGTGGTCAAAGTGCATAAGTCAGAGTACTTTTAATTAAAAAAATTCTCATGTTTTTCTCTATAAACAAAGTAATAATATGAAATATAAATCAAGCTAATACCAACAACTGCATTACAAACTATCAACTTGCACATTAAAGAAAAACAAATTGTTCATGCATCACTGTGACTTGAATGGTGTTCATTGATGATTTTTATCATTGCTTCAAATACATATATATATATATATAGGTTCCATATAAAGCTCAAGTTATGTCCAAGCCAACAAAGAATACTAGCAAGAAAAATTTTCTTACACATTAAAAATAGTTACAGTCTCCATGTGAAAGAACCTATTGTAGAAGCAAACAACAGTCCTCTACTTGTTGAGGAAGTCCTAGAGATTGGTGCACTTGCAAGTAGGAAGAGAACAACATCACGAGAATAGGAATGGTCAAAATAGGACATGAATAGGTCCCTAGAGGATGTGGAAGACAATTGGATGTCCACAAGGGTTGCTGCAAAGAAATGCAAAATCCCAGCTATAACGCTCAACAACTAGTTAGGTAGGATCACAATAAGTTCAAAGAAGGGTCCTCCAACTATCCTCATAGAAGAGGAGGAGGGTCTTATCATATATTGGTGCAAAGAAATGGTAGTTTTTTGCCATGTCCTTGAGATTATCAATCTCAAGGCATAGGTTTCCTAAGTTTTCCAAACCAGACCAAACCCTTTCAAGGATGGGCTACCTAGAAAATCATGGTGAACTAGATTCAACAGGTGTCACCCAGAATTAACATTGTACAAAGAAGGTCTTGACAAGGATAGGGTAGTAACCCTCTAACCCATAATAGTAGTTGTATTTTACAAAACACTATCAACACCCTATGAAAATAATTCGTATGGTCAACATAGAATATGGAATTGTGATGAAACGAGGATTCAAGAAGGAAGAAATGGATCAATGAGGTTGTTGGCATGACGAGGTAGTGGGAACATCTCATACAGAATTCCCAAGAGCTAGGAATGGATAACAATTATGTTTTGTGTTAATATAGTTGGTCAGATCATATCAAGGCTCTATTGTTTTGAGGGAAAGAAGATGATGCAAAATTACATTGTTAATTGTGAACCACTTGCTTGTATTGTAACCCAAGCCCATGTGTGGATGAAAAAAGACCTTTTTTATGGAGTGGGTGAAATATTTTTCTAACTCAGTTCTAGGGGGTGTCACCAAATAATAGGCACCTTCTCATTTTTTATATCCATGGAAGCCATGTTATAGTGACAACTATCTAAGAGGAAAAGATGTTAGGAATTCACCTCCTTACACCTACATAGACATCGCACAAGCTACATCAATTAGATTTCACCATGTTCTCACCTTTCATGTCATATTTCAAATCTGAATGAGCTTCATTTTTCACTAGATACTTGAACATTGAAATCAGAAGGGCGAAATTAGCAAAGCTAGGAAACAAGTCACTACAAAGAGCATTGAAATTATTGAACATAATAGAAATTTTTGAAAGGATAGAGATATGGCCCCTCAATCTTGATTCCCTGGTGGAAAACATACATTTGAGTGAGACATATCAATTCAATGTAACAGAGGATTCTTCTACAATGTAGAACATCCTTAGTCTTTTGGGTGTTGTTTCAACAGATGAAGTTGCACAAACATTGCAAAGTGCAACAGAAAGTCAAGGGTAGGAAGGTGTAAAAGATTGTGTACATAATAATGCTACACATTCAAATGTAGATCAACAATTCCATGGCATGGGGGATAGCCAACCTGAGCAATTTATCGACAGTCTCATTCTTGACTTACATTGCAAACAAGAGTTGGGGAATTTTACATTCACATCTCCAACTGCCACACTTCCAAATAAAATGGTACATTACAATGTAGATTCCATCCAGGAAACTTGAGGTTTTGGTGAGAAAGAGGAGTTCATTGACTCCCAAATCACTAAAACAATTGAATCTCAAACTAGTTTGAGAATCTATAAATTCCTGAAGCTGCCACTTTACAATTTCAATGCAAGAATGAGAAAGCCTGTTGATGGGGTTATTTGAGTGATCTGACAATCTTAGTTGTTGAAAACTAATGATTATGTGAGTCCTCCTAATGTATCAAGAGAAAAGGAAACAAGAAATAGAAGAAATAAAAAGTAGAAAGAAGAAACAAAATGAGGAGAAAAAGGCAACACGGATTGTGGCATTGGAATTGAAGGAGCAAGGAAAATTGACAATAAATCCCAGTGTAAGGAAAGAGAGAAGCTCAAAAAATTGCAAAGAAAGGAAAGAGAGTAGAAGAAAGAGAAAGAGAGGGTTCAAAAATAACAAGATAGAAAGGAAAGATAGATCAAAGTTTCCCATAGAGCATTAATGTGAGAAAGAAGGATAAGCATTCCTGCAACCCCCTTATCAAAAAATCACAATTTGTTTTGGGAAATAATGAGCATTAACAACCCTCAGTTTGTTGTAGGTAATGTGTGTTCAAGTCCCAGTCCATATCAAGTAAGTTGTACTCAATTTTTAATTAGATTGACTTTCTCACCAATAACCCCATCACATGTAAGTTGCTCACAATTTACAAATACAAATGGAAATCATTTAACAACAAGTCAAAATGCAGTAGTAGGAGATGAGAACAAATCTTTAGATTATTTTCTTGGAATTTTTGATTGAGGTTGGGAGGGACCAACTACATACAAGTCCACCATATTTTTGTTTGTTTCAGTTGTGCACTAGAAGATCATATTTGTGGTTGGGAATTCCAAAGTCAGTGAGCTACAACTCTATAATTTTTTGGTTTGAACTGAAACTATTTATCAATGTCAATGAAATTTTGTTCTATATAATTTGATTGTTATACGATGTTATTTTGTGACCCATTCCAATTTGATGTATGCAATGTAAATCTTAGTCAACTTATAGTTTCTATGCAACTCAATGCAAATGTGTTGCATAAATAATGATTGTTACACCCAGCCTGCTCTAATTGCATATGATCAGTTGCTTTTCGTTCAATTCTTAATGCCTACTAATGCTTTTAGTTCAATAGTACCAACCTTTACATGACATGCATAACTTGGTTGAACTTATTTGTTATTGATACAATGATTCGACTATTTTTTTTACTTTATGGATAAAAATTGTCTTACAATTGGATATTAAGGGTCTCCACTATGGGGCCCATTGAGGACTAATTTTGTCCCCACTATTGGATCCATACTATGTGATTACCTTTTATGATTGTCATATAATCTACATACTAAAAATACATTTTAAGCTGATAATCTAACATTTGAAACTACATAAGAAGACATTTCATATAGTCACTGAAAAAGGTCTACTAGACATTCCTAATTTCAATAATGATTGAAAGTTGATTCAGTTTTGTTTACAACAATTATTATGTTTATAATACCTAGCTTTCCACATTGACAATTCCAACATATATAATCTTGTCATAGATTTAAAGATAATTAATTATAAGATATAACATTCCAAGGAACTCAATCTTATACAATATTTCAAAAAACACATGTACAAGGCTATTGGCTTGATAAATTCTAATAACAAAGTACAATAATATCACACAACAATATAACAACAAAATATTACAACCCACAGAGCATTTCATAAAGAATTACTAGATATAATCTTTCCATTTTTTATTAATAGGTCAATTGAAATTTAATTTTAGTTCAAGGATGAAAATCTATTCTTATAAATTGGTAGAACATACTTAATTTCATATGTAATAGGTTTACATTGAAATCTAATTTTGATTGAGCTATTATATTATGAAACGAATTAGAGGTTGTCTCTAACCTTGCAAAACTTAGCACGTTTCCATTTATGATCTCAAGATAATTTGTTTGGGTTCACATCTTAAAAAAACATTGTTTCATCTGGATAGTGATTGTATATTAAAAAATAACATGTTAGGTTGTCAAGGATGGCACAAGTAGAGAAAAGTATATGTAAAGGTGAAGTCACTATTTTAATTCAATCCATTCATATTGCCCACCGTTGACAATGTATAGTTTTTATCAATCATATTAATTCACTCTCCTTTTGTAAACCAAAAACCACATTAGATTTATCGTAGATGCTTATAATTTCAAAAAATTATATGAGTCAATTTATTAAATACTAATTAGATTATATTTGTTAAATTTCAATTACTAGTAGTTAACACTTAAAACATGATTATATTTATTATGAGGGTATTACTAGGGAGGAATGCCAAGGGAGGTTGAAGGAGTGAAGGGTAGAGATGAATGTGAGGTATATTTGGATGGATGAGTACAACAATGTAATGGGAATAAAGAAAAACTAAAGTGTGTGTGTGTGTGTGTGTATATATATATATATTACTTACATAATGAAAGAGGTCATTTAATTACAAATGATCAGACATTGAAACAGGCACATCATGAACAAGTTGGACCAATTGGACTATAGCATGTCCCATAGATAATGTGGAATTTTTTTTTTTTTTAATTTTGGTCCATGTGGACCTACCAAGGTAGGGTCCTTGACTATGGGTTGCTCTCCCCTATTATTGTGTTCATAATTGCACAAACATTAACTTTGCAATATGCTTTTAATATTTGTTCGTTATTACAAAATATGAAAAGGGTTTCGTTGGTTTTCATTTCAACAATATTCTGCCATGGAATTGCATTATTCTATTCTTCATTGCACAAAATTCCATTTAGTATTCTATATTTCATAATTGTGTAGTGCATATATGTATATATATGTGCATACGTATGTACATATATATCTATGTGCATACATATGTACATATATGTCTATGTCAATATATATGTTCATATATATGTACATGTGAATATATATGTATATATAAATGTATCTACATGTATATGTGTGTGTGTGTGTGTGTGTTTGTGTGTGTGTGTGTGTGTATGTATGTATATATGTATTTTCCATGTACATATATGTATATATACATAGATAAATAGATATATAGATACATAGATTGATAAATAGATTGAAATTTATATAGATATATATGTATAGATAGAAATTAAATGAAAATATTAAACGCATTAAAGTAATAGTTGTGCATGAAGAGAACCATATTTTTCCTTGAAAAAGTGACTGTGTTTACGAACACAAAATTTTGAAGTGTTCATAAACACCCTAGACGCCATATACATCATCAAGCACATTGTAGATGCACCAAGAAATCAAAAGAGCCTTCAAACTATGGATAACCACATAAACACTTTAAATATTCTATTCAAAATCAGCGACAAAAATTCATAACCTTCAACTTACATAACATAACACACCCATTAAAAATTAAATAAATTTCATATGAAGAAAGAAGCAAAAACTGACAAGAGACAATGGTACAACCTTAGTGAGGTTAGAAACCTCACATCTATAAAATGAAGATGGCCAATGATGTGGCTTGTTGCAATGACCTATATGGTGAATTTCTCCAACTCAATCTTGCAATAAGAAATTAAAGGAGTCATCAATCAAAGACATGTAGCAGTGTTTACCTTATGAGAGAAATTATAGTAAGTAAAGTGTATACCTTTGAACTGTAATTTACCATCACCCGACTATTGAAGGAAAAATGGGCTAAGTCAAACATGAATTGATATTTCGCACCATTCAAGCAGAGTGAACAAGACACAAATTTACAAGTGTTAGCCGAATATACCAACATTTCTATAAGACTGAAACAAATAACACATTTATAAAAATATATATATAAAGCTATTATAATGAATATATATATATATATATATATATATATATCATTATGTTTACTTTCGCCTACATAACTACAAATGTAAAGAAATAAAATAGTTTATCTAAAACGTCATAACTATACATAGATATAGACATATATATACCAACATCTATACATGAGTTAAATGAGGAAATTGAAGAACAAATTGAGATTGGATTACAAAATAACATCATATATATTAAGAAGATAATTGAAATGACTTGATCTTGTGCACTTAGACCAGATTGGGTGTAACAATCACATTGTACATGGAACAAAATACATTGATATTCATAAACAATATAAGTTGAAACCCCAGATAATGAGTTATAGGATAGTAGGTGACAAAAATTTATAGTGCATACAACTAATCCATATTCCTAGCCATATAGATTATAAATGAAATCACATTTACTTGAGCACTTATAGCGAGGTGGGTGACACAATATCATCATATAGAACTAATAGGCACTAAGAATTGATCTGAAATCACTTGATCTTGTGCAGTTAGAGTGTAACAATCACATTTTGTACCACAAAATATTACAAGTGCATGTCATGTACATATGTTGGCATATGTGTGTATGTGTATGTATGTATGTATGTATATGTATATAAAGATATAGATATATGATAAAAAAAACTATTATATTTGTTTTAATTTGGTATTCATTTGTATGAGACATATACACATGTTGGTATAGTAGACGAAGGAATATATATATATATATATATGTATGTATATGTATGTATGTATGTATGTATGTATGTATGTATGTATGTATGTATGTATGTATGTATGTATGTTAGTTAGTTTAAATATGTTCTTCGTTTCAGCCATATAAAAATATCGGTATATATATGTACATATATATATAAATATGTGTGTGTGTGTAAATTTGTACATATATATTGCACAAATAGTATAGTGAGAAATGAAAAAATATTGGTTAAACATTATCAAAATATAATACACTAGTACAAGCCTAGTGAGGTAAAAAACCTCACCTAAAAGACAGAGAGATTTCAAGAGTGAAAAACCAAACAATGAATTGTGCAAAGCCAAACATGCATGGGTGCCTAACCAAATGAAGACTCAAGAGAAAACACAAACAAAAGGAATGCGAATGAGCAAGATATGTGAGAACTTGGAGCATTGAATGAACCTTGATCTCTAAATTACATGCTTCTCAGGCTAAGTAACTACAGAGGGACACATAATTCAAGTTTACTAGTGGAGGTAACGAAGGGGGAAATGTGCAATCAATTCTCTCAACTAGACCTTCCGGGTGGGGAAGTAATGTATACATTACTCTAATAGTTTTAATGTGTTGCTAGTTTCAGCCATAAAAATATATTGGTATATATACATAGATATAAATATATACATATACATATATATGTATACATATATACATATACATATATATGTATACATATATACATATATACATATGTACATATACATGTATACATATACATATATACATATACATATATACATATATACATATATACATGTACATATTGAAAAGATGAAAAATAGGGTGGGTTACCAAAATAGGATTGATAACCCAATTGGGGACCTATTCTTCCTCAATTCATTAGGAAATGAGCTCCACACAATAAGAGGACTATCAACCTTTAGGTGAGTCAAGTCAAAGTGTGAATCTACTGATTTTATTTTTTGCAAGGATGGGGGTCCAGATTAAACATCACTTTGGGGAGAAAGATTAAAAATAGCAAACTAACTCTAAAATGCAATCTACAACTTGGATCTAATAGATTAAGCTCAATATGTTGGAACCATAAATTGAAATGTAGATCAGAGAGAGGTGAGATGATGTGTACCACTCACCAGAAGTGCTCTACTATAGCTAACCTAAGACTCATTCGCCCAGGGGTGAATGGGTCCAGAGTTAATTTTTGTCTACAACTTTTGGAAGCCTCTGCAATAGATCTAAATCTCTCAATTTTCCTAGGTTTCAGGTTCGAAAAGCTAGAAATAAATTTTATAATTGAGTTTCTATGAGATGACAACTTTTATGAAAACTTTGTCAACTTCTTCAATTTCTCTCTTCAAGAGATCTTCAATATTTCTTCCACCTAAATTTGCAAACACAAATCAAGAGGGAAAAATGTTTTGTTTTTGGTGAATGGGGGTTTGCCTTGGTCAAAACCTATTTTGGTAATCAAACCTTAAATGAAATAAAATTGAATGAAAGGAATGATGAATGAACAACTCTATGTCACAACTCACCTAACCCTTGAATAAACCTTGGAATATAGGTCTGCAACTTGCATGAAATTTCTTCAATGGATGTGGATCTTGACACTTGAAACATGCTTTGATGTAATTCCTTGAATGATTGAATGAATCATGAACTTGACGTTAACATATTAGTTCCAATAACATGTATGATACAAGAAGACTTTGATATGATAATTGGATCTTGATTGATGCAATAAATCTTCACTAAATCTTCTCTTGAATGCCTTGAAATGCTCTTGAAATGCTCTTGATCTCATAGACTTTCTATAAGAATTCTCACTTGAAACTTGCCAGGTGTAACATAGTGAAATGACCTTATATTTATAGGTATGTAACAATAATTTCCTAAAATTCAAATAATACAAGCTGACATTTGAATATAGATTTGAATATTTTAAAATACCTCCAAAAACATCATTAAAATTTAGGTCGTAGGTCTAAGTGAGGACCCATTCACCCATCGGCGAATGGGTCCTAGATCACTCACCTAGGACACACATTTCTCAATGAGAAGAGTTATGTTTAGGAATTAATGAATGTTGGGTTTTCTCTTCTGAAAATGTGATTAATTAGGCTTGGATTTGAATTAAAGGGGCCAATTAAAGAAAATTAATCTAAATTAATTAAGTGAGACCTAAATAAGTGTGAAAGTGTAAAGGGGTACAGTCTACAACACCACATTAAAGCATAATTTAAGTCCATTTTAATTAATAGGGCTCTAGACTTAATGTGAATATGTAAAATACATATAACAACACTAAATTAAGGCATAATTAAGTTCATTTTATTATTAACTCCAAATTAGGTGTGAAAATGTAAAAGGGATACATCTTTCTACACTACATTTAACCCCCACTTTAGTGAGAGGAATCTAGCACAATGAAAACTCACACTAAAGTAGACATTCAGCACATATGTATGCAACATTGACAAAGATACTCAATCATACAACATCAAAGACTTAAGAAAAAGGAAAAATAAGGCAGATCAAGCCTTGACTATCCAATGTGATGTGGAACACATCTTAGTTGTTTGTCCAAAGACATTCACAAGTAGAATTCAATATCAACTATGCAAAAAATGCATGCACTAACCCTAGGCTAATGGAACCTTAGGCTATCCACTACGTGAGCCCCCAAGGGGTGGCTTAGTGAGAAATTCATGCCAAGTCTACAGGCTCTCACTATACTAACCATACTAAAGCTATCCCTTTGATAACTCTGATAGTGCACCACAAAAAACTTGTGGCTTCATAAGGCCTAACAAGTTGTTTTATGCTAAGAACCTATGAACAAGAGCAAGGATCCACTAGCAAGAAAAGTGTGTTATGCTTGGTGGCCTTGAAAAGGGGTTCAGGCTTCACAAGGTTAACAAGTTGTATTATTCTAAACACTTATGAAAAAAATGCAAATGAAGGTTTGTTCAAAGGGATCTTGCTTAGTTTTTGTAAGGTCTCTTCTTAGGGAACATTGTGCCTAATGTCTCCAAGAGAGGACAAGTCTAGGGTAAAAGATTAATAATATTAGGGAATGCAATGTGTAGCATCACCACTAAGAGGAAAGTCATAAGCTAAGAGATGTCATGCTCTCGGAGGACATCAAACCCAATGACACCACCAAGAAATGGGCACATCACAAGTAGAAAGAAAATTGCATAATGAAACATGAGGAATGCCAAAAATAATGCCAATGTATGTCCCCAATTTAAAGAAATTGTTAGCACCATTGCTGGGAGAAATTTACTTTAAAGTAGCCACTAATCAATGCAAAATAAAGAAGACATGAGAGCTTATTCAAAAAGCCCTATGCCAAGTCATATGTTCCCAAATGAAGTTGTGTCATGAAAAACAGAGAAAGGGGGTTTCCTTCAAAATGAAATCCTAAAACACATAAGGGATCCATGGATTCTGGTCAGTATATCTTTTCTAAAATGTTGTTATAGAGGTCAAAAACATCACCATTCCCCAAATACTCGTAGAACATGAAGAATGACAGATAGAGAGTGAAAACAAAGAAAAATATTTTTGGTCAACATCGAAGAGACCTAAATGTCTCAATTCCTTGCATCATCCCCAAAAGGGAAACACAAGAAAAATGAAAAGATAAATGGTTTATGACATATAGAAGAATGCAGATATAGATAGAGGAATGCACAATAAGAGAGAGACACATTGAATAAAACAATACAGGGGAGATCACATTACGCACATGTAATCACATAAAGAAACATGCAAAAGAAAACAAAGATAAGACTAGTAAGGAACATGCAAGTCAACCTATAGTAGTTCATCTGCATTCCAATCTTGTTTAGTATATGTGGAAGGCAGACAAATAGCCAAAGGACAACAACAAGTGTTGAACTAGGAGAAGGCTATCTAACCCCTTGTCCCCACTAAGTGCAGGACAAGAATGAGCTAAGATAAGTGATGAGAATGAGCTCCTTGCAATAAAGAAAATGATTTGCAATGAATGTTGAACATGTGATAGGAAGCATGCTATGATCCTACAATTATTACATGGCAAGGAGCAAATTGCATGCTTTAAGTCAAGATAGATCCCTAGGGGATCTCAATTTCTTCAATAATCCTTGTAATGGATAAAAATTATCAATGTGATGTCCAAAGAACCTATGATATGCACAATATGTTATATTTTTATTAGTTTGATTTTTAGTTATATTTTCACGTTTAAGCGCTAAGTTGATTAATCCCCAATGTAAAAAAGAGTAAAAGGCCTTCTCAGTCTTGGATATCTTTAATAGATCATCGAAGGATTCAGGTAGACCATATATCCCTCCTAGTTGAAGTTTTTGATGTGCATGTAGTTTTGACTTCTTATTTGGTTTGATAATTGTTTTGTCATCAATTTCATCTTCTAACAACAAGTCCTTTCCTTTTTTACAAAAGGATGTGTTAAGGGTATTAAAATGATCAGAATTTGTGTTTTCTTTTCTCTTATGCGTGGGAAATCTATTGGAATCTAGTCGAGGAGGAGGAAAATTGTTGTTAATGAGATGGACCAAGGTGCATATAAATTCTATTCCTTCTTCATGCTTAAGCATTTTTCATATGTTCCCTATGAGAGGAATGACATTAACAACAATAGATTTGGTTCTCACAAAATCTTGTAAACTTTTTAATTCTTCATTTTTCTTTTGTACATTTTGACAGAAATTAGCAACCATTGTTTCTACATCATGCACATTGTTTGTAGGCAGTTAATTCATTGGAAATAAGGTATGAAGACTATGATCCACAGAGGGTTGATTATCAACACTATTATTGAAAGAGTTGAAGAACCCGATATCCACGACCAATGGTGTATCGCAGGATGACATGAGTCTCAAACTACGTCTCACAATAGTATTGCTAATAGGACTCCAAGTTGTAAAGCTCATGCAAGTTTCAAAAACTTAATGTATAGCAAAAATGGAAAGAAGGTGAAGTGCAATGAAGTAACCTAGAATGTAAAGTGCAATGCAAATATGTAAATGCAATTTTTAGATTTCAAACAAGATAATTTTTTGATTATGCTATGTAAAAACCTGAAAATGATGTCTTGTAAATGAAATTGTGAATTCACACAATGCTCTAAATTTATCAAATGAAGCTTAATATGATCAATTCTAAGTAACATAAATTATGCAAATTGAAAAAAAAAACTAAAAACAACAAAGTAGAATGCAAAAATAGATGTTTTAATGCCCAAAAATTTAGGAAACAACCTTCATCAGGGACTCACTCACCCAAGGGTAAATGGTTCCTGGATTAGGGTTTTAAAAAATAAAATTGCAGGTTTTGAGTTGATTCTAGCAATTTCTAGATTTTGATTTAAAACAGTGAGTTACATTTTCAATTTTCTCTGAAATTAAGGTTAAATGCAAATGCAAAATATGACAAAATGACAAACTAGGAGACCTAATTTGATGTGCAATTTTGATTCAATTTTCA
Source organism: Sequoia sempervirens (assembly GCA_007258455.2). Lineage (NCBI taxonomy): Eukaryota > Viridiplantae > Streptophyta > Pinopsida > Cupressales > Cupressaceae > Sequoia > Sequoia sempervirens. Next base: position 100,404,713 of record VDFB02000363.1, on the reverse strand, counting down.
AATGTAAGTGAATGATGATGCAATGCTATGTAAATGATTTGCAAAATGATTGATTTTATGTATTTTTTGAATTTCAAGAGATGCAAAAATGCAATCCTAAAACCCTAAATGATATGCAAGCTAATGAAAGTTAAGCAATGCTAAATGAGATTCAATTCAATGCAATGTGTATACACCTAAAAACGGTCATCACATTTAGTTAATTAAATACAACCTATTTAATTAATTAATACTTCAACTACATATAAATAAGGTCTTACTTTATTTATATTGTTCACTTTCCTTTTAATTCTCCAAAATCACATTCTTCTAAATAATTAAATAAACAAAATACCCTAAACGTGTTTATTTAATTAACCTTTCTTAAACCTAATTAAGAATTAGAGAAAATTTCTACAACTTTTTGTGTGCCACCTCATAAAGGTCACATGAAAATAAATAATCCTAATTATAAATTAGAATTATCCTCATACACTTCCACCAATGAGAAAAAATCACATGGCTTTATTCCCCCACACTTCCAACAAATTTGGAGCACATGGGTCTTTGTTTCACACACTTGGGAATCCCATACATTTGGCATGTTTCCAATTGGTCAAAGGATTCACTCCACACACATGGCATGTTGTCCTTGGTCAAGGGGACAACACCCCAATTCCTTTCATCTCCACCATCTATTATTTCTCCTTTGAATCTAGATCATTGATAGGTGCCACCTCACAAAATGCTTGAGAAACCCTATAAATAAACCCTCTTTCCTTAGCATTTATCATCAACAATTTGAGTAAAGTTACTATGCAAGTTTATCTTAGGATCTTGGAGCTTTCATGGAGTCTTATACTTAGTTTTCATATCATGTGTTACTTTGCATTCTTATCTTAGATTAATTAATTGCTTCATAGTTACATTTTATCATCCCCATTGCATCATAGTTACATTTTAGGTTAGTTTGTTTTATGTTTGCATTTGATCGTATGCATAATCATGGATAGTTCATTTTAGTTTCATATCATCTCACTCATCTCCACTTGTTCATTTATCATCAACATCATCCTTCATTTATCATTGTATCCATTATCCTTTCCATCATTTTTTTGCATTTAGAAGCATACCACTAATAATTCCAGCACACATTTGCACATAGAAATCATCTTAGCTTGCATATTAAGCATCAAATCTCCTTTTCTAGGTAGTCATTTTAACAACCTTTGTGCCCATAGAAATATGAGGGCCAAATGGTTTAATAAATCACTAGAAATAGACAACGATACGTATTTGAAAGATTTGATTGTATTATGAATAGAGTAGTTTTACTTGCTTCAAACTTTGAATGTAAACCGTTTCATTAAGGTTTGTGTTGACATTAGAATCCTCTACACATTCAACACACGGACAAAATGGTGCCCACCATCAGGCCTTTGCTTCACTTGTTGCTAACTTTTTTACAAATTTCATGATCGCATATTCAAATTGAAGACTTGGGAGCCTTTTGCACCTGTTTTGAGGCAATTCTGGGTTGTTTCTGGAGTTCTGGCACCTCTTATCTCTGTTTTGGCACCTCTTGCTTGAGTTTTGGCACCTCCTGCAAGTTCTAAGACTATTTTCACCTATTTCGGGACCATTCTAGGCCACTTTTAGTGTTTTGGCACCTCTTGTACCTATTTTTGTGCCTCTTGCAAGTTGTTCTAAGATTGTTTTCACCTGTTCTGGGACCATTCTGGGCCAGTTTTAGAGTTTTCGAGCCTCTTGCACCTATTTTGGCTCCTCTTGCTTGAGTTTTGGCACCTCTTGCAACTTGTTCCGAGACCATTTTCACCTATTATGGGACCCTTCTGCACTATTTTTGGAGTTTTGGAACCTCTTGCACCTGTTTTGGTTTATCTTGCACCTATTTTGGTGCCTCTTGCAAATTGTTTTAGGAGTTCTGGCTTGTCTAACTATATTTTTGAGCTTTATGTCTCTTTTTTGGCACCTCTTGTCTCTATTTTGGCACCTCTTGCAGTTTTTCACCAAATCAGAAACTCACATTCTATGTTGTGCATTTGCAAGTTTTCCCAAAATTTGTTGTCAAAGACTCAAAACATAAACTACTAACACATTGCAGGGGTTGGACGTTATTCACTTGTTTTCCTTTTGGTTAAGATAGAAACGTAGCTTAATTAAAAGGTTAACGAATATCATGTTTCCTTTTGGTTAAGTTAGGAACATAGCTTAATTAATGAGTTAATGAACACCATGTCTTTTGTATGTGATGGATGGTAGGCATATGCTCTCCCCTTAATTGGGTGATCCAAAAAGCTAGACCCATTATTTTTTATGTGCGAGTGTAAGTGGAGTATATGGCATGAGTTCTCTCTTTATTCATGCGAATAAAGATTGATCGAACTATGGGTATACTTGCTTGCTTTTATTTATCCTAGAGGGCCTGCCTTGTGGGAAAAATTAATCACCTAAGGGAATGACCCAACTAGTAACACGCTAAAGATAAGCGACTTCCAACTAGGATATAAATGTGGATACTTAGGGAAAGTTAAAGTATCATGCGGGTGGCTTCGACGAGATGGATCGAAAGGGACTCTTCCCGCATGGGTCACTCCCTACGAACAAAATGTCTGAACTAAAACCCTTGTTCTAGATTTTCCAAAATCCTTTATCTATTATTTGGTGTAGCAACGGTCGTTGCCAAGGCATCCATATTCTCGTGGTTTTTAGTAAAGGTGATTGGTTTGCCATGGGAGTTTCATGGGGATTGGAAGCTTGGTTGGCCTGAGAAGAGAGTGCACTATAAGGGGGAGCCTGTGCAGCCAATATTTTGAATTCATCCACTAAAGATAGTGTGGTTGGGGTAAAACCCATGTGGAATCTAAAATAATACAGTCTTACACAGCCTTAGGAGTGTATATTCTACTTGACGTGTCTTCAAAATGAAACTCAAACAAAACACCATCAAAAACGTTACATTTTGAAAGTGAAAACCTTAATTTAGAACTACATTCATTGAGGTAGACAAGTCAGTAACTTAGGTCCATCCATTTTCAGAAAATCAGTCCTTTCAGTAGTGTTCAACCTTTCCTTAGGAAAAACAAAGTCAGAATATGTGGTTTACACGATGATTTCATGAAAGTTCAAGATTAGAAAACCAAAGATCAAACCTCTTAGTCAAAAAAAACATAAAAAATGTGTGTCTATGCTCTATGACTTTAGAGAAAGGTTAACCTTCAATTTTTACAAGAGAGCTTGCAAAAACAATCTAGAGTTATACATGATGTACTATTGTCAAAATCCAAGACTTTTCCAAAATTTTGAGTACCTTAATTACACCTCTTGAATCAAAAATTCAAGTCCAAGATCATTCCTTAGATACCTTAGAAGTCTAAATGTGTCGAAACAGACCTATATGAGTGGAACTTTTCAAACTAAACCTAGATCTAAACATTTCAAGGTGCCTAAATCATCAATCAATCACATCTTTTCTTGTACAACTTAGTTTCATCTTCGGGATTTGTCATCCTTTAATCATGAAACTATGTCATGCAATCAAATTAAACTTAGTCTAATCAATAGAATTTGTCATTCTATTTGAATTTGTTGTAATCCTTGGAACTATTTCAAGCTTAGATCAAAGATTAGTCTAAATCATAACACTTGTATGCCTATCCAAATGAGATCACAAAAGAGGAGACTCAAGGACAAGGAACTTGGAACACCCAAATTTGAAACAAAAAACATAGGAAGTCTGAGTAGTGAAGCTTTCGATATCGAAACTCCCAACATTAAACCTCAAATAGTGAGATCCCTAACAACATGGCTGATGCAAAAGAAATCCCTATTCCTCGACTCAACAACACTCAAGGGGAAGAAATAAATGATGAGGATATCCGACAAGCGGAACAAGACCCCAAATTTCATAAGTTTTTGGAAAATATTTTTGAAAGAGATGAGGAGAAATACCTATTAATGTTAGCCAATCAAGGAGTCAAACTTCCCCCTGATTTTGATATCAACATCTTAAAAACACCTCCCCAAAAGCCTGAAAAGGAAATAGAACAAATGATTACTTTAACTCACCAAATGAAGAACCTTCAACAAGTTCTAGATATGCAAAGGGGAACTTCGAAACCATACTTGATCGAGGAATTTTTTCCTTATCCCTTTAATCAATCCATTAACATGATTCCTTTCCCTAAACGTAGTGAATTTCCAAAGTATGATAAATACAATTGTACAACTGATCCATTAGATCATGTAAGGGAATTTCAAACTATGAGTCTAGAATTTTTGCATGAGGAAACTTATTTGATGAGACTGTTTCCATGAAGTCTAGGAGGGACATGCCTTGCATGGTTTTCAAAGATTACACCCCCCATCAACACATTTGAAGAGTTGTTCAATAGATTTCTCACTCAATACTCTTACAATATCCAACACGATATCACCATGAAAGACCTTTCCAACTTGAAACAGAAAAAGGGTGAATCCTTCCTCATTTTTTTACAAAAATGGAGAAGATTGTTTGCAAGGTATTCTCATCCTGTACCTAAAAAGGAAAAGATAGATATTTTCATTGACAACCTACATGATGAGATGAGTTATAGATTGGAATTACAATGTCCCCCTACCTTCGAAAAATTGATTGAAAACAGAATTAAAATAGAAGAAGCCTTAGTCAAAAGAGGGGTCATTAAAGTATACAATGAAAATAATTCATCCACTTCCCCTAACAACTACAACGGGGGGACAAACCTAAATTTTGGCAACGAAACAAGAACGTGGGTACCAATGAGGTCATAGCTGAAAATCAAAGTACAAAACCCATATTCAACCTAACGACAACTGCCACCAAGACTAATCAGACTAACAATCCTCCCAACACTCCAAATGTTAACCAAAACAATAATCAGACTAATCCAGGAACTAAAGCAACACCATTTCCAAAACCTTCCAATCGATGGAAATTCACACCATTGGGACAATCCTTAGATTCTGCCTTAAAGGAAGTTACTGAGGCTAAGCTTATCATAGTGCTAGAAGCACAAAACTTGGATCTGCAAGTCAAACCCTTTTGGTGGAATGATGCCCATTACTATGATTATCATCAAAACAAGGGTCATATGATGAAAGATTGTTGGCAATTAAAACATGCAATCCAAGATCTCATTGATAACAAAAATGTACACATTGAAGGACCCCAAACAAACAGTGATCAGGGAGTGTTCAAGAACCCTTTACCCAATTATTAAAAGGGAGATTCCTCTACATGGAATACCAAAGGAAATAATATAAAATATGTTTATGATTCTACCATTCATTGTAGTGAGATGGTTGAGAATTCCATCCAAGATAGTGAAATCAGAAGCCAAGGGAAGGATGCCACTACTGAAACCCAACACAATGATGACACCATCTCACATCAAATCAATGACCTTGTACCTAGAAATATGAGCACTAACATTGAAACAAATGACAATCAAATTAATTTCATCAAAATCACAAGCAATCAAGACAATACACCTATCAATGTGATTACAAGAGGACAATCCAAGGTAACATTGAAAGGAGCTACCCCTTCCACATCCAAAACAACTATTTTTCCTGTAACTCAATATAACATCGTTGATCAATTACAGAAGATACCCGCTCAAATATCCATATTGGAACTTCTCAAGATTTCACCAGCACACAAAGAAAACCTGGAACAAGCTTTAGTTTCCACCACAGTACCAAACAATCTGGAAGTCTGTACATTTCAAGCTATGGTGGGAAATTTGACTGCACCTCATTGCTTATCATTCTCTGAAAATGATGATGCATCCACCACCCATCCACATAACACTGCTGTCCACATCGAAGTTAATCCATAAACATCACGTCAAACGTGTCCTTATAAATGGAGGAGCAGGCCTAAATATATGCACTCTCAAGCTTGTTCGTGCATTAGGATATTCTGAAAATGCTATTGATCCTAGAAGGAAAATCACCATAAAAGCATATGATGATGAAGAAATATCCTCCCAAGGATTGATCATCTTACCCATTCAAGTGGGACCAATCGTCAAATACATAGTATGTCAGGTGTTAGACAAGGAATTGACATATAACATACTCTTGGGATGACCATGGATTCATGAAATGCAAGCAATACCATCAACCTATCATAAGTGCCTGAAATTTCCTTTCAATGGATAGGAGGTCACCATTGATGTTGATTCTAACAATCCCCAATATTGCAATGCACTCAAAACAAGTCAAGATACCTTTGTACCACATTATAGAGAAGTCATCAACTCTGATCCATCAAACAAAGAAATTCCAATGGGTTGTTTGTCAAGATAGTATGAGGAAAAGGCTCAATCAAAAGACAAAGGGGTCATTGACTCTATTTCATGCAACAATGGAAGTCAGCTTGAAGCCTTATCAAAACAGTTAGAAAAGATCCAAATAAAAGACAAGGGCATGGGGGAATACTCATTTGAGAAATCTTCATACTTATCACAACTTTTATCTTCTCCTAAGTCACATGAACAACCATCCACCTCAAGACAACAATCTTTACAACCCATCACTCTCTTTGATGGAAATTTTATAAAAGCAGGAACTCAAGCAGAGGAATCAAAAGACAGGGATCTCCTAAACTAGTTATGCAAAGATGAAGAACCTTCACATGTAATTGTGTCCAATATATGCACAAATAAGTATGGAAAAGGTCAAACAATCCTAAAAAAAATGGGATATGAGGGAAATGGTTCTTTGGGTAAAAGAAAAGAAGGCATCAATGAACTAATACAACTCGTCACAATGAATCCCAAAGACAAAACAGGACTAGGATACAAGGAACACTCAAAAGAGGAAGCTATTCAAAGAGTTTTCGAAAGAATCTTACAACTACAGGCTAGTGAGGATCATGAAACAGATTCCAATGAATATGAATGGGACTCCCTCTCTAAGGAATCTTTCCATGACAAAGAGATCGATGTAATCCAAAAGTATACACCAATATGTATGAAAGGACAAAGTTCTGGTTCTAGACCCCTTGAATATGGATTATAGTATGTCGTTGACTCAAGTGAAGATGATCATTCTTCGAGCAAGATAGACACGTTGGAAGAGAGTAACATCCTAGACCTCGTTGGACAATTTATAACATGGCTATCCTGATGCTTACACCTTATGACCTTGGCCAATCTAATGATTCCTTGTCCTTAATGCATCCTGAACTAATTGATTGGGATCAAAATGAGCCACTTGACATACCCACCTTTTCAAACGATGATTCCCTCGTGAACTTCCTATGTTCCAATATTCCTGACACATGTTCTACCATTGAATCTCAGAATGAAGCTCCTAACAAAGGGAGTGTCAAACCTTTCAACTACAAAATGAAAAATATAAGAAATGAGTCTAATAGTGAAAACCATCTGATGGCACTATTAAATCAAGAAAAAGTAAAAACAAAGAGCGTATCTTAAGGTGAAAACCTCCCTGAGGCACCAAGATATGGAAGGTTTGACACTATGCCAAAACACTATCAGGAGAGATCCTCATTACTAATAGAACCTACACAATCCATCAATGTTGGTGCAGCTGAAATAGTGAAGACCCTATGTTTACTGGAATCCATGACAGAAGAGGAGAAACCTCATTTCACCAAATTATTTAAGGAGAGGAAAATAAAATTTTCTTGGTCATATGCTGATATGCCAGGAATAGATCTAAAACTCATTATGCATCATTTATCATTACCACCTGGTGTAAAACCGGTAAAGAAAAAACTGAGAAATATGCATCCCCATATCACCCTTCTAGTGAAAGCTGAGTTGAAAAAGCTATTAGATGTGTGATTTATAAGATCTATTGACTATGCCGAGTGTTTATCAAACATTGTTCTAGTATCCAAACCAGATAAGAGCATTAGGATATGCATGGACTTCAGGGATCTTAACAAAGCTTGTCCAAAAGATGGTTTTCCTCTACAAAACATTGATCTAATTGTAGACTTGACTATTGGGCATGAAATGTTATCACTTATGGATGGATTTTCAGGATACAACCAAATAAAGATAGCACCTGAAGATCAAGATAAAATGACCTTCACATGTCCTTGGGGCACTTTTTGCTGGAATGTGATGCCTTTTGGGTTGAAAAATGCTGGAGCTACATATCAAAGAGCTATGAATACCATCTTCCATGACATGATGCATACTTTTATGGAAGACTATGTAGATGATTTGTTGGAAAAATCCTACACTAGAGAAGGACACTTAGAGATTATAGAAAAAATCTTGACAAGATTGGAGAAATTCAAGGTGAGGTTAAATCCCAAGAAATGTGTGTTCGGTGTAACATCAGCTAAACTTTTGGGATACATTGTCTCAGCTAAAGGAATTGAGGTGGATCCTACAAAGGTCAAAGCCATCATGAAAATGCATCCTTCTAAAAATATTAGTCAACTTAGATCATTACAAGGAAAGTTCTAGTCTATCAAAAGATTCATTGCACAACTAGCTGATAAAACTCACCCTTTCAACCACTTATTACACAAGAATGTCTCTTTCAAGTGGGATGACAAATGTGAAGGTTCCTTCAGTCAACTAAAATAGTACCTAATGACACCACCTGTGTTGATACCACAAGTCAAGGGAAAACCATTATTACTATATATTGCAACAACCGAGATATCTTTGGGAGCCTTATTAGCACAGGAAGATTCTACAGGAAAGGAGAGAGCCATCTATTATATCGGCAGGACCTTAAATGGCTATGAGATAAATTACATCTTTATTGAGAAAGCCTGCTTAGCGGTTGTACTTGCTACACAACAATTGAGGCACTACATGCTGACTCACACCATCAAACTCATTGCCAAAATTGACCCATTAAAGTACTTAACAAATTTTCTTTAACAGGAAGGTTAGCCAAGTGGGTCATAATATTGAGTGAGTTCGATATCCAGTACGTGGAAAAGAAAGAAATTAAAGGTCAAGCCATAGCAGACCAACTAGTTGAAGCACCATTTTCAGATAACAATCCAATGAACATTGAATTCCCTGATAATGATATCCTAACCATATCTACACAACAGTGGCTGCTATACTTTGATGGCTCTTATACAAAACATGGATCAAGCGCAGGATTCTTGTTTGTCTTGCCACAAGGATACACAATTCCTAAATCCTACATATTAATGTTCCCCTACACCAACAACACAGCTGAATATGAAGCATTGATCATTGGAATCAAGATAGCTATTGAATAGAAAATCACGGAATTGCTAGTCTATGGTGACTCAAAACTGGTCATCAACCAAGTCAATGATGATTATCAAACAAAGGATGGTGGATGATTTCAAAAAGTACTTTGTTGAGATCAAGTTTGCACAAGTTCCCATAATAGAAAAAAAAGTTGCAGATGCAATGGCCACCATTGCTTCTCTCTTGCAGATACTTGAACAACAAAGACATTATGAATTCATGGTAGAACAAGTGTCCAACCCAGCCTATGAAGATCTAGAATCCCAAGTGATATGCCACATTGTCGACCCTCAAATTTCCCTCTATGGAGAGATCCATACCTACTTACAAGACAATACCCTTCCAATTAACTTATCTCGAAACCAAAAATGAAACTTCATTCGACAAGTTGCTCACCACACCCTAATAGTTGATGTGATTTATAGACAAGGTTTGGATGGTACTCTTCTTCAGTGTCTAGAATGTAACGAAGCTTAAACCACTTTACAAGAGGTTCACGAAGGTATCTGTGACACACATTCAAGTGGCTTAATCTTAGCTAATAAATTATTACGATTGCGGTATTACTGGCCGAATATGGAGAAAGAGTCATTTCAATATGTCAAAAGGTGTTCCAAATGTCAAATTCATGGAAACTTGATACTTGTACCAGCACAAGAGTTGCATCCTTTCACAGCTACATGACCTTTTTGTCAGTGGGGATTGGACCTTGTAGATAAGATTCACCCCTCTTCCTCCAATGGACATAAGTTTATAATCATAGCCATAGAATACTTCACCAAGTGGATTGAAGTTGTTCCTCTAATCACCATCACCAGGAAAAAAATCTCATCATTCATCCTGAATTATCTTGTTTTTCAGTATGACGTTCTTCAATCTATCATTATAGACAATGGTCAACCCTTTAAGAATCAAGATGTTCAAGAGCTCTGTGAAAGAATCCATATCCAACATTGGTTTTCTACACCTTACTATCCCCAAGGGAATGGCCAAGCAAAGGCCTCAAATAAGACTATCCTAAAAATTTTGAAGAAAATTGTCAATGAAGTTGGACGTGATTGGCATGTTCAGCTAAACTCAACATTGTGGGCTTACAGAACCAGTCTTCGTACCCCGACATGAGCAACACCCAATTCTCTTGTCTATGGATCAAAATCTATTCTACCTATTGAGGTTGAGATACCATCCCTACATGTGGCACTTAAAGGGATGATTTCAGATGAGGATTACATAGTATCTAGGCTACAAGAATTAGAATTGTTGGATGAACGTTGACAACATGCAGTTGATCACCTAAAAGCTTATCAACAAAGGATATCTAGCACCTCAAATCGTAGAGTAATACCTAGAGAATTTCAGGTGGGCGACTTAGTCTTAAAAGAAAATGCCCGTAATCAACAAGATCAAGAGGAGGGGAAATTTGAACCTAGCTGGCTAGGTCCCTTTGTTATAGTATCAGTCTTTGGATAAGGAGCATATTAGTTATCCACACCAAAAGGGGATCTGTTTGAAAAACCCCTCAACATGTTGCATCTCAAAATATTTTACACCTAGCTCATCTAGTGCATTGGTAAAGATCCTGGAAAAACACCAAAAAAATAAAAAAATAAAAAAATACCAAAAAAATGCAAAAATACCAAAAAAATAAAAAAATGCAAAAATCCAAAAAAATCAGAAAAATGATTGAAAAATAGTAAATAAAAAAATATCGTCCTCTAGTGAAAACCACTTCAGTGGTGCTTTGAGCAAGTACCTTGGTGAAAACCTCGAAAACAGGCACCTTGTGTAAAATAAGCACTCTCCATCTATCTTGGGCTACATGGCTTGCTCTGCATCATTCATCCATCATGCTTCCATCTCTGCATTTGTCACGCTTCCATGTTCACACCATAGCTTCATCCAGTGTTTGTATCATGGTATCCCCTGGCATTAATCGACCCATTCTAAAAATCAATCTGTCTTATTGTATCACATTGGGGACATGTCCTGCATTGGATTAGATTCTTGTACATTCTCAAGGTCGAAAAATCAAAAAATCCCAAAAACATTCAAAACATATTGAAAATCCAAAAACATTCAAAACATAACAAAAATCCAAAAATATTCAAAACATATCAAAATCCCAAAAACATTCAAAACATGTCAAAATCCCAAAACATGTAAAAAAAACATCAAAAAAAGGTCAAAAACATAGTCTTCATTCAAACTACATCGTCTATGAGCTTTGAACATAGGCAAGGGTGATCTTTGATTATCCCCCGAGACATTTAGGTCAGTCTTTCAGGTTTCTGCTATGTTCATAGGTTTGTCTTGTAAATCTTGGTTGTGTCATCAGTCAAACTACGTGGTCTTTGTGTGTATAACATAGGCAAGGCTAATTTGTTGATCATCCCCTGAGGCCCCTAGGATAGGTCTTTAGGTTAGGTCTTGGTCATCATGGTCGTGTCTCACCCTGGACTGGGGGAAAAATCCTACACTCACTAGGAGAAAATAAACTTTGACCTTGAATCAATAGGAAAACAGTCGTCGGACCAACGTTACAAACACAAACTTCAAATGGATGGTGATCTTTCTGAATCAAGGGTTTATCACGCTAAACATGAAAGTTCAAATTGTTCTACTTTGATTTTTGATATCATATCTCTCGAGTCCTTGATGATGTATTGAACTAGAGGAGCAAGGAAGGAGTATGATTTTTCTTTGTCTGATGTTTGTGAGTTTATCATTATTACTATGCAAGTTGTCGCGATACATGCGCTACAAAGTATCATTGATGACATTACCGAATTTGCATAGGAAAAAGATTAAATCTTGTCTATTTACGCAAGTAATGCTCAGGTCATCTCAGTTTAATTATACTTAGATGCTTGTTTTAACTTGTAATTTTAGAACATCATGGAAGTAGTACTCAGGTCATCTTGGTATAAAATATGCCATCAATGCTTGTACTCACTTTCAACATTTTAAAGGCCCAATGATGATAAAAATCATGACAAATTGGTTAATATAAATGAAAATTTTGAATACGAGATTTGCATAGTTAAGTTAGACTGCATTCATGTTAGTATTGCATGTGTATTTATGGGGTTTTTCAATGCTGAAACAATTTCACAATGGTGTCATCTCTATTATTAATGGATTGAGTACACTGAACATTAACCAAAAAACATCATTCTCATTTAGTTGCACATCAGTTGCATATCTTAGAAAACATTCTCACATCATTTACATTCATACATTCCATCATAATATTTTCCTCAGAAAATACAAAATAAAATAATAAAGGACATACATTGCATATCATTTCCAACATCAAAATCATGTCATCCACTACGCTTAAATGAGTCTCTTTAGATTTCCAAGAAAGTTGGGAAATATGTCAGAGTTATGAAGCTTAAAAGATCAATCTACTGTAGTCTTCCCACAAATTTTGGAAGTTGGACAAACTCACTTATTCAAGCTTAAGGCCTTGAACATTTGAAGTCATGCACATTCAATCATTTGCATTACACATCACAATCATCACATCACATTGCATAATCATAATCATCACATCACATTGCATAATCATAAATACATTCATCACATTGCCTAATCATTATCATCACATAGAAATTAAATAAATTTACAACATTCCATATCATAATAGGGAAATCAAATGCATATCAACATTTAGATCATAATCATCGCTGCATATCACATATCATCAAAAATTTCATAATGTCAATGTCTACAAGGATATCCAAAAGTAGGATGAGATACATCAAAATCCAACATGACACTGTATCATGGGAAATACATCCTCAATCTCACAAACGATGTATACACAATGTCCAAGGAACATCACAAAATGCTATGTCGAGCTCCCACCAGATGTTGCTGCTCTCATGGAACTAGTACCTCCTCTACCAGACAGACCTACACCTGGATCTCTCCTATCCAGGAAATGGTTGCATGACACCCATGCTGATAGTCCAAGAATGAGATCTGCCAGAACGAGACTATATAAAACTCTCTCGTCACTCAGGAGGAACCAGCTCATGATATTTACCTCTATAAAACTGCAACTCTTGAGAAATGTGTTAGATCTCTCTAAAGAAATCCATTGTACTTGTAGATGGTGTCATCTGTTGTATCCTCTCGGAAATGGCCTCAACTTTCTTTTTCTGGTGTCTAAAGGCATCCCTCTCTGAAGTAAGTATGATCATCTGTGCCTGCAACTGTTGTATCTGTTGCCTATCTGTACCTCTATCAAGTATGATCATCTGTGCCTGCAACTGTTGTATCTGTTGCCTATCTGTACCTCTATCAGTCATCAAAATATCAATCTATGCCCGACACTACCCTAACTCATCCTGAAGGGACACAATTTGTGCTTGAGCCTACGCTATCTCACTCTAAAATGATTAAACCTCTACCTGCAAAGCTGCTATCTGTGATCACTACTGAGGAGAGGGTATCCCAATCTAAATCCTGGGAAGCACTGCTTGAGCTATGGTAACACTCCTCCTGCGCCTCAGAACTGCAAAATCCAATGGATGATTATCATCTACACCATCATCACTCTCCCCACCACCCACTGCACCATCATCACTCTCCCCACCACCATCTGCACCATCATCACCTCTGCAACCACCCTCTGCACCACCATCATCACCTTTGCAAACACCCTCCCCACCATCATCACCACCCTTGTCATCTCCTCCCTCTCCATCAACTGGCGGTATTGGCTCCTCTAGATGAGTAAATATAGGAAAGGGATGCATGTGGAAGAACTCTGAATAATCCTTGGTCATCTCAGCATCTGTAAAATATGGAACATAATCCCATAAACTTAGTGTCAAGGTATAGTACTTTGTACAAGCTGCCTCATATGATACACAGGGGCCCCACTCTAAAACATCTTGTCATCGTCGTGCATAATGGGCAACTCCCAGCGGCATCCCCTAAACCCGTCCAAAATGTCGACATACTCATAGATACAGGTATCGCTCAAGCACAACATGTGTCCGCCCAATCAGATAGCGGGATAACAACATATACAACATCTCCAGCTGATCCTCTAGCCACTGCTCACAATCCAAGTACAGGCGCCATGTGACAGTCTCTAAATCATCTAGAGCATGCCTCCAATAGGCAACCTTTCCTAGCTTATGCTAGACATGTGGACCGCTATAACTGAAAACATAGGGTCTCCCTGGTGGTCAATGTCTCTCTCCCATGGGCCAAGTGATGGCTATATGCTCCCATGCTTAGGTCTGTAGTAATGTGATGCCACATGACAGGCTCATTTCCCCGTAATAAACAACCTTGTGCAAATCTCAATATAAGTGGGCTAACATACATGAGCCCCATGTATACCTAGTACCATCAAGTGTCATTTGTGATAGCACATGACCCCAACCTGCATAAAATCCCTTTGACCTATGATTAGGACAAAGGAATCCACCAATGAATCTAGAAAGAACACATGCCAAAGGATCATATCTACTAATCATCTCTATCCAAGGGATCCATCGGCCCGTAATATGATCATCTCGACATAACCTCCGCAATGCAGCTATCCCACCCTGCTCTATCTTATCATACACCACTATCTCTCCCATTACTAAGATCCACATAATACGATAGACATCCTCTAGAGTCACGATCATCTCTCCAGTCAGTAAATGAAACATGTTATGTTCACTGTGTCATCTCTCCTCCAATGTTGTCAATAAACCTCTGTTGATTCTATATTGTGTAATATCTAACAAGGAAGTCAACCCACAACAGGAGATAATCTCTAAGTCAGATGAGGACAACTGGAAGACCATGTTCCAGGTCTTCAGGAATCACTCCCAAGACTAGAGTACATCTCCATCTCCCTAATCATGAACACAAATTAGTCAATTAATGTCATGTTCAATCAAGATTATCAATCAATCAAGCTAATGTGTAGTCATTCAAATCAAATCAATCAAAACAATCAACATCTCAATCAATCAACCCATCGTTCCTCACCTATCATGAGGACGATCTACTATCAATTCTACCATTGTTCCTCACCTATCATGAGGATGATATGCTATCAATCAAACTATCATTCCTCGCCTATCATGAGGATGATTTGCTATTAATCAACCCATCATTCCTTGCCTATCATGAGGATGATCTGCTATCAATCCTACCATTGTTCCCCGACTATCATGAGGACGATCTGTTATCAATCAAACTATCATTCCTTGGCTATCATGAGGATGATCTGTTATCAATCAACCCATCATTCCTCGCCTATCATGAGGGTGATCTGCTATCAATCCTACCATCATTCCCTATCTATCATGAGGATGATCTGATATTAATCCTACCATCGTTCCTTGCCTATCATGAGGATGATCTGCTATCAATCAAACCATCGTTCCTCACCTATCATGAGGACGATTTGCTATCAATCCAACCATCGTTCCTTGCCTATCATGAGGATAATATGCTATCAATCCTTTTATCGTTCCTCACCTATCATGAGGTCGATACAACATTGGTTCTATCATTTGATTCTTGTCTATCATGAGATCAAATCATCACGCAAAACATCAATCAAACACTATACATACCACAATCTGACTGAAATCAATCCAAAACATGACAAACTGATGACTCCTAGGCTTCAAGGACATCTTGCGAACATCACCTAAAGGGCTTTCTGCAATCACACCCCACAAAATGGGTCAAACGACAAGCTAAACCACCTCAAATCAACAAAGATGGAAAATTTCCAAGGCAACAAGAGGCGCCACTTGGGCCCCAAAGGTGCCAAAATAGAGTTTGTAACTAAAAATAGGGTTTTCAAGGCTTACAAGAGGCACCATTTGGGACCCCAAAAGTGCCAAAATAGTGTTTGGCATCTCAAAACATGGATTTCACCCTTACAAGAGGTGCCACTTGGGACCCCAAAGGCACCAAAATAGTGTTGGAGGCCAAAAAATTGAATTTCAAGCTTGCAAGAGGCGCCATTTGGGACCCGAAGGTGCCAAAACTCTAAAAACACCCAAAAAAGCATTTTCAACCTTACAAGAGGCGCCATTTAGGACCTCAAAGGTGCCAAAACTCTTAAAACACATGAAAACTTAATTTTGAAGCTTCCAATAGGTACCATTTGGGACCCCAAAGGCGCCAAAACTCTTAAACATGCTCAAAAACACTCAAAAAATGACAAAAACATGGCAACAAGAGGTGCCATTTGGGACCCCAAAGGCATCAAAACAGAGTTTGCAACTCAAAACAAGGTTTTCAAGGCTTACAAGAGGCGCCATTTGGGACCCCAAAGGCGCCAAAACAATGTTTGGCATCTCAAAACATGGATTTCACCCTTACAAGAGGCACCACTTGGGATCCCAAAGGTGCCAAAACAATGTTGGAGGCCAAAAACTTGAATTTCAAGCTTACAAGAGGTGCCATTTGGGACCCCAAAGGCGCCAAAACTCTAAAAACACCCAAAAACAAGCATTTTCAACCTTGCAAGAGGTGCCATTTGGGACCCCAAAGGTGCCAAAACTCTTAAAACACATGAAAACTTGATTTTGAAGCTTCCAAGAGGCACCATTTGGGGCCCCAAAGGTGCCTAAACTCTTAAACATGCTCAAAAACACTCAAAAACGAAAAAAAACATCACCTAAAAGTGCATAAATGACATCCAATAAGCTACAACATCTATCTATGACATTCAAAATGCTTCTCAAAGGCAAGGAAATGACTAACAAAGAGGTTTCTCGTAAAGTGTACCATAGGTCCAGAGGCAGCAAGCTAATCAGGTTGGCGAAGATGCTCAAAACGATGCTTGTGGTATGGGATCACCATCTTCCTCTAAGCTCTCCAATCTTCAACTTCTCCAAACTCAAAATGCAAAAATGAATCCCATTTTACCACTTTTACCTTTTAAGGGTAAAATGGAGGGAATTATGGTGGAATTTATTTCCCATTTTTACCGAAAAGGAGGGGTAATTAATCAACACTATTCAAAGAAAGAGCTTGCAATGACCTTTCGAGAGATAAATTGTCTCCGACATCAAAATCTCACTAAATACATGTTGGATCATCATCATAATGATCACAACACCATCACCTCATTCCAACATTTCATTTTAACATCCCCACATTCACCGATTTATCTCTTGAGGGGGCATATATCCGTCAATACCTAAAATTCAAAAGTCTAGAGCATTGAAATCTTGCATCGTCTGGGGCATTGAAATCTTTTATGAGCATTGACATCAAAATTTTCTTTGAAGCAATGTGTAAATACATTACTTCAAAGAGGGGAAAAATGTATACACCTAAAAATGGTCATCACATTCAGTTAATTAAATACAACCTATTTAATTAATACTTCAACTACATATAAATAACCTTGGTCTTACTTTATTTATATTGTTCACTTTCCTTTTAATTCTCCAAAATCACATTCTTCTAAATAATTAAATAAACAAAATACCCTAAACGTGTTTATTTAATTAACCTTCCTTAATCCTGATTAATAATTAGAGCACATTTCTACAAATTTTTATGTTCCACCTCATAAAGGTCACATGAAAATAAATAAGCCTAATTATAAATTAGAATTATCCTCACACACTTCCACCAATGAGAAAAAAGCACATGGGTTTATTCCCCCACACTTCCAACAAATTTGGAGCACATGGGTCTTTGTTTCACAGACTTGGGAATCCCATACATTTGGCATGTTTCCAATTGGTCAAATGATTCTCTCCACACACATGGCATGTTGTCCTTGGTCAAGGGGACAACATCCTGATTCCTTTCATCTCCACCATCTATTATTTCTCCTTTGAATCTAGACCATTGATAGGTGCCACCTCACAAAATGCTTGAGAAACCCTATAAATACACCCTCTTGCCTTAGCATTTATCATCCACAATTTGAGTATTAAAGTTACTATGCAAGTTTATCTTAGGAGCTTGGAGCTTTCATGGAGTCTTATACTTAGTTTTCATATCATGTGTTACTTTTCATTCTTATCTTAGACTAATTAATTACTTCATAGTTACATTTTATCATCCCCAATGCATCATAGTTACATTTTAGGTTAGTTTGGTTTATGTTTTCATTTGATTGTATGCATAATCATGGATAGTTCATTTTAGTTTCATATCATCTCACTCATCTCCACTTGTTCATTTATCATCAACATCATCCTTAATTTATCATTGTATCCATTATCCTTTCCATCATTTTTTTTTCATTTAGAAGCATACCACTAATCATTCCAGCACACATTTGCACATAGAAATCATATTAGCTTGCATATTAAGCATCAAATCTCCTTTTCTAGGTAGTCATTTTAACAACCTTTGTGCCCATAGAAATCTAAGGGCCAAACGGTTTAATAAATCCCTAGAAATAGAGGACAACGATACGTATTTGAAAGATTTGATTGTATTATGAATAGAGTAGTTTTACTTGCTTCAAACTTTGAATGTAAACCGTTTCATTAAGGTTTGTGTTGACATTAGAATCCTCTACACATTTGACACATGCACACAATGAAATAAAAATGAATGCAAGATCTAAATCAAGGGTGAAAATGGACTCCAAAATAAAAAATTGCAATGATCAAAAGTCGGGTTCACCAAAATGAAAAGATGAAAAATAGGGTGGGTTACCAAAATAGGATTGATAACCCAATTTGGGACCTATTCTTCCTCAATTCATTAGGAATTGAGATCCACATAATAAAATGGCTGTCATCCTTTAGGTGAGTCAATTCAAAGTGTGAATCTACTGATTTCCTTTCGTTGTAAGGATGGGCATCTGGATTAAACAACACATTGGGGAGAAAGATTAATAATAGAAAACTAACTCCCAAATGCAATCTACAACTTGGATCTAATAGATTAAGCTCAATACTATTGGAACCAAAAATTGAAATGCAAATCAAAGAGAGGTAAGATGATGTGTACTAGTCACCAAAAGTATTATGTTGAAGTCGACCTGGGAATCAATCACCCAAGGGAGAATGGTTCCTAAGTTAGGGTTTGTCTACAAATTTTAGGAGCATGTACAACATATCTGAATCTCTCAATTTTCCCCCAAGTTTCAAGTTTGAAAAGCTAGAAAAAAAAATTGTAATTGAGTTCTCATGAGATGACAACTTTTATGACAGCTTTTGCAACTTTTTCAAATTCTTCAATTTTTCTCTTCAACAGATCTTCAAGATTTCTTCCACCTAAATCTACAAACATAAATCAAGAGGGAATTTTTATTTTTTTGGGTGAATGGGGGTTTTCCTTGGTCAACCCCCGTTTTGGTAATCAAACCTTGAAATGAAATAAAATAACATGAAAGGAATGACGAATGAACAACTCTATGTCACAATGCACCAAAACCTTGAATAAACCTTGGAATGTAGGTCCACAACTTGCATGAAATATCTTCAATGGATACGGATCTTGATAATTGAAACTTGATTTGATATAATGCCTTGAATTCTTGAATGAATCATGAACTCAACATCAACATATTAGCTCCAATAACATGCATGATGCAAGAAGACTTTGATATGATAATTGGATCTTGATTGCTACAATAAATCTTCACTAAATCTGCTCTTGAATTCCTTGAAATTCTCTTGATCTCATAAACTTGCTATAGGAATACTCACTTCAAACTTGCTAGGTGAAACATGGTGAAATGACCTTATATTTCTAGGTATGTAAAATTAATGTCTTGAAATTAAAATAACACAAGCCAACATCTAAATATAGATTTGAATGTGTTAAAATAATTCCAAAAACATAATTTAAATTTAGGTCCTAGGTCTAAGTGAGGACCCATTCACCCATGGGAAAATGGGACCTAAGTCACTCACCTAGGACACACATTGCTCAATGAGGTGTTATGTTTAGGCATTAATGCATGTTGGGTTTCCTCTTTGGAAAATGTGATTAATTAGGCTTGGATTTTAATTAAAGGGGCTAATTAAGGGAAATTAAGGGAAATTAATTAAGCGATCAATAAATAAGTGTGAAAGTGTAAAGGGGTACACTCTACAACACCACATTAAGGAATAAATTAAGTCCATTTTGATTAATAGGGTCCTAAGCTTAAAGTGAATATATAAAATATATATTACAACACTAAATTAAGGCATAATTAAGTTCATTTTTTTATTAATTCCAAATTAGGTGTGAAAATATAAAAGGGATACATTTTTATACACTACACATAGATATATACATACATATATACAAATATATATACATATACTAATTCATGAATATATATATATGAGTATATATATGTACATACATGTAGTGTCAAAAAAAGTAACTCTTTTTCACGCTAAATTTGGGAATGAAAAATTAATGATGAAATGGACTTAATTGTGCCTTATTTAGGGTGTTGTAAAGTGTTTCTTTACACTTTCACACTAATCTAGAGATTTATTAATTGAGTGAGGTTAAATTAAAGTTAATTGGATCCTTAAATTCAAATCTCAAACTAACTTATTGCATTTTCAGAGGGATAAAACCCGACACTCTTAAATAAAATTACACAACACTTAATTTTGTAAGGAATGTGTCTTAGGCTAGTGACCTAGGACCCATTCACCACCAGGCGAATGGGTCCCCGCTAGGTCCTAGGACCCCCTTTTGGCATGACATTTCACAATCATCAAAATGTGTCCTAGTTGAGTATGCTAGGACCCATTCATCTTATGGCAAATGGGTCCTCCTTAACTTAGGAAACCCCCATTGGGATGTGTTTATGGTGGCATTTTCAATTTTTCAAATCCTAGATCTGATGTTGGATTGTGTTATTTGAATTTCGGGATTTAATCTTAAGTATAAATATAAGGTTATTTCACATAGTTTGATCCTAGAGAAGATCTAATCTTTCAATTATTCAAGCATTATAGAAATTTTATGATCAAGATCGACCATTCAAGACCATTCAAGAAGGAATTCGAGAGCATATTATTAGAGTTTATTGTAGTAATCAAAGATCATTCAATCATGTCAAAGGCATAGTGCATCATGCATTTTTTTGAGCTAATGTGTTGATGTAGCATTGGAGATCTTATTCAATCATTGTTTCATATCAAGGCTCATGATCAAGATCTACATTCATTGAGGCCACTTCATGCTAGATTGTTGATTTATCATCCAAGGTATCATTGTTTCATGTTTCATCCTTCATATTTCATTGTTTCATCATAAGGTTTAATTACCAAAATGAGGTTTTACCAAAGAAAAATCATATTCCCTAACAATCAACATTTTCTCCTCTTTGATGTGTGATTACAGATTTTAGATTGAAGATCAAGTGGAGAACAAAAGTTGTCAAAGTTGTAAAGTTGCAAAAGTTGTCATCTTTCTTACAAGATCATAGAAACTACGCTACAAAATTTATTATTGACTTTCGGGAGGTGAACACCTGGGATATGGGGGTGCAGACATTGAAGAAGAGAACACAAAATTCAATTTTCTAAAACCCTAGCAGGGACCCATTATCCACTAGGAAAATGAGTCCTTAGAAAGGCCCGAAAAAGCACTTTTTTTTAATAGCTACACATCATCTAGCATCTGAAAACCTACCTTTTGTTGTTATAATAGTTAGATTGTTTTTATAATTGTTAATTACATATTATAGCCCTCATAATTGAGTGAAACAACCAAGTAAAAATTAGGTTCCTCCATTTGGTTAGTCCATTTGGGTGAACCTTCTCTTTTTCTTTTTATTTTCATTTTGGTGAACTCGACTTCTTGGGCATTGTAATTTTCTGATTTTGGAGTCTCTTGTCATCTTAGATTAGATCTTGGATTCATTTGCATTGAATTAGATATCATTTAGAGTGTCTTAGTTTGCATTCAAATTTTCATCTCCTATAGGGTTTTAGGAGGGTATGTGTAGGATCATGATGGGCCAAAAAGTGGCAATATGATGGGTATTTGTAGGGTATTTGGTTGACAACTTTTTTTTAACCCAAAATTGATGAAATGAAAAGGGTTTTTGAAGGATATTTTTAGCTTTCCACCAATATAAATTATGCTTTACTTTGAATTTAATAAATTATTATTATTTATTTTCTATTTGAATTATGACTAAAGTCCTGATTGATAGGCTGATTGAAAAACATCTATAGCTTTCAAACGGTATCACATTTTTGGAATCCCAAATATGCATCACATAATATAGGATTAAAAAAAGAAAAATTGAATTTCATGAAGTTTTAACCAAGTTAAGGTAGTCAGACATATGAGTTTTTATATTTTTTAAAGGTTGTAATAAAAAAATCATAATTAATTATTTAATTAGAAAAAATTACACAAAAATATGCATCACATCCAGACATGAGTCATCTACTTATCTCTACAATATTATAAAAAAATATTATCATTTTATTGTGGTTAGGCTGGTCAGACAAACACCTACTTCTTATTTTTTCCTTGAAATTCAAGGACTACTGTATTGAAATTTCAAATTTTCACCAAATGGATTTTAAAAAATAAAAATAAACCTAGTAGTTCAAAAAATACATTCAATTTTCTACAGATTCTATTCTTACATATTTTTGAAATAATATAGATAACTTATTCAAATTTTTACGTCAAGTTGTCTAACTCTGATTTTTTTAAATTTTTTGCCACTTAAGGGCCTATTTTTTCCATGATGATCTTGCACATACCTAGGATTGCATTGTTTTCATTCTTTAAATATAAAAAATAAAAAATAAATCAGTCATCTTGCATATCATTTAGATCATATAAGCTTGCATTTGAAAATCAAAACAAAATTGCATGTCAAACTAGGTCTTGTAGCTCACTATTTTGTCACATTTTCAACTTGCATTTCACATTTCATTTACATAAAATTAAACTTGAAAATTACTTTAGTAGACTTGAATCTAAAATTCATTAGAGAAGGCTTGAAAATCATAAAAAGTAGTTTCAAAACCATAATCTAGGACCCATTCACCCTAGGGAAAATGATTCCCTGATCAAACCTAAATCTGCATTTTTGGAAATTGAAATCTTCAATTTTGTGCTTTTGTTTGCTACTATCAAATCTTTGTTTCAATTTTTTGATTTTTTCTTTCATTCATTTCATTAAATCTAGCTTAATTTGGTGCATTATCCAAATTCACAATTGCATTTACAACATTTCATTTTTATATTTTTGCATATTGTAATTAGAAAATTACCTTGTTTAGAATCTAAAAATTGCATTCACACATTTCATTCTAGGTCATTGCATTCCATTCTAAGCCTCTTTCCATTTTGGGTTTGCACACTAAGTTTGTAAAACTTGTATGAGATTTACAACTTGGTATCCTATAAGCAATACTATTGTGAGATGTATTTTGAGACTAATCTTATCTCATGATATACAGTTTGTTGTGGATCTTGGGTTTTCTAGCTCTCTTCCTAATAGTATTGATAATCAACCTCCTATGGATCATAGTATGCATACCTCATTTCCCATGACCTCACATCCTACAAGCAATGTGCATGCTATTAACAACACCATCCCTACCATCACTAGTTGTACTCAAGCTTTGGGATGTACCAAAATCAAAGGTGGAACTTCAATTCATCCTTCTACAATACCCATTTCCATTCCTACATACACTAGTACTCAAGTAACTATAACTATTCAACCTACTAGCAATGTGAACACTTCCTTGGGTATTTCCACAAGGAATCCTTCTAGCTTTGTGCATTCACATACCATATCTCCTCAACCATCCTCCCTCATAAACTTACAATTCACTTGTCTTCCCCATACATACATCACTCCACCTTATTCCCCTCCACCTTACAACAACAATGATGTGATCCTTAACACACTTATGCAAACCATGGCATCCCTCAAACAATAAGTTGTAACTTTGAATCTAAAAAATAATGGTCAACCTTTGCAATCCATCAAAACCAATCCACTATCATTGGAGATATTGAGAGAAAAATTGCCACAAGGTATAGAAGTTCCCCGATTTGAGAGATATAGTGGGAAAGGAGATCTTGTTAACCATTTTTTTTCTTTTATAGCCCTGTGTAGTGATTTCATCTTTGAAGATAAACTCTTGGCTAAGTTATTCCATAGATCCTTGAAGGATACTACCTTAGAGTGGTTCTCTTCCTTGTTGAAAGGTGCAATACAACTGAGAGGGGGGGGTGAATTAGTTGTCACCAATCACATCCTCAAATCTCAAAAAATCATTAACTCCACATCTAGTTTAATATTTTATTAAGTATGAGCATGAAGTGCAAATAAAAAAAGAAATGTCAACACAAGAAATGCTAGATTTACATGGAAAACCCAATAAGGGAAAAACCACGGTGAGGATTAACTCACAATATAAAGTAATAGCAAAACCAATTACAAAGAGGCTCACTGCCCAAGAAGGAGGCTCACTACCTATAGATAAGACTCACTATCCAACACGGAGGCTCACTACCTACAGATACAAAAAGATAACAAAGAATCCACCATAGTAAATTACACACATTTGTAGCCTTATTTAGAGAATTGTAGACACCATCAGCTCACTGCTTTCCAGAGTCTTAACACATTAAATTATTGTTGCTTTAATTCACTTTTGCACACTCTTGCTTCTCACACTTGTGGCATGTTCCTCATAACCCCAATCCATAACATCTTGAATTATATTTATACCATCTTCAACCTTAGAAAATTTCTCCAAGGTCGGCTACACACACTTCATATTACAAATTCAAATTATGTCAGAAACTCAACATTCCCGCGGTGGAAGAGAATGAGAGCAAACCAAACCAACACTTAACCAAGACCCAAAACAACATCTCGGGTCAATCACACACTTCCTTAATTGATACTTATCCTTTGCATGACATCTAGACACCAAGTCGGCCAAACCTAATGAAAACACAAATGAACTTTGAAGTACACATTTCCGCAACAAGAGGATAACATGAAAACCACATAACATGCTTCACCATACACTGGAACACATCTCAAATGCCATCATATTCATTTGTAGCAAATTCAACAACCTTCATACACATAATACTTTCCATTAGTCCATCTAGACTGTATAGACATACATAGAAACTCTGAAACTAGTCTTCCAGAGCACCAAACCACAAACACCTTTGACAAAACATAGATAACAAGATTACAAGCCTTCTACCAGATCTGCAAGACCTGAAATAAACTAGCAGAGGACTGCGAAGCAAATACATTTCTCCCAGTCCACAAACAAACAACTCTACTAGACCAATTCACAAACTAGTGAGCACAACTTTCACTCTTCATCAAACCAAAATCTCTAATCCAGGATATATCACCCAAGGATTCCCTTAAACAACACTTCAGATTCACACAAGCATAGGATCAACAAAAAATAAATGTGGAGCACAAACCATAGCACATTCTAAACACAAACACAATTTTTTCTTCACTATTTCTCAAAAGCACTTGGTAACTCATCATACCAGCACACCTGCAACACCATAAAAATAGCTCCATGTACTCAAAACATCTCTATACTATCTCAACTATACATGCACAACCTACAATCACATGTTTCCATTCTTTGCAACAACTTATACTATGTTGACATCAATGACAACATTAATGATAACACCACCATACTCATTCATACTTGCAACATTCCTTACCAAATAATTCAATTGGTTCACATGGGTCCCAAGATAACCCTAATTGATTTGATGACATGCAAACAAAAGGATGGTGAGAAAGTGATTGATTTCATAGCAAGATACCAAACACTTTATTCAAAAGTAAACATTAAGATTCCTAGTGTTGACCTTCAGTCAATATTTATTGCCAACTTACAAAAAAAACTCCAACACAAACTTTAGATGTTGAGATTCCCATCCTTTACATAGTTATGTACAACTCTTCATTATTATCAAAATACGACTTACGGTCGTGATGTGAAAAATCCCCCTATCTATCTTGAAAATTCTAAATCCGCAAAAAAAAATAGTTACCAACCTTTCAAGAAACAAAATAGGGGTTTTTTACAACTTAACTCCCCTCAATCAAGTCAACAAGTTGATAACCAAGTGGCTTCTATAAAGATAAAAAATTCATATGCCCTTGTGAATAGGAATAGAAAATTTACACCTTTACCTGATACCCTTCATAACATCATGTTGTAGCTTGTGTAAAAGAATATGATTTCCTTACATCTTGTTAGAGCTGGTGATCCTAAGCGACAATTACTCTCAAGCTTTAGACCAAATTCTTATTGTCATTATCACCGAAAAAATGGACATGATACCTAGTATTGTAAGTGTCTTAAGCATCTTGTGCAAGACCTTATTGATAATAATCAACTTCTCATTGGAGGTGTGAATGATCAAGGAAATAAGTCCATAGCTCCTCCTAACCAAAATTTAAAAATATTTACAAATCCCATTCCAAAACATACTATTTCATTTGTCAAAGCTAGTGAAACAAAGAATGATGTGATGAATGTTGACACAGATGATGAAGACATAATTTAATATGAAAATATAGATGAACCAACTGAAATGATAGTATTTATTGAAGCTAAACCTCATAAGGGCTCAACCAAAATTCCTCTTGATATGTCTTTCTCATAAGAAGACATACTTAAACATGCACCCAATGGTCCTATTTACATAGCCGAAAGAATCAATGACAAGCCTACTAATGGGATATTAATTGATCCCATATGTGGAGAGAATGTGATCACTCAAGAATTCCTATTTGTGCATGAACTCTATCAAGATACATATGAAAAACCGAAAGCATGGTTCAAGATGCATAATGTTTTTACTTGTCCTGCAATAGGCTCAATAGATCTACCTTTAAAGTTGGACCAAAAACATTAAATGTCTCATTCACCATCATCCTGCAATCGAACCAATTTTGTGTGAAGTTAGGATATCCATAGATTTTCTCCATGAATGTCGTCCCATCATTTGTGAATAAATTTTTAAAGTTTCCCTTTGGAAATAAAATCTTTACTATGTATTATAGTGGCTTTAATCCTATGTCTTCCCAAGGGAACTTTTCATTGGATTTCTTTTGGCCCAAGCCCATTGAGCCTATTAGACCTCATGAAGACTACTTTTTCAAATAATATCAAAAGTTCAAGGAAAAGCACATAGCATAATTATCCCTTAGAAACATGTCTCAACCCATGATTGAACCAAAAGTCCTTCCAAACATCCAAGAACAACCTATGACAAATCATTCTACCATTTCATACAAGAGACCATGAGATAACCAAAAAAATCCCATTGTGCCTCCTAAATTCAAACAAGTTTACAAAGCTAAAGAGAAAGTGGTTGAACAACCTCCTATGGTTCCTTTCCTTCCTCCCCTAAATGAAGAGAATAAGCCTATGATTGATAAACCCGCTTCTACACAAACAAAAATTGACAACAAACTAAAATCAAATCAAAATGCTAGAGAGTGTAGGCATAGACATTGTGTTATTGCTTGTATGTTACAAGCTAAATAAGAAAACAACATAAAAAATAAAAATTCAAACTTGCTCGAAGCAATGCATGATGATTTTACACCTTCAATGCAACGTAAAAAAGAACCTTCCATGGACATTATCATTTAACCTCCTATTGTGATTAATCTAGATGATAACATTCATATTATAAAAATTGATGAACAAGTGCATAATGAGTTGAATTCATTGTTTTCCTCTTCTATGAGCTTAAATGAAAAATCTCCTAAAAATAGTGTTGAACTTGGTGCTTCCCCTAGTTTGGCACTTGTCGTGGTCCCTCTGGCTAGTTTTCTACCTTTTGTATATACCGATCAAGATTGGGATGCAGATGACCTGCTATTGGTTGACTCGCATGTGCCTAACTAGTCTTTTGCATTATTTTCTTTTCATGTTTTTGTTGTCATTTCATGCCCCCCTTTAATGAACCATCACTGATATCCGACCTGAGTGATCTTCCATGGGTCATCTTGCATATATTTTTCCCTTGAAGTATTCCAAATTTGGCTAACTCCCATAATTTCGGGTTTTCAGACAATCCCTTACATGCTTACCTTCATGCTTGCATTCTCCTTCTCCCCTTCCGTCCCTTTTCTTCCATCAGCCTTCCACCTTCAATCTTCCTCATTACCTTCTATCGATCTCTTAAGGTAAGCCTTAGGCCTTACCTCCAACCACTGAATCTTTCCTTGGATTTTCTCCAAAAAAAATTGTGTCAAATTTTTGGGCTTCAAGGTTTAGTCTTCCCTCCACCCTCTTCCATGCATTTCCATCCTTCATCTCCTTTCTCACCCATAAACTAGGTTTCGGGTGTCAGCCATCGACCTTCCCCTTTCTCGCATTTCATCCCTTCACCGATCTAAATTCATCTAAGTAAGAAGTTTCAGGGGTCGACCTAGGACCTTCCCCTTTGACTTCTTCGGTTTCACCATAGACTGGCAGTCGATGGTCTGACTCCCGACATTTGATGGCTCAATGCCTGATCTTTGATGGCTTGATGCATGAAGTTTGATGAGCATATAGCATGAGGTAGGAAAAAATCCTAACCCCTGACAGAGATACATTTTTGGGGGTTGAAACCATTTAATTCATAAGCTTCTAAAAGGTGTTTTTCGAGCCCAATGCCTCAACGATCCACAAGTTGGTGCAATTTTCTTCACCAATTCCATTAATGATCAAGAAATCTCTAGCTACCAGGAGTTTCTTTTAAGGTTTCAATGACATATTTAATGCATTTTGGTGACTTCTCTTGGTGGATTTGTGGGCACCATTCCCATTCATTGTTGATGCTCATTCTCTCTAACCATTCCCATATATATTTCCCTAATTTCATGGGGATTTTGGATGCCTTTTTTAGGAAAATATTCATGTTAGGGTGGATGGCATGTTGGTTTCATTTTCTCCAAGCTCCTTTTGGGGGTATGTGTAGGATCATGATGGGCCAAAAAGTGGCAATATGATGGGTATGTGTAGGGTATGTGGCTGACAACTTTTTTTTTACCCAAAATTGATGAAACGAAAAGGGTTTTTAAAGGAGATTCTCAGCTTTCCACCAATATAAATTATGCTTTACTTTGAATTTAATAAATATTTATTATTCATTTTCTATTTGAACCGACTAAAGTCATGATTGATAGGTTGATTGAAAAATATCTATAGCTTTCAAATAGTATCATTTTTTTGAATTTGAAACATGTGTCACATTCTATGCTTCGCAACTATAGGATTAAAAAATAAAATTGAATTTCATGAAGTTTTGACCAAGTTAAGGTGGTCGGACATATGAGTTTTTATATTTTTAAAAGTTATAATAAAAATTCATAATTAATTATTTACTTGAAAAAAATTACAAAAAATATGCATCACATTGGGACATGAGTCTTATACTTATATCTAAAATCTTATAAAAAAAATTATCATTTTATTGTGGTTAGGGTGGTCAGATAGACACCTACTTATTTTTTCCCTAAAATTTAAGTGCTACTGCATTGAAATTTCAAATTTTCACCAAATAGATTTTTTTTTAAAATAAACCTAGTAGTTTAGAAACTACATTCAATTTGCTATAGATTCTATTTTTACATATTTTTGAAATAATATAGATAACTTATTCAAATTTTTACATCAATTTTCCTAACTCTGTTTTTTTTGAATTTTATCGCCACTTAAGGGCCTATTTTTTCCATGATGATCTTGTGCATACCCTTGGCACAATTTTCATAGCAGGTATGGTGATCATGCTTGATTTGGGCACAAATTTCTTGAATATATCTTATGGTTTCTTTGATCATATTTGTAACCCTAGCTAGGTTAGGGTTAGTTATTGTTCATCTCAGTTATGCCTGAACTATAAAGGCAACACTTGTGTAGTTTTTGGGGGTTCTTCCTCTAGCTTCACTAGGGTTTTCTCTTGCAAACACTATATTTTTTACATTCTGTCATTGTAAGGATTGCTTCTATTCTTTTATATTAATAAAATTCAACTATTATCATTTTATCTCTTGCATGTTTGAGGAAAATCATCTTACTTTCATGGCTGAGTGTATGTTGAGCTATTTTTTTGAGTACTATGTTGTTTAAAAGTAGGAAGAAAAATATTTCTAACTTGGTGCATCACCTTCTTTCATTTTCATGTTTTCCTTCTATCCCCTTTTTCTTTGTGATTTGTTAGATTAGGGTAGTGATAGGTTTCATTTGTTGAGTTAGACCAGCACATTTGCACTTAGTTTAGAAGAGGACTTCAACCTTCTCCAGAGATTCAACCTGATCCATGCAAGGTTCCACAACCTCAAGGTTGTTTCCATTGTGTCATTAGAACACTAAACTCTTGTTCAATAGGGTACAATTTTATGTGATAACAGTTTCTAGCACACTCGGTGGGACAAGCAAGAAATTTCATTTCATTTTGTTGAGAGAGTGGTGTTTCTCTCAAAATTACAGTCTTGAAGAGGATCTCAAAGAAGTACTTGGAAAATCTACTATTAAGGGAAGACTCTACATACAAATTGGTGACCCTACTACTACTTAGAACTCTTGGTTCAAGATTAGACCTACACATTTGTGCCAAGAAGCCAAATAAGAGCATCTTCTAAAGGTAATTTTCAATGCATTCAGCTCTCTTTATCCACTTCTAGAAGAAGAAATAGACAATATTTTTCACCTATCAGAGGAAATAGGAATATAAGTCCATCTCCTAGAGCTCAATCTACGCTGCCTATGAGTAGGTTATTTCAAACTAGGACACTTTCTACTCATATAGAAAGAAATTTATTCCACATGGCTAAAAATCAGCCTTTTGTGTCTTTTACCAGTGGCATCCCTTTAATTTTATCCCAAAAGGATGATATACCATTCAATGCCCTCAAAAGTATTCCTCATTTTACTAGTGAATCATCTACTACTCTAGCAGAACATATCATAGATGTGGTAAACATATGCTCAGTGCATGATGTAACAAAAGACAATGTGGTTGTTAGGTTGCTTGCTACTTCCCTAAAAGGAAAAGCATTACAGTGGTATAGAGGTCTTCCACCTACCACCATTCACAACTAGGATGAATTAGGGGAGAAATTATGCAAGAATTTTGAAGATAAAAGTGACCATCTATCCCTAGTAGAACAACTGACAACAATCAAAAGAGCGGCTCATGAATTCATGAGTGACTTCAGTTACAAATTTCAAAGGACTTGGGATAGAATTCCTATTATGGCCAGGCCTTCACCCAAGCATTTTTTTTTGTATTTCTTAAGGGCTCTTAACAGTGACATAGCTATTATGATCCAATCTTGAATGAAAGGTTTCACTTTACTTGGAGCATATGATCTTGCTATAAGGGGAAAAAAAAATTTAATACAACCTGGGAAGATAGCTCCTAGACCACCAAAGCCTTTATTTCCAGAGCTTCCTCCATAGCCCACATTGGCTCCTATCCTGGTGGCTAATACATTGGTTCCCACAAACCAACCTTCTACTTATGTTGCACTTCTAGAAGATTGGGGCACATTGATCTGAAATATGAACAACAAGTTAATAGCATTGGATAGGTAGCAAGCTCAAAACAATAGGCCCTAAAAGACTCGAAATCAAGATTATTAGAAAAATAGGCCACCTTATCAAGGAAAAAATAAGTGGAGTCATTGTAGGCCTTTGAATAACATGCATCCACCTGCTACTAACAACTCTAAGGTTTTAGTTGCAATGCAAAATAATCTACAAGAGAAGAAATGGTGTTACCCTTGTGAGCAAGCTCATAATCAAAATGCTTGTCAAAATAGCGAGTTTGTGAAAACTTTGGTAGCACAAAATGAGACCTTCACTTCGGAGCAAAAAATTGGCATGAACCAAATAGCTGCTAATAATCAAAATCATGCATGAGGTGACTCTTCATTTGACATTTGGGGTCAATAATGTTTATGTGGTGTAAATCAAGGGGATATCGATGCAATATCACATAATACAAGATCAAAGAAAAGAGCAATGGAGGGTGGTGCATCTTCCATGGTTGGGCAGCCATCATCTTCCCAACCATCTCAAAATATTGTAAATGTTAGACTAACAAGTAGAAAAATAAAGGTTCCACAATAAAATCGGCTTTTTAAGAGGCCTAAACAAGTGGTGGAGTAGCCTAAGATCACACAAGAAACAAGAATAAACCTTGTTCCAAAGGTTCCTTCTAAAGCTAGTCAAATTCATTTCAACATAGTGGAGCAAATGAAGAAATCCAATCTGAATGTTACTATGTGGGAGGCTCTATCTATCCCATCATAAAGGGATTTACTACAGCAGTATTTGAAGGAACATAAACAGACAAAGGATGTGCAAGAAAAAGAGTAGCCTACTCCATCAATCAGCCTAGTGCAACCCCAAAAAGAAGGAAATCCAAAAACAATCAGTAAGCTACCTCCCTTCTATCTTTCTTTAATTATTGGGAATCATATAGTGTAAAATTGTATTATAGACTCAGGGGAAAGTAGTTCAGTCATGCCTAAGGGGATTGTTGACATGCTTGGCATCAAGTATGAACCGGTGACTAGACAAGTTTTACAATTGGATGGCATTACTATCAATACTATGGGGGTAATTAAAAACATAAAATTATCCTTGCGTGCATGTATCGATTGTGATGTGTTGCAAGACATTTTATTCATAGACATCCCTACTCATTTTTTCATTTTCTTGTCTAGGGATTTCACAGCTAAGATAGGCAAGTACTTATCTATTGATTGGTCTCACGTGCTATTTAGAACTAGATATGGCACTAAAGCAACCATCAAATCTGAGCCTAAAGAAAAGGATCATCTAGATCCTTACACTCCTAGTCAAATAAAAATGAACCTTACATTGCATGATTAAAAAGAAGGATGCTCTATTCATGAGCCTACAAATCATTTAGAGGAAGTACTTGATTGTTTGTTAGATGAATGGGGAAATGATTTATGTTTTGATCCATTTTTTTTTGTTGAATTAGAGGAGACTGGTCTTGGCACTTACTGCATTCATGAGGAGAATGCTCCTATCCCCAATCTCATAAAAGATCAAGAGGGTGTAGGGGGACTGTGGCAGATGTTTTCTGATGCTTCTAGAAACATAAATGGTGCTGATGTTGGTGTAATTCTAGTATCTTAGAGCAAGGAAAAATATTATTTCTCTTTTAGACTTCAATTTAGTTGCAATAACAACATGGCTGAGTATGAAGCACTCATCCAAGGTCTCCAACTTGCACAAAAAAGAAATATCAAATTGTTACATGTTTTTGGTGACAGTGAATTGGTTGTTCATCAAGTTCAAACTCAAAGCTCAACCAAGAATAATCTACTCAAATTCCACATGCATAGGGTTTCATATTTAATTGAGGACTTTGAAGGTTTTAACATCCAAACAACTCCAAGAGATTAGAATAAATGTGTTGATAGACTTGCAATAGTTGGTGCTTAGTTTGACATACTAGCACATATTGCAAGTAAAAAGGAGCAACATATCAAACTTGTGGTGAGGCCTGCTATTTTGAATAATCAAGATCACTAGAAAGTCTTTGATAGTGACTAGTAGATAGTGAGTCTTCTACAAGATGAGGCATAATTTTCTAAAAGAAATCAGTGTAAGCTACAAAATCAGTATGGTGATCAAATTGTGCAATGGAATGGCAATAATTTACCAAATGGTCTTATCACCCTTGAGGGTTATTTCAACTCGGATGATCAGTTGAAGAAGAAAAGGATGAACTAAGTTGCAAAAAGGGGTGACTTCAAGCTAATATAAATTTCAGAGGCCAAGTCTCTAAACTTGGGAAAGGTATGCTCTACCATTGAACATGATGTTTTCATAGATCTTTGTAATAGATACAATGATGTAGTTTCTTGGACATATGAAGACCTAAATGGTTTTAACCAAAGCCTTTTCCAACATACTATTAAATTAGATCCAAATGAAAAACTCGTAAGGAAAAAAAAAAAAGGCCTATAAATCCTAAGATTGAGCCTTTAATGAGAAAGGAGTTGGCCAAATTGATTGAGGCTAGAATCATCTTTCCCATCAAGAATTCTTCATGGGTGGAAAACTTAGTGCCTGTCAGAAAAAAAAATGGGGAGATAAGACTTTGTGTGGATTTTAGGGATCTAAATAAAGTGTCCCTAAAGGATCATTATCCCTTTCCCTCCATGGAGCATATTTTGCAAAGAGTTCGTGGGTTAGAAAGGTTTTCTTTCTTGGATGGTTACTTAAGCTATAACCAAATTTTGGTCCAAGAATTTGATCAACATAAGACAACATTTACTACAAAGTGAGGCACCTATGCTTATTGTAAAATTTCTTTTGTTCTAACCAATGCAGGTGCCACTTTTCAAAGAGCCATGGTTATGGAATTTCAAGGTGTGTTTAGACAGTTTGTTTTGGTCTACTTGGACGATATCATGGTGTTTTCAAAGCATGCAAATGACCATTTTAGTCACCTTGACCAAGTATTTCAAAAATAAATGGAATATGGTATTCCCTCAATCCAAATAAATGTGTCTTTGCCACTGATTAGGGAAAGCTTCTTGGGCACATTTTTTCAAAGGATGGCTTGGTCATCGATCCCACAAGAGTAAAATCCATCTTGGCCATCCCACTTCCCAATCACAAGAAAGGATTATAGAGTTTCTTAGGCACAATTAACTTTGTGAGGAGGTTCATTCCAAACCTTGCCACTTTAGTGAAGCCTCTTACTTCCATGCTTAAGAAAAATATGATCTCCAAGTGAACCAAGGAAGGTAGAGATAGCTTTGAAGCTATCAAACAAGAAATTTCTCAAGATCCTACCCTTTTCAATCCTAACTATGACAAGGATTTTATTCTTTATACCTTTGGAGGTGAATCAATTATATCATATGTTCTAACTCAGCTAAATAAAGAAAATATGGAGCAACCCGTTGCTTTCTTTAGTGAAGAGCTCAAAGATTATGAGGTCAAGTACAACTATGTTGAAAAGAAAGCTCTTGTTGTTAGAGCATTGAAACAATTTAGACACATTTTGTCTAATAATAAGATAGAGTTAATGGTGCCCCATGTCAATGTTAAAGAGTTCCTTTTGAGCAAAGATATCAATGAAAAAAGGGTGGGATGGATTACAAAGGTGGTGGAGTATGATGTTGACATCAAAATAAACAAGTTAGTGAGAGGCAAAGGGTTATGTGAGCAGCTTGTCTCAACTTTTGAGACTCCTACGGAGGCTACCCTTGTGCTACAAAAACAACAAGAACCAAATGAAAACATACAAAGTAGTTGGGTGCATGATATGACTACCTTTTTACAAGAAGGTAGATATCCTTTTGGTCTAGATAGGACCAAAAGAAGAAATTTCAAATTATAGTCCATTCCCTATGTCATAGTGGATGGCATACTCTTCATAAAGGATTTCAATGGAGTCCTATTGAGATGCATAGAGATAGATCAGGTCAACATAATGCTAAATGAATTCCATGATGGCTCTTTAAGTGGCCATTTTTCTGCAAGGAGTAATGCTATAAATATTATGAGGGTTGGTTATTATTGGCCAACTTTGTTCGATGGTGCTCACAAATGGGTGAGCAATTGTAAAAAGTGTGCTTTCTTTTCCAGAAATCAAAGGTTGGCTTCCCTCCCTCTTCACCCCATCCAAGTTGGTCAACCATTTACACAATGGGGTTTATATTTTATTGGCATGATAAATCCACCATCAAGTGCTAGTAATAAGTGGATTTTAGTAGCCAGAAATTACTTAACAAGGTGGAGAGAGGAAGTTGCCTTGAAGGATGCCACTGATGCTTCAGCTTTAGAATTCCTTGATGGAATTGTTACCAGATTTGGCACTCCTTCCACCATTATTTCTGATATTGCCAAGGCATTTACTAGTGCTCAGATCCTTGATTAAGCAATGAAGCATGGCATTTACTTGAATGCCTCATCTAATTAATATCCTCAAGGTAATGTCTTGGCTGAGTCTTCAAACAAAAATTTGATCAGAATTATCAAGAGGACCATTGAAGACAACCAAAGGGTCTAGCATAGTAAGTTGAAGAAATCCCTTTGGGCTGATAGAATTACTCCCAAAAGAGCGATTGGTAACTCTCCTTTCATGTTGGTTTATGGAAGGGAGGAAAGGTTACCATTATCATTAGAGTTGTCTTCTCTTGAGTTGGCACATCAGCTAGAGTTAGAAGAAAATGATGCTATGATAGTAAAGTTGGTTGAACTCTTGGAACTGGAGGAGACAAGGAAAATTTTTATGCAAGTCATAGAAGCAAATCAAGAACAGGTCAAAAGAAATTTCAAAAAGAGGGCAATCCATAGGACATTCCAAGAGGAAGATCTTGTGCTGAAATGGGATGTAGATAGAGCCAAAGCTAGAAGAAATTCCAGGTTTGATGCCATGTGGAGTGGTCCATACACCATCACCAACTGTAAGGAGGCCAATACATTCAATCTTTCCATGTTGGATGGTGAGGCTCTTCCAATCTCAGTCTATGGGATTCATCTCAAACCTTATTTCTGATAAGTTTTGAGTTTTCAAGTACATATTGTAAAATTTTTTGTTTTGGACATGAAGTGCTTTGTGCACCCTACATTCTCCTTAAGGAAATGTGCATTCCTAGTTTCCATGCTTTCCTCCAAGTGCAACTACACATGTTGTTTTTGCTAGATAAGAAGGCCCAACTATTGAAGTTTTACCCTCATGACCCCATGCCCAATGGATTGATAATTCCTTTGGATTCCATGATTAGCAAGTAATCATCCCGCACAAATTTCCTAAATGTTGTCATTTCATGCCCCCATTTGATGACTCATCATTGATATCCGATTTGAGATATCTTTCATGGGTCATCTTGCATGTGTTTCCCTTGAAGTGTTCCAAATTTGGCTAAGTCCCAGAATTTCAGGTTTTCAAACTGTCCCTTACATGCTTACCTCCATGCTTGCTTTCTCCTCCTCCCTTTCCTTCCCTTTTCTTCTATTAGCCTTTGGCCTTTGCTATTCCCTGTTACCTTCTATCAATCTCTTAAGGTAAGCCTCAAGCCTTACCTCTGACCATCGAAGCTCACCTTGGATTTTCTCAAAATTTGTCTAAGTGTCAAACTTTTGGGCTTCAAGGGTTAGTATTTCCTCCACCCTCTTCCACACTTCCACATCCTTCATCTCCTTTTCCACCCTTCAACTAGGTTTCGAGTGTCGTTCATCGGCCTTCCCCTTTCCCACCTTCCATCCCTTCACCGATCTAAATTCGTCTAAGTAAGAATTTTTGGGGGTCATCCTTTTCCCTTCCCCTTCAACTTCTTTGGTTTCACCGTAGATCGACAACCAACGGTCTAAATCCTGACATCTGACGGCCTAACACTCAATCTCTGATGGATTTATTTGTAATTTTGATGAGCATACATCACAAGGTAGGGTCGAAGCCCAACCCTCGACAAAGATACATTTTTGGGGGTTGAAACCATTTAATTCACAAGCTTCTAAAATGTGTTTTTCAGGCCCGACACCTCAACGATCCATGAATTGACGCAATTTTCTTCACCAAAGCCATTAATTCTCAACAACTCCCTAGCTACCATGCATGTCTTTTAAGTTTCAAGGACATCTTTAATGCATTTAGGTGACTTTTCTTGGTGGATTTGTGGGCACATTGCCCATTCATTGTTGCTACTCCTCCTATCTGACCATTCCCATAGGTCTATTTCCTTGATTTCATAGGGATTTTGGACACCTTTTTTAGGAAAATATTCATGGCGGGGTGGATGACATGTCGGTTTCATTTTCTCCAAGCTCCTTTTGGCATGATTTTCATAGCAGTTATGGAGAGCATGCTTGATCTAGGCACAAATTTCTTGAATAGATCTTAGGGTTTCTTTGATCATGTTTGTAACCCTAGTTGGGTTAGGGTTAGTTATTGTTCATCTCAGTTATGCTTGAACTATAAACACAACACTTGTATATTTTTTGGGGGTTCTTCCTCTGGCTTCTCTAGGGTGTTCTCTTGCAGAAACTGTATTTTTTACATTCTTCCATTGTAAGGATTGCTTCTATGATTTTATGTTAATAAAATTCAACTATTATCATTGTATCTCTTGCATGTTTGAGTAAAATCATCTTACCTTCGTGGCTCAGTGTATTTTTTATCTATTTTTTTAATGTATTATGTTTTTTAGAAGCAGGGAGAAACACATTTCTACCTTGGTGCATCACCTTCTTTTATTTTCATGTTTTCCTTCTATCCCATTTTCATCTATGATTTGTTAGATAAGGGTAGTGATAGGTTTCATGTGTTGGGTTAGACAAACACATTTTCACTTAGTTTAGAAGAGGAAGTCATCCTTCTCCATAGATTCAACCTTATTCACACAAAGTCCCACAACCTCAAGGTTGTTTCCATTGCATCATTAGAACATTGAACTCTTGTTCAATAGGTTTCAGTTTTATGTGATAACAATTTCCTTATGTGATTGCATGCACGTAATGTGATCCCCCCATGTTGTTTCATTTGATGTATCTCTCTCTCTCTCTCTCTTTATGCATTCCTCTATATGTATCTACATTCTTTTATATGGACCATAAACATTTTATCCCTTTTTAGCTTGTCTTGTGTTTTCCTTTTGGAGATGACACAAGGTGTCGAGACATTTGGTCTCTTCCATGTTGACCTGAAGGATTTTTCTTTGTTTTTTCTCTCTTTGTGTCATTCTTGGACATTTCTATTAGTATTTGGGGAATGATGATAGTTTTGCGCTCTATGACAATATTGTAGCAAAGATACACTGACCCTAGATCCATAGATCCCTTCTGTATTTTTGGGGGCAACCCCCTCCTTCCTTTTTCATGATGTAGCTCTATTTCGAGAACATATGACTTGGCATAGGGCTTTCTGAGTAAGCTCTCATGTCTTAGGAGTAAATATTTACTACTTTAAAGTAGTTGCTCATAGTAATGGTGTTAGCAACCACTTTAAAGTGGGTGCATACCTCAATGATATCTTTTGACATTTTTCATATTCCATGGTGTGATGTTCTTTTTCTTGTGACGCGTCCTTTTCTTAGTGGTGTCATTGGGTTTGATGTCCTCCAAGAGTGAGATATTTCTAAGCGTACAACTTTCCCTTAGTGGCTTGATGCAAACTGAGGCATCCCATAAGTAGCATTATGATATTCTTGACTTGTCCTCTCTTGGAGACATTAAGCATGGTGTTCCCTAAGAAGACCTTACACAAATGAAGCAAGATCCCCTTAAACAAAAAATAAAAAACCTATAGAAATAATATTCACAAGTTTTTAGCATTATGGTGCTTATCGAAGTAGTCAGGAGGGTAACTTTTATGTGGTATGGGAGCCTAATATGATTTTATCATTTTCCACCCTTTTGGGATACTCACCTAGTGGACGACCTGGGGTTGAACTACCCCAGAGTGAGTGTGCATGTGTCATTTGCATAGTTAACATCATGTTATACATGTGAATGTTTTTGGGAAAAACAATTTAGACATGTTCCACATCACATTGGATAGTCGAGGCTTGATTCTTTCCTTTTCTTAGAAAAAAAGTCGTGTTCCACATCATGTTGGGATGGTTGAAGCTTGATCCTTTATTTTCTTGGTCTTTGATAGTGTATGATTGTGTATCTTTGTCATTGTTGCATACATAAGTTTCTTGAATGTCTACTTTAGTGTGAGTTTGACATGGGGGAAAACTCTCACTAAAGTGAGGGAAAAATGTAGTGTAAAAAAAAAACCCTTTTTCACACTTAATTTGGGAATAAATAATTAAGATAAAATGGAGTTAATTGTTTCTTTACACTTTCATACTAATCTAGGGCTTTATTAATTAGTTGAGGTTAAATTAAAGTTAATTGGCCCCTTAAATTCAAATCCAAGCCTAATTTATTGCATTTTATAAAGGATAA
Organism: Sequoia sempervirens; assembly: GCA_007258455.2. Taxonomy (NCBI): domain Eukaryota; kingdom Viridiplantae; phylum Streptophyta; class Pinopsida; order Cupressales; family Cupressaceae; genus Sequoia; species Sequoia sempervirens. Next base: position 100,364,563 of record VDFB02000363.1, on the reverse strand, counting down.
AACCTGGCATTCTTAATTAAAATTACACAACACTTAATTTTGTAAGGAATGTGTCCTAGGCTAGTGACCTAGGACCAATTTGCCACCTGGTGAATGGGTCCCCACTAGGTCCTAGGACCCCCTTTTGGCATGACATTTCACAATCCCCAAAATGTGTCCTAGTTGAGTATGCTAGGACCCATTCACCCAGTATGCATGACATTTCACAATCCCCAAAATGGTGAATGGGTCCTCCTTAACTTAGGACACCCCCAAGCTTGGGATGTGTTTTTTGTAGTCTTTTAATAATTTTAAATCGTAGATCTGATGTCAGCTTGTGTTATTGAATATTGGGATTTAAACTTAATTTAAGTATAAATATAAGGTTATTTCACATAGTTTGATCTTGGAGAAGATCTAAGTTTTCAAGTATTCAATCATTATAGCAATTTTATGATCAAGAGAGAATTCAAGAAAGCCTTCAAGAAGGCATTCAAGGGAAGATTATTAGAGTTTATTGCAGTAATCAAAGATCATTCCATCATGTCAAAGGCATAGTGCATCATGCATGTTGTTGAGCTAATATGTTGATGTAGCATTGGAGATCTTATTCAAGCATTGTTTCATATCAAGGTTCATAATCAAAATATACATTCATTGAGGCCACTTCATGCTAGATTGTTAATTTATCATCCAATATTTCATCCAAGGTACCATTGTTTCATGTTTCATGTTTCATCCTTCATATTTCGTTGTTTTATCATATGGTTTAATTACCAAAATGCGGTTTTACCAAGGAAAACCCCTATTCCCCAACAATCAACATTTTCTCCTCTTTGATGTGTGATTGCAGATTTTAGATTGAAGATCAAGTGGAGAAAAAAAGTTGTCAAAGTTGCAAAGTTGCAAAAGTTGTCATCTTTCTTGCAAGATCATGAAAACTAAGCTACAAAATTTATTTCCAACTTTCTAGAGTTGAACACTTTGGATTTGGGAGTGAAGACATTGAAGATCAGAACCCAAAAATCAATTTTCCAAAACCCTAGCAAGGACCCATTCGCCACTGGGCGAATGAGTCCTTAGTGAGGCTTGAAAAAGCACTTTTTCTAATAGGTACACATCATTTTAGCATCTTAAAACCTACCTTTTTTTGTTATAACAGTTAGGTTTATTTTTTGATTGTTAATTGCATATTATAGCCCTCATAATTGAGTGAAACAACCAAGTAAAAATTAGGTTCCTCCATTTGTTTAAGCCATTTGGGGTGAACCTCCTCTTTTTCTTTGTTTCAATACATAAGAGGGTATGTGCAAAATCATGATGGGCCAAAAAGTGGTGATATGATGGGTATGTGTAGGGTATGTGGCTGGCAACCCTTTTTTACCCAAAATTGATGAAACAAAAAGGGTTTTTAAAGGAGATTCTCAGCTTTTCACCAATATAAATTATGATTTATTTTGAATTTAATAAATATTTATTATTCATTTTCTATTTGAAGTACAACTAAAGTCTTGATTAATAGGTTGATTGAAAAGCATCTATAGCTTTCAAATGGTATCACATTTTTTGAATCTGAAACATGTGTCATATTATATGCTTTGCATACTATAGGATTAAAAAGAAAATTCAATTTCATGAAGTTTTTACCAAGTTAAAGTGGTCAGACATACGTGTTTTTATATTTTTTTAAAGTTGTAATAAAAAATTCATAAGTAATTATTTACTTGGAAAAAAATTACAAAAAAATATGCATCACATGGGGACATGATTCCTCTACTTATATCTAAAATATTATAAAAAAATTTATCATTTTATTGTGGTTAGGGTGGTCAAATAAACACCTACTTCTTATTTTTTCCTTGAAATTTAAGTACTACTGTATTGAAATTTCAAATTTTCACCAAATAGATTTTTTTTAAATAAACCTAGTAGTTTAGAAACTACATTCAATTTACTACAAATTCTATTCTTACATATTTTTGAAATAATATAAATAAATTATTCAAATTTTTATGTCAAGTTGCTTAACTCTGATTTTTCTAAATTTCATCGCCACTTAAGGGCCTGTTTTTTCCATGATGATCCTACACATACCCAAGAACATAATAATACAATTTCATGGTAGAATATCTTTGAAATGAAAAATAGTGAAACCATTTTCATATTTCGAAATAAAACACAAATATAAAAAAAAATTACAGAGTTAATGTTTGTGCAATAATGAACACACGAATAGAAGTGCATGGCAAAAAACTCTCTAAATGAGAACAATCAAACCCTTAATATATTTTACATTAACAATGAAATATAAAAAGAAATTTGTAGAGTGAATTATTGCACAATGAAGAACAAAATAATACAATTGCATGGTAGAATATATTTGAAATGAAAACTAGTGAAACCATTTTCATATTTCACAATAACAATAAAATAGTAAAAACAAATTGAAAAATTAATGTTTGTGCAATGATGAACACATGAATAGAAGTGCATGGTAGAAAACTCTCATAATGAGAACTAATCAAACCCTTTCTAGATTTTATAGTAACAATGAAATATAAAAATCAAATTGCAGAGTGAATTATTGTGCAATGAAGAACAAATTTGATACAATTTCTATGACAGGATATCTTTCAAATGAAAACTGATGAAACCATTTTCATATTTTGGAATAACAAACAAATATTGAAAACAAATTGTTGAGTTAATGTTTGTGCTATGATGAACACACGAATAGAAATGCATGGCATAAAACCCTCGCAATGAAAACCACTCAAACCCTTTCCATATTTTGTAGTAATAGTCAAATATAAAAAGAAATTTGCAGAGTGAATTATTGTGCAACGAAGAGCATAATGATACAAGTGCATGGCAGAATACCTTCAAAATGGAAACCAATGAAATCATTTTCATATTTTGGAATAACAAAAAAACATTAAAAGAAAATTGCATAGTTAAAGTTTGTGCAATGACGAATACACAAATAGAAGTGCATGGCAGAAAACCCTCAAAATGAGAACTAGTCAACCCTTTCCATATTTCGTAGTAACAATGAAATATAAAAAGAAAATTGCAGAGTGAATTATTGTGTAATGAAGAATTGAATAATATAAGTGCATGGTAGAATATCTTTGAAAAGAAAACCAATGAAACCATTTTCATATTTCATAATAACAAACAAATATTAAAAGAAAATTGTATAGTTAAAGTTTGTGCAATGATGAACACATGAATAGAAGTGCATGGTAGAAAACCTTTGAAATGGGAACCAGTCAAACCCTTTCCATATTTCATTGTTACAGTCAAATTTTAATGACAAACCAGTGAAACCCTTATCATAGTGCAATGATAAACATAATATTATGAGTGCTTGGTAAAATATTGTTGAAATGATAACCAATTGAACCATTTTTTTATATTTCATAGTAGCAAGCAAATATTGAAAATAAAATGCAGAGTAATACTTCGTGCAATGAAGAACAAAAGAGTAAAAGTGCATGGAGGACTATACATGAAATGAAAACCAGTGAAACCCTCCCCAAATTTCATAGTACCAATCAAATATAAAGAGAAAATTGCATAGTGAAAGTTTGTGCAATGAAGAACAAAATGATATAAGTGCATAGAAAGATACCATCAAAATGAAAGACAATGGTAGAGGCCTAATGAGGTAAAAAACCTCACCTAAAAGAGAAAGGGAGCTTCTGAGAGTGCAGAGCTGAACAATGAAGTGTGTAAAGTTGAACAATGAATCATGGAGAGTCGAACATGTACGGGTGCATAACCAAAAAAAGACTAGAATAATGCAAACAAAATGAATGACAATGAGTGATATATGTGAGAATTTGGAGCATTGAATGAACCTTGATCTTTGAATTGCACACCTTTCAGGCTTAGTAACTGTGAAGGGACGCATAAGGAAAGTTGCCTAGTGTAGGTAACGAAGGGGGCGGTGCATGATTAATGCTCTTAACTGGACGTTTTGGGTGGCCAAGTGCTCACACGACACACATCCATCTGACCCAATGCATAGTTTTTGGCATTGCCTCAGGAAGTGGACCCGCTCCACTATCAGGCAAATCCCAAAATGGGCCCGTAAGGAACACCGTGGACCAATTGGTGTGTGATAGGTGGTGACGTGGTGGAAATTAAAACAACAAAATTGACAAATGCACAAGTGGCAAGGTGATGTGGTGGGAATTTTTTTTAGGTTTTTGGTCCATGTGGACCTCCAAACATAAGGTGCGCCACTATGGGAGCCTCTCCCCTAATTTCTTTAAGAAAAAATTCTAGATTTTTCTAAGTTTATTTCATTCCATTGTTTAGCACTTATTATTAATTGTTTAATCCAACCACGTGCAACTAGAATTTGGAGTGTATCCATGCACAAACACATACTTTGTCATATTAACATACATATAGTTTTCTATTGGCGTAATCCCTGAACCTCCTTTAGATGCAAGTGCTAGTTTTTAAAAATTGTATGTCTAACATATTTAATTTATTAAATCAAATTTCAACTTTATTAATGGCTTGAATGACATGAGCAATATTATATATCATAACAAGCATTTCTATTGTGAGGTAGCATGATAAATTAATATGAAAATGGATTTTGACTTTAATAAAATTCCATTGTTCCCCCCTGACGTCACTTCGGACCCCATTGATGTATGGGGTAAGCCAAATGTTAGGGACCTGCCTCCCTTTGTTGGCACTACTATGGTTGCTTAGCGGCCTTTTATTGCTATTTCATTTTTTTTTCTTTTTGGACGTTGTCATGTGACTCTTCGAGGTGTACCTTCTTACCACCCAAACTTTTTTTGTGAATATGTGTAATATTTATCTTTAATTAATAGATTATGATGCATATTCATCAAATAAAATATAATAAAATCCATTGTTGACTTTAAAATTATTTTGCTTCCTTGAATGACATTTCTAACATCAATAAACATATACATTGAGAAACACAAATTTAATTTAATACTTATTTTTAGCCAATAGCTATATTTTGTAAGAATTTTTATTTCGAAAACTTGTTTCGCATTAGAATTGTATTGCTTTTTCTAATATCCTAATTACATATACTTCTCTACATTTTGTTTTTACATTTGCAAAATAAAAAATCAATTCCAATAACAATATCTTAGAAATGTTTGTATGAGGGCTATGGCGTCCACCCGTAGGGGGCTAGTCTCGCCCAGGGACCCAAGGTATGGGCTGCTGGAACGCTAAACTGAATTGAGGAATACCCTACCACATTAAAAAAAAACCAAAAAAAATAAAAAATCCTAAAAATATAATTAACTACAATTTATTAACGTTATCAAACCATATTCATTAAATCATGAACAAGAACAAGACACATCAATGAACACATAAAGTATACAAAATATGCAGAGCCATGAATAAGGATGTAGGGGAGAGGATTCAGTAGTTGTGCACCCTAACTTTGTGTTTCTAATTATCCTACATGGAAATTCCAAATCACTACCAATTTTTTACAGCAGTTTACTTGGCAAGTCCTCTGCTTATACCTTTCGTTTCAGGGCCACATCATCAAATATGATGCCACATCAGCATGCTTTTTGTCAAGGTGTCCAAAAAGACCCCAAAAAAAGTGAGACCAATACTTGTGCATTCACATCATGGGTAGTTGAGCGTTGATGTGGCATCACATGATTGGTTGTTTTTTAGATCAAAGGAATACATTTTTTTTAATTATGGATAGTCAAGTCACAACTATTGGACATTATATAAACAACTACTATCACAACTATTAGGCATTATATAAACGACTGCTATCACAACTATTAAGCACATGCTCAACTATTGGGTCCTCTCCCCTTTGTCAGTTTCAACAAATTTATATCTTGAAAAACGGAATTCCCAAACGGGCTGAGAATAACCCCTGCGCTTCTGAACGAATCTTCACTTTGAATTGAGCTTATATTCCAAGATCCCCCGATTAGTCCTACTATGATCGAACGGGTTAGGCTTATGAATTTTTTTATTTAAATCCGTTTTCATCTAGACCAATAAACACACAGATTTGAAGTCATCGGAGGAAGCACGCCAAGTGGAATAGACGTACAGAACGAATTCAAGATAAGGTTTGTGTCATGGCTTGGCTAATTCTTGAGTGCCTTAGTCAAAATGGGTGGGAAGGTTTAATAGAAGGTGAATCTACTCGTCCAAATAGTCGGAATACTTTCATTTTATCGTTATAGAAAGCAGCCAGAGAACCACCGTGAGAAATAAAATAACCTGATTTGGGGTGACTGCCGTGGCTCTGTTCTACAACGATGGCCTCGATCCCACGTCCTCCTCACGCAGTAGTGGTGCCCTTTCCTGGTCAAGGTCATGTCAATCCTCTCATGCACTTTGCCAAGCTCTTGGCCGCCAGAGGATTCTTCGTAACTTTCATCAACACAGACTGGATGGAACAGAGGATCTTCAAAATCCCCAACAATTCCGCGACTGTTTCCCATCAGTTACAGCAGCAAGGCCTGCAGATTCGCTTTCTGTCTGTTCCGGATGGCCTCCCTCCCGACCATGGACGAGTACAAGCGATTGACGAGTATTTCAAGGCCACGCAAAGTTTAGGCCCTGCCATGGTTCGAATCCTGCAAAGCGCCGCAAATGAAGCCCCGCCGATCACGTGTATTGTTGCCGATTGCTTCATGGCTTGCACCCACCACGTAGCCACATCGCTGGCTGTGCCTCGCGTCGTATTCTGGACTTACTGCGCCTCTGCGGCCATCGCTCTGGCCAATTCTCGGACGCTTATGGAGAAGGGATATATTCCAATTAATGGTGAGTACAAACTTTTTATTTTATACTGATTGATGGTTTTGGAGGCCTAAGCTTCTGTATTTATTCCTAGTGCTGTACTTCTCGTATGCAGTGAAGGAGGCACGGCGGCCGGAAAACCTTATCACTTGTCTTCCGGGTAAGATCCCCCCTTTGCGGCCAACGGACCTGCAAACTTTCTTCCGAGTTCAAGACACGGCCGATTCCACATTTCAAGTGATGATGTACGAATCCGAGATTCAGAACAAGGCGGACTATGTGCTTATCAATGTGTTCGAAGAGTTGGAAGGCCCCCAGGCTGCAGAGGGGCTCTCCAAAGGCTACCCTGCTCTGCCCATCGGCCCTGTCTTCCTCCCCGAGTTTCTCCAGGCCACTAAATCCTCTGTAAGTGTTGCTACTAGCCTGTGGGAAGAGGACCTAGACTGCCTCAAATGGCTTCAGACTAAAGCACCGTCCTCCGTTCTGTACGTCTCTTTTGGGAGCATCGCAGTGATGTCGATGGCGCAGTTGCAAGAACTGGCTCTAGGGTTGGAGGCCAGTCAGCAGTCTTTTCTGTGGGTAGTACGCCCTGACATAGCCGAGGGAAAGGCTGCGGTGTTGCCAGAGGGATTCACAGAACGAATTGGGGATCGCGGAAGGATTGTGCAGTGGGCGCCTCAGTTGAAAGTACTGTCTCATCCCTCGGTTGGCGGATTCTTGACGCACAACGGATGGAACTCCACCTCAGAGAGTATAAGCTTGGGAGTGCCTATGATCGGATGGCCTCTCTGGGCAGAGCAGTTTCACAACTGCAGATTTTGCAAAGAGATATGGAAGATTGGCATGGATTTCGAGTCTCGAGTTGAAGATGAAAATGCTCTGGTGTCCAGGGAGGAGGTGGAGAAGGTAGTTCGAGCGATGATGGAAGGGCCCCAAGGAAAGGAATTAAGAAAGAATGCAGCAAGGTTGAAAGAGGCTGCTGCAAAAGCAGTGATGGCAGGAGGTTCCTCTTATCGAAATTTGGATAAATTTGCCAGGGACATGACTGCAAGAGCCAATTCCGAGATAAACTAAATCAAATTTTGTGTTGTTTTAATTTTGGAGTCTATTTGCTAATATCGAGGAAAGTGCCATGTGTCATCTTTAAGAATTATTTGTCTTTATTAGCCGATAGGCTATTATAGGTGAGAAATCGATCAGGAAAGTCTCATGTCTGATATTCCGGTTGGATTCTCACCTGAGACAGGCCGGTGACATTTTCCTCCTGCAGAAGGTCATTAAAGTTTCATTGTGCTCACCGTCAGCAAATTGCCACATCCACTGTCCTCGCCGTCAGCAAATTCCCGTATTTCACTGAGGCATGGCCATTCATCCTTTTTTGGCGTCACCAGGTATGGGTGGGATCCGTTCGCGCCGTTCTGCACCACTCCCCTGGTCTACGTGTGTTGCCTAGCATTTACAAGTCACCAAATAGTTGTTAGATAATAAATGCAGGCTGGGAAAAAGGGGTTAAGACCAGTGGGACGCGCTATTTCTGAAAGAGAACGACTTCTGAAACAGCATTCCATTGGGTTGTTGTGGCTTGCGAGATCTGGAGAGTGCCATTTTTTGTGTTGCTTCTGACTAGACGACTCATTCTATAGGAGATTCGAGTGTTAAAGAAGGCTGCGAGTATTGGCTCTTGCGTTGCTGGGCGTCCTCTTTAACTTCAGGCTGGGATATCTACAACTTCCCAGGTTCCTTTCTTGCTCTTACGAGTTAGTTTGTGCAGTCCTACTCGTCATTCTTCAATCGAATGTGTAGATGAGTCTTCTGTGTATTGAAAGCTATTAATCATGGTGCTACTGTTACTGTTAGTTTTACTGTTACAGCTTTTGTTCACTCTCACGATTTAAATGGATTATCTCACTCTACTTAAGATAGCCATTGTAACTCGCCTTTCCTTTTCAAGCCAAGTATACAGCATCGTTGAAATTTACAGCCCATTGTTACTTTTACGTATCTTAGAGACTAGACCCATTTAACGTTTCTGCCTTAACAAGACGCCTGCATGATTTGTATTACTTGTTGATTTAAAGTGCATTCTCTGGTAAAGTGCTCCGTCTTTTTCAATATTCTCCACTACTATGTGTAATGGAGTTCGTCCTTTCTTGTCGCGATAATTAAGCGACTTCCTTGACATTAAGGATAACAACATCCATTTGAATTTGTAGCTTTCAAGAATATTGACTGTCCGGGTAAGCCGTGTTGTATTTATGACAGCTACATGAAGAGGTTTTCTACCCTCATTGTCAAGAGCTTCTAGACAGTCTCTGCCATAGTTTAATAGAATGTGCACTACATCATACCTTTCCCACTCCACTGCCATGTGAAGTGGGGTCTGTTTATTATTGTCCTGTTTGTAACACAAAGAATTGTCTTCTTCCAAAAGCAGCTGGGTGATCTTAACGTCTTCAGAATCACATATCCAATTTACCCCCATAAAGCCAGAAACTGAGAAAGATAATACAAGCATGTGCATCATTGTTCTTCCACATCTATCTGCTTGTTTTGCCAGATTAGGCCTGTGTTTTAGAAGTTTCTGAACGACACCTGAACAATTTATAGCAGTGTGAACTAAGAAACCATTATGTATTCCCACCTGTACGTAATTTTTTTATATTTCGAAGCTTTTCGTTGGCAATGTTTGTGGGGACATTCTGGTTATTAGCACAGTAACCACTACATAGGCACGATTGTTGCCCTTACCTATTTGAAAATCATTGTTGGGCTCTTCACCTACTTAGGACGGTTTCATGTCAACTATTAGTATGTTGATTATTTATAATTGTTGGGCTTTATTCAAATAATGAGTATGTTGACCATATAATTTATTAATGTTTTTTAATGTGCCTATGTAGATAGGTAATTTGAATGTTTGGAATCTTTTTATGTTAATTTAATTTGGTTAGAAATTATTGATTTGACTATAAAAGTATATAGGTAATAACAATTTTAAAATATTTTAAAATATAATAAATCACAATATTTTAAAATATTTATCATAGATAAATTAAAAAATCTCACAATATAAATCATAATATTTTAAAATATTTATCATAGATAAATTAAAAAATAAAATAAATAAAAATAAATAGATTGAAAGATCAAATAAATAATCAAAGAGATATGATCAAAAAACAAATAAATATAAATTACTAAGAATTCAAAATATTTATCATAGATAGACTAAAAGATCAAATAAATATTTCAAAGATAAAAATAAATCAAAAAGATCAAATAAAAATGTTTACCATGATAAATTGAATGATCAAAGAAAAAAAATATAAAAATCAAATAAATAATTCAAAGATATATCTCTTTACCCTAACCCTAACTATATCTCTAGCATATATATAGAGAGAGAGAGAGAGCGCATCAAACTTAGGCTTAGGGTTAGCATTAGGATTAGGGTTACATTTAGGTTTGCTGTCAAGTTTAGGGTTAATAGATATAGTCAGGGTTGGGGTAATAATTAGGGTTACTAGCATCAAACTTAGGGTTAGGGTTAGCATTAGGATTAGGTTTACATTTAGGTTTGTTGTCAAGTTTAGGGTTAATAGATATAGTTAGGGTTGAGGTCAGAAATATTATTATAAATAACTTAAAAAGCAAATCAAAAAAGATTTGATCAAAAGGAAAAATCAAACATAAATCACAAAGATATAAATATATATTTACCATAGAAAAACAAGAAATCAAGTAAATAAATAAGAATTACAAAGACAAATCAAAACGATGAAATAAAAAAACCTTATCATAAATAAATTAAAGATCGAATAAATAAATCAAAATAAAAGATAATTCAAATATTTGAATAAACTAAAAGATGAAATAAATAAATAAATAAAAAGATTTTATCGCAAAGATCTGATTAACATATCAAATAAACTAATCGAAGATTTAAACAAGTTAAAAGACCAAATGTAAAAGATAATTCAAATATTTGAATAAAGTAAAGATGAATTAAATAAAGAGATAAACATATTTGATCAAAAAGATAAATCAATCAAAAAGGAAAATTAGAGATTTGACCTCAAAGCTTTGATTAAAATATCAAATAAACTAATCAAAGATAAATAAAAATATGACCCCATTTTCTTCAGTCATTTAAATAATGACCACAATAAATAAAAGAAGGATATGTTCCCGCATCCCGTGAAAAAGGGAAGTATCTAAACTAAAAAGGATTAATTTTGTTTTTTTGAAAGAAAGGGTAAAGAATTAGGTAGAATCGAATTTTCTTTAAAAGAAAGGAAATTTCCCATTCTATAGTAAATAAATTTAAAAGATACAAGTAAATACTGTTATTAATTAATTATAGTATTCATCATTGATGTAATATATATATATATATATATATATATATATATATATATATATATATATATATATATATATATATATATATATATAGGGGATGAATAAGTAGTTAGTTAAATAAATAAATACATTGTATATACGAAAGAGATATTTTATTTTGAGTTTAACATTGTTAATATTAAGGAAATATTATTATAAAGAGAAGTATTAAGATATTAACATTGTCATTGTAAAGAGAGGATTAATAATTGTTAGTTGTATTTTTCTTGCCCTTTTGTAAAATATGGATATTGCATATTCTCAACCCTCTTAACTATAATAGCTTTGTCGAATTTAAGCTAATTACCTTATCCAGCTTTTTGGACTCATTGCTCAGTTAGTTTGCACATACCCTATAAAGTAATGTTTTGTGAAATAGTTATTTTACATGATTTTTTTAAATATGGTTTAGTAGCCTCTAGCAAAACACTTTATATTAAATCATCACCATGTTGTTGGGTAGAAACCCAGCCTAGAATAATTATTTAATCTACCTAGCCCATTATGCAATACCTTATGCAAAGCCTAAATTATCCAAATAATAAATGTTATTTGGGGCTCACGCTAGAATTGAAAGATTTAATAATAAGTTGCACTCAAAAAGAACAAGTCAGTTACATCTAAGTATTTTGGATGTAGAGAATCTTAAGTTGCCCCCCCCCCAAACGCAAATATTAAAATAACTATTTTAGAGTCAACCATTCTTGTAGTAAACTAAATTGTCCAAACTTAGACATTTAAGTCGTTGGAAGGAATTTCATTTTTACCCTCCAAGAAACTCATCTATAAGGAGTCACCCAACATGAACCCATCACTAATTAAACCTTGAGTTGTACCTCATTCAAATGTATTATTACCAATATAGTGATAGGCTTAGGAGTTGTGTTGTATAATGGTGGCCTGCAGCGAAAGTGTTAGGTTGCTAATGTATGTTGTGAAAAAAATAAAAAAATGTCGGGTTTGTAAATGAATAGTTCTAGAGTAAACAAAATGGTCCCCTAAATCACACAGCTAGGAATAAGTTAATAAGCTAAATGGGAGTTTGGGATTGATAGCCAGTTCCAAATTGCGTTTATTATAAATATCAATTAAGAGGACTTCTGTGTTGATTGATAGGCTCCAACTAAAAAATCTTTCAAAAAACATTCAAATAACCTAAAACTACCAACCTTTTTTTTTTATATAGATAGAAGTAATTTTAGTAAGCTAAACTGACATTAAACTCAGTTTAAACATTAGCATAAGTATAAGCTTAATGATTTAGCTATACTGCTTGGTGAGATAATTAGTAATATTACGAGTGATTAAATTGGCTATTTTAAAGAGTATATGGTGGCCATTTTCAAAGAGTTATATGTTTGGGATAATATTATTTATGTTTAGACTGACGTTAATAAAAAAATACTATTACTGTACGTTGGAAATGTGAATACTCAAGGGGTTTTACCCCATGTATAAAAATAAAATAACATAAAATGTGAAATCTTGGTATTAAGGAATATTTGACTTTTGAGTAAAATATTCGTACTATCATAGAAATAATTAATAATAATTATAGTGGTGAAATTTGTAATTAATACAAAAAAAAGGGTAGTATAGTAATGGGATACAATTAATGGTACACATTATATTTAGTAATATTATTTCATAAATAAAAAACGTTGTTGTTAATTGGTGGTATACTAATAACATTACTATCAATAAATACTGATATTGTTAATTGGTGGATTAGCAATACAATTACTATTATAGTTCCCAAATAATGTTATTGTTAATTCCAAATACTTCATCCACTATATATTGTCATTTAGATTTTCACGACTAAAAGTGAATTGGGAAAAAGGGTCTATAGAGACATATAGCCAGCACATCTTTCCAGATTTCCATTTTAATTCACACATTACTATTTACTTAATATAGTGTATATATATTAATGCTTAATAGGCATACATCTTGAAATATGCACATAATAATCTCTATGCACCTTTACGTATTTGAAATTTTAAATTTGGATCACATTTTACACATTATATGACCTGTATTATACAAAATCATTTTATGCTTGTCGGACTGTTTTTATACACATCATTATATCCTTTATATTTTCAAATTAATTTTGAAAGGTAACTCTCTTTCTGAAAATACTCATGGTATAAATACATTTACTCGTTACAAATTTGAAAAAATAAAAGCAACTATTTCAAATAAGTATAAATATATTTGCTCATTGAAGATTTGCAAAAATAAGACCAACTCTTTCAAATATACAATTTCATCCAACAAATATGGTTTTATTGAAGATACAGATATTTTCTTAGCAACTACATTAGAAATGACATCTTTTGGGACTATGATGAGATTCTTCATGAAAGTTCCTTAAATTTAAAGTCTTGAAGGTGCTATGTTTCAATATAGAAATGCCTTGTTAGCATAAGGTCACCTAATCATTTAGGTGTATAATCAAATACAAAAAAAATAAAGTACATTGTAAGATGGCTTAAATTCTTTTCCACCTCTTTTAGAACCATCAGACATGTAAGATCATTTAAATCATTCTTGCATCACTTTTCCCATATTAGTGAATTGATTAGTTTAATGGTTATAATTTGATGGCTTAATGTAAATAGTATTATGGGGAATAGTGTAGTTGGTTATAAACATTTTGTTTGATGGTCACTTCGTAGGTGCCTTACAAATTTTAAGCAAAGGGGCCTCCTTTAATCTTCTCTACTGTGAAGATTTAATTCCTTGCCATGGGTAGAGTACTTTCCCTTATTGTTGTTTCCCCAACAAAGTACCTTCATAGGAGTAGTTGTGTGTACCAAGAGGTTGCTTCATCTGTTTTTTCTCAAATGTTTATTTGATGGATTACTATATTCCTAAGTAGTATAGTGTGATTCATGGTGTTTAGATATGTGTGGAAAAATTAGGTAACTGAATGATGTTTATAAACTTTCCACATGTTCAATTATTGGGTAGACAGTTCTTCTCCCATTAATTACATCGCTTTATATCCTCTAGGTTTTTTAAAAATTAATAGTGTGTGTGATTTTATAATAGTTATATATACAGATTTTGAATTAAATTTTAATCTGTGTTTATATTTGGTAAACTTGATTATGCATATAAGGGAATTTGTATGTTTCTTTATTGCTGTATGCTATTTTTAAAAAAATGTAGTTTAACTTTAAATCCATTCCTTAGATAGAATAATTTTTCCCATTTTTTTTATAGTACTAATTTTTATTTGTTGATCTAACTACAAATATATGACTAAGTGAACTAATAAAATAACTCCCTTCGTCAATTCCAAGCATGCTCATAAAGAGCATCATTATTTCATTTTCTAAGCATTTCTCGATGAAGATCTTGTTTCTATTATGGTTTTCATGTTCGCACCCCATTTCCAAATGTCCTTTTACAAATCACACACGTGTAGCTTTTATTGCTATCAAATACTAAAAGATGTTCCTCTTACGAAACTCCCCAGGTGATGGCAAACTAAAATAGAAGTACATTGTAAGATGGTTTAACTTCTTTTCCACCTCTTTTAGAACCATCAAACATGTAAGATCATTTTAATCATTTTTGCATCACTTTTTCCCATATTAGTGCATTCCTTGGTTTAATGGTTATTATTTGATGGCTTCAGGTAAATAGTATTATGGGAAATAGTGTAGTTGGTTATAAATATTTGTTTTATGGTCACTTGGTTGGTGCCTTACAAATGTTAAGCAAAGGGGCCTCCTTTACTATTCTCTATTGTGAAGATTGAATTCCTTGCCCTGGGTAGAGTACTTTCCCTTATTGTTTTCTCCCCAACGAAGTACCTTCGTAGGAGTACTTGTCGTATACCGACAGGTTGGTTCATGGTTTTTTGTCAAATATTTACTTGATGGATTACTAATTTCCTAAGTAGTATATTGTTATTCATGGTGTTTAGATATGTGTGGAAAAATTGGGTAAATGAATGATGCTCATAAAATTTTCACATGTTCAATTATTGGGTAGCCAATTCTTCTCCCATAAATTACATCACTTTATATCCTCTAGGTTTTAACAAAAAAAAAATTAGTGTGTATGAATTTATAATAGTTATATATATGGATTTTGAATTTAATTTTAATCTATATTTATATTTGTTGAACTTGGTTATGCATATAAGGGAATTTCTATATTTCTATATTGTTGTATGCTATTTTTTTAAAATTGTTGTTTAACTTATAATTTGTTCCTTAGATAGAATAATTTTATTTCTATTTAAAAATGATAATTCTTATTTGTTCATCTAATCACACATATATGACTTGATTGAACTAATAAAATATCTCCCTTCATTGATTCCAAGCATGCTCATAAAGAGAATCATTATTTCATTTTCAAAGCATTTCTCGATGAAGATTTTGTTTCTGCTATGGTTGTCATGTTCCCACCCCATGTCCAAATGTCCTTTTACAAATCACACACATGCAACTTTTATTGTTATCAACTACTTAAAGATGTTCCTCTTACGAAACTCCCCAGGTGATGGCAAACTTTCACCCACCAGCAAACATTATCATGATATCTAGCAGCTCGTCTGAGGGAGACATTATAGGATCAAAAGCTAATGCTAGTCCTCCCTCACCTTCAGACTCTTCTTCTGTTATTTGGCCTAGCGTGTACCAAAGCAACGTTGCAGTCTTCGCAGAGAACATTGTGAGAGGTTGTGAAGACACTATTGAGGATGCTAAAAAGACATGCAAAGAACCCTTCCAAGTGGAAAACCATGACATCGAGATGGTGCAACAGGCAATCCAAAAATTCCATACAACTTATTTTGTTCTTGATGCGTACTGCGACTTCCTTCGAGCAATGAAGTATGATGCATTGTATGGAATGGGAAATGGTACTAGGATTAAGGAAGAATTTCTAAAACTCCTAGCAGACATAAAGTAGATTGTAAACAGCATGCTTAAGATAGCTACTTGTTTTTTTTGAGGTGTTGGGGATAATGGTTTTGCTTTTGACACAACACGACAACATTGACTTACGATTTTTTGTAAAGATGGGCAGCATGGCTTTCCTCTCGATATATAATGTATACATTGGGTGCTAATCATCTGACCCCTTCTTTTTTCCTAGCACAACAAAGTAGTTAAACCTTATATCTGGTGTTGGAAAATCTACTATGCAGTGGAAAGAATGTACAACTCCTTCCCCCCCCCCCACTCTACTACTTTTTCCTTTGGTCCTTTCCATTGTACATATGCATCTACCAATATGGCAATTACCTCGATGTTTCTACGCGTTAATTTTTTTTCTTCTTCGCTTCATGTATCTTCAATCTATTCTAATTGAACTATACAGATGCATCTTTGAGCTATTGCAATCAAAACTATACATATTCCATGTATGCAACTAACTAAAAATTAGTATAGCTGATCGTAAATTGCATAGAGAGTGTCTATTTTCCCTTTCCTTGCTCCACATAATGAGGTAGATGTTTGTAAAAAAAATGTGCATAACTGACTTTCCCCTAGCTCTGTTGCTACTTGCACCTGTTTCAATTTAGTTTGCTTGAATCTTTTTTTGACTGATCGACCTTATATACCAATAAGTTGATGTAGTTTGCTAGAAGGGTTGTTCTATTGACTTCTTCACACAATCGGCTTACATCCAATACATTTCTGCAGGATCCTCTCCTTGCCTTACACCATGGCAAGCTTATTGACTCCAGATGCAATTAGATTGATGCATGGAGGAAATGTCGCTTTGGAACCTCATGTCCAAGTCATAGCTATCTCAAGTTTTGGCTTCGAATATACACACATCAATCGATATAGGTTGGAAATCTCTGATGGTGTGCACAAGTACAAAGCATCATTACCAACTAAGTACAACTCCTTCATAGAATCCAATGTGCTTGCACCTAGCTCCATCGTGCAATTGAAAAGATACAGTTGTCCTCAAACAGGTAGCACACGGTATGTTTATGAACTAATTTCTATATCACACACGAATACGTGAGACCTACTCTCCTCTTAGATTTTGTTACTTATACTTTGTCTTGCTTTAAATATTAAGGTGGATTGTTATTGTCGACCTTGAAGTTGTGCACACAACACATGCTATTGTTGGGGAGCCAGTTTTCCTATGCACAGAAGACCTTCAACAACTTGGGTGCTCAACAGGAGAATCCTCTGGCTTGGCCACATCTTCAAAAAACCCTTGCCTTCCTGAAAGACTGCCTCCTCGACGTCTCATATTTGGTGTCAACCCAATCCTGCCGAAGGAGGCACCATTGACAGTAACGCCTATCAAAAACTTGAATCCATTTCAGCCACGGTGGACTGTTAAAGGTTGTGTAACTGTGAAATCTGAAATACGTAGCTACACCACACAGAAAGGAAGTGGCCATATCTTCACCTTTGATATCATATATTGTGAAGGAACAGAGACACGTGTGACATGCTTCAATGAAGCAGCTCACACCCATTGTGATAAAATTATCGCAGGAGCTACATACACATTGTCTGGAGGCACGGTTCGCCCTGCTAATAGAGTCTATAACAAGCTTAATAGTGGGTTGGAAATTTCTCTTAACCATGACTCAAGGGTTTCCCTCTGTGAAGATGATGATTCCATCCCTAAAGAGCAATTCTCTTTCACACCCCTCAATGCATTGATGAGCAAAAGAAATGGTTTGAATGTTGATGCAATTGGAATTATCACTTGTGTACATCCATGCACCACCATCAGGAGAAGAGATGGGACAGAGGTCACACGACAGACTTTAACAATTATTGACATGTCCAACACAAATATAAATGTTACTTTATGGGGCTCGTCCACCGAAAAGGAGGGTGCACAGCTGCAAGAGAAATACCTCATGCGTGAATCTCCAGTTCTCGCAATTAGGAATGGTCATGTGTCCGAATTCAATGGAAAGGTGATCAGCACCTCATCCACTACAAGACTATCGATAGACCCTCAAATAGAAGAGTCAAAACGGATTAAAACATGGTTTAAAGAAAAAGATAGTACAATTCATGCTTTGTCTACTAGCTCCTTTCACATGCCCCCACCTACTAGAAGGCTTACGATCAATGCCATTCGTGAAGAGGCTCGAAATACAACACACCCTCTACAGTGCATGTTGGTGGCAACAACACGATTCATAAAAACTGACTCATTATGTTATCCAGCATGCCCTTCCCGCTCAAGTAACAAGCCTTGTAAGAAAAGACTATCACAGACAAATGATGGAAAGTGGTTTTGTGGAAAATGTAATGCAATAATTGACACCTGTGACTATAGATATATACTTCAAGTCAAGTTGCAAGACCACACAAATATAATATGGGCAATCGCATTCGACGAAGGGGAGACACAACTCATGGGCATGCCTGCAGACAAACTCTACAATCTACAATTTGATCAAGCTGCTGATAGAAATGTGGAGGAGGTGATTAAGAGTGTCTTGAACAAACATTATGTATTCACACTGCGTTGTAACCTTGAAATGTACAATGCAAAGGAACGCTTAAAAGCAACCATTTCCAGGGTCGAACAACTAGATTACATTGAAGAGAATAGCTTTTTGCTTAAAAATATCCAAGAAATGTGCAATGTAAAGGCTTCTCCCCCCATTGAACCCGATGTTGTACCAGAGTTGGTTGTACAACTCTAAGGATCACTGTAGCCATACTACATAGCCTAATATAGTTGCCACGCTCTCTTTACAAGTGTAGTATGACTATGGATGGTATGCTTCGCAAAAAAAAACTCATGTTGTAAAGAACTGTGTCAATTTATTTTTTATCTAAAAAACTACCATGTTAATGCCCTTAAATGGACACAAATATGTAAAATATTGTTTTCCTTTATTCAAAAAAAAATGCCCATGTTCATTTACAAGCTTACAGATGCACCTTTGTCCACTACCTCCAAATTTTGTTCTTTCTTGTATTGCAACATGCATTCGCGAACCAATGAGGAGTATCTTTACATTTTCATCTAATTTTTTGCTTTTCATAGCACGCATTTTGTATATCATGAACTACCAACAAAAGTACTTTGTCCAGTTCAGCTAAAATATTCCACCACTTCAACCATTTAAGATAATATATTGTGTTGGCCATACACTACCATAGTATACCCTCCTATCGGCGTAACCCTTGCGCCTTGCTAAGGTGCAAGCGCTAGTAATATTGTAATAGAAATATTTGTCATTAATTTTGTCATTAGTAATAGTTTGATGTCAATAGAGTATTGTAAGTTAAATCTTTCTCATTGTTACTAATTAATGTGAATATTATAGTTGTGGGGTTTATCTTGACCCCAAGTTTGATTCATAGTAGATGCAATTGTGATCAGCACGCTTGAAATTTAGTTTGTACTTTAGAATAAATAATTGATTAATTAGTTGATTTTAAGTTTGATAGTGAAGTATTTTAAAAGTGTAGTCAAAGTTGAGTTTGTCAAAATGAGAATTTCTATAATTTCAACTATTTGATTGATTAGTTGATTTTAAGTTTGATAGTTAGATCCCTAAAACTATAGTTGAAGTTGAGTTTTTAATGTAATATAAATACAATACTGAGATTCAATGGACCAACAAAATAAAACCAATCCTACTGTAGACATCTGAATCTATCCATACCCGGCCACACTTAACTTTATCCCATTATTTATTTAATTCAACCTTATCTCACCTTTAATTAAATAAATTAAATCTAATCTTAGCCCCCCAAACTTTCCAACTAAAAAAATTAATTAATATATATTTTATTTATTTATTTATGCTAATTGACCTTCATTACCAATTTTCTTATTATTTAATTTCACCTCACCATTAATCATTGTCCACTCAATCATAACCTTTAAATTCATCTACATGGATCAAGATCTAAACTTGTCACATAGTGATAAGTGTCCTAACCTAGCTATCCTACCCCTTGCTCGCAAATGTGTGAGCATATCTCTCACACATGTGAGGCCACCCTACCCCTTACACAAGTAATACACATGCCATTTTACCTCTTACACATGTCATTGATATGTCACTTTCCCAAGCCACCTTATCTCTTACACATGTCATAGACATGTCTCTTTCATGTTATTTCCAATGTGTGTTCGCATAGCACAACTTGATCTTACACATCCTTTCCTCTTGTGACACTTGGGACAAGACTAAGCTTCCATCATCTCATTCAATCTTGACCCTCCATTTAGTCAATGCATCTAGGCCATTGATTTCACCCATCAAAAATCTATAATTTGAGGCATTTGCTCTAATTTTGGGGATTCATGGATCACATCTTTATCTTGCCATTTTCTTCTATCAATCCTTCATCTCAACATCATGTTGCTGGTATAAACAACCACATTCCATCCAACTACAACATCATCAAAGAGTACATCAAGTGGACATGGTTGCATCTACTTTAGCTCAATCCATGAGATGAAAAGGTAAAAGAAAATGTGAATTTCTCTTCATTTACATTTTATCTTTTGTTTTATGTCATTTAGCCTTTTATTTATCTTCAACTGCATTAGATGATAAATTATTATATATATCTTAAATGCATTGATTTAGAAAAATAAAAATTCAACTAATAGAATTGTTGATTTTGAAATTCGTTAAAGCATACCTACACACTTCCCACCTTTTTCATTCTCCATCCTTATAATTCCATGAGAAAATGTAGAATAATAAGTATAAATTTGAATTAAAATTTCTATGAAAAGTGTTGTCAAATTCTCTATAATTCACATTATAGATTAAGAAATCAGTTTTTTAGTTAATTAGATTTGTGATCATTTATTATCAAATACATTTATTAATAATTAGTTAAGTAATACTTGGGACAGAGGGTCTAACCCAATTCTTATAGTCTAAAAAAAAAATTAAGTAATACACATTACAATAATATTACTTAAGTATTAATAATATTATAAAACAATAATACTAGATTTTATAAAAGATAAGAAGGATATTAATATAATTTCAATTTTAAATTATGAAAAATTAATAATAAATAATAATATAAAATTTATTAAAAAAATATAAAATTTGAATTGAAAATATTAAAAAATTTAATACTACATAATAGGCTATAAATTAGGTTATAAATAGAATACTAAAAGTTTTATAACATTATGCACATGAAATTAATTATTAGAATTTTTTTAAAATTCGGTTATATTATGTTTTTTATAAGTTAAAAAATTATAATTAGAAATGAATAAATAAATTATATTTTTATAATATAAAAAATATAAAAAATAAATCTAATTTATAAGAATGATATTATAAATATAAATATTATTTTAAAAGTGTGCATATAGCATGATTTCATTATAACTTTTTTTTTCTCTTTAGTTTGGATGATGGATACTACAATAGGTTATAACTAATTTTTTCTATAATTTGTAAGTTTTCAATAATTGGTGAAAGTTTACAACCAATGAGAATAGGACCTAAAATATAGTAGAAAATTAAATTATTTATCATTTATCTTTAATATAATTTAAATTAAAAAAATTATATCTTTACTTTAGAAAAAGATAAATATTTATGAACAGGAAAAAAAATGAACTAATAATTTATTGAAAATACAATAACTAATAACTAAGTAAAAAAATCACTACAATAGTATTACCTAAAGACACCTACTAATTTAAGAAAAAAAAGCTTCAATTTTGCACCAAATGTATTACATTGTATGACATTCAATTAGTTGTCTTCCTTAATGATGGTGTCATATTAGTATGATTTCTTACACTATTATAATTAAGAAATAAAATTTAGTATAACTTGTGTATCAAAGAATGTTGTTTTAATATAACCATATATTATTATGTAATTGTTTATAAATTTTTAATATTTATTATTTAATTATTAATAATTAAAAGAAAAAGAAAAAAATAAATGTTTAATATGGGTATAAATTTTAGTTTTAAAGTGTTTAATTTTAAAGAATATTTATTATTTAATTATTGTTAATAAAAGTGTAGGGAAATAAAACATAAATTCTATTAATTTTATATTTTATTTGAATGATAAAAAATAACTAAAACTAGATTTAATTAATTAGAGCAGAGAAAAAAATATAAATGGTAACAAAAAGATTATAAAAGTACTTAATTCTTTTATAATTTTTTCTTATTAATAATGAAGATTTTGTTATTTAGTGTGATCAACAATTATAATAGACTTATATTGTGGAGTGTATAGTAGAATTCATACAAATATTTTGTTAATACTTCAATAGGTTAAAATTCTAGTTTGGTGTAAGAATAATTTGTTGATGTGTGATCTCATCCATATCAATCATTGATTCATTAATTTTTGTTGTTATGTTCTTATATATTCTACATCTATTTATAAACAAGGGGTTATGTTAGAAAGAAAAAATAATTTTACTATATATAAAAGGAATGTTGGTGTAAATAGTGACTTTATCAAACTAGTTAGTTATTAACCTAACTAGGAGAGTCATATTCACATTGCTTAAGTCTCCACTAGGGATTTCTAGAGTTTTGTCTCACCTCATGAGGTGGAGACAAGTGTTCTCACTTTATGAGACACCTCTTGCATGGTCACTTTCCACTCATAGAACACTTGACATGTGAGTTAACAAGTGTTTTGTTATTGAAGGGTTAGTCAATCATTGTGTTCAACTTGACTACCTTAACCACCTTTCCTATTTAAGCAAGTTCACAATATACATTTCACCGAACTCTTGTATCATTCTCTTTGATAATCTAAATCACTTGCTTAGTGTGCAAGTATTTTGTGGGAGTTTCAAATTTTTATTGTTATGATCTTAGAAATCACAACATGGAAGATTGTAAACTTCTTTGATAACAATTTAAGAACCTTTTCTAATGATACAAAATTGAAGACACACTAAGAAAATATAGTAATTTCTAAATGTATATACTGATGATATAGAATACTAGTGAATATGCTTTATGATCAATTCTTCCAAAACTACTTGATGAGTGCTAATGAATTATGACTATATAAAACAAAAGATCCAAAAAACTTAAATTAAGGTGTTTTGTGGTGTAATTCAATGTTTCATGGTTGAATTATAGAGAACTATACCTTAAGAGTGGTGATGGTGATACATTTTCAACCATGACTGTTAAAGGAAAATCTCTCATACAGAGGAGATAAACATGGATCATTACACTAATCAACATGTGTGAACACTAACTTGGGTCCTAGTGTTTGAACCTTAATGTTGTGATCACCAAATTATACCAAATATAGTGAAAATATAAGTTACACCCACTAATCTTACTACTAGCTAAAAGTGATCCAATAGAATAACCTAATGACCTAGTCTTGACCTTATACTCAACCCTACAAAATGGTCTAAGGGTGGTGAATTTGTCCTACAAGGTCGTATAACCCATTTAAATATATGTAAAGAGGATGATAATAGTGTGTAGAGGGGCCTCTCAAAGTTAAGTAACTATAAACATGTATAAATAGGTATGAGACAAATAAAAATGGCATGAGATCATATTTTGTTGTAATCGTAAAAGAGAATAAGAAAAGGAAACATTTTTAAATACCATATTTTAAAAATCTAGAAGTGTGAAAATTTATAAAGATGTTGATGTATATATATGTATGTATATGCATACATACATGTATCTTATATATGTATATACATGTATATATAATATTATATATATACACATGTATATATAATATTATATATATACATACATATATATATATAATATACATATACATAGATACATACTTGATGAAACCATAATAGTCTTTCCTACTCATGGAAAATTAAAATTTTATGTGGTAAATGAGAAGGAATCAGGAAAACACCTTCAAATGATGGATTTTATTCAAACTAAGGTACCTTAATTTGAAGGTCAAATGGAAATGACCTTTGGATAAAGGTGGAACTTCATTCAAAGATGAGCTTCATTTGAAAGAATTTTTAAGTATTTTTATATCAATTGCTAATAGATCATCTTAGTTCAAAGGTCACCTTAAAATGAAGGAATTTCTTAAATTTTAATAAATATAATTGAAGGATTGGCATTTTTTATCCATTTATCTTCATTGAATGCTTTGATCTTTCCACAAAAAAAAAAATAGTATTTAACTTAAAAGTAGGAAGATGGTGACCAAGTGGATGACCAATGACACATGGAATTAAAATGAAGGTTAGCTTACTAATGTGGATAGGTTGAATGAAGAAATTGCGAGGAGATATGGTGTAGAGGCACCATTGATCAAAATTTGTCAAGCAAAGTTATTAAGGTCTAGGCTCTAGGAATTTGGAGTTTTTGCATAAAATAAGGTCAATGAGACCATTTGATATTGTAATAGGTCATATTTGATGGTATTTAGGTGTCTAGAGGGTCTATTTTGTGAAAAAGTGCAAAATATTAGAAAAGATGTAAAGTTGCTAAAAAGTTGCAAAATTGCATTTTTAGAGGAATGCTAATGGTTAGCAATTCAAAAGTCAGTTTGTGGGAATTGGACAGTTATTTTAGGAGGGAAATATTATATATATGATGTAAAATTATCGATTGAGGATTGATCTTGAAGATTGAAAGGAAGAAAAATCAATAAAACTTTTCTTTTTCAATGATTTATGTGTTTTCCCTTCTTTACCAGTCACTATACAGCTCTATACAGGCCTTTATCAATCTAAATTTCTTTGGGAGATTAATTTATGTGTGTTATCTTTTATTTGAATCAATTTTGAGGGACTGATATTCAATTTGGTGAAAGTTGAAGACATTTTTCTAAGATAGCCTGTGAGTTTACAGTTTTAAGGGTTTTGTAAGTCCAAATTTCAAAATGGACCCATTCCAACCTCTATGATGCCTATGCCTCAATGGAATAGGTCAAAATAATTAGTGTAGGGTGAGAATACATTCTTTGAGTGTAGGGGAGGCTGAGTGTTGAGTTGGGCATGAAGCCCTGGTGAGGAAACTTGAGTTTTCTTAATGCATTTATGATGTTTTGTGATGACAAAGTATGTAAAGCTTGGGGCAGCATTGTTAAAAGTTTCAATTGAGTATGTTAAGGAATTATTGGACCTGTTTGAGGTGTTGACAAGGTTGTTTGAAGGTTGGATATGTGATTTCCAATAAAACCCTAGGTTTTAAGGGAATCAAGAGGGTTTTTTGTTTTGGCTCTTTAAAGTGAGTACATCTACAAATAAGTTGTGAATTCTATGGTTTGAGTACCTATTGATTGCTTCCCTAGGGGTTTTTAGGGTTGGTGAAGGGTCTAAAGGCAAGGTTCTTTGCAAAAGAGGTCTAATTTGAAGGCTAGGAAGCATTAAAACACAGTTTAGAATAATTTATTACAAAGAAACCTAGCATGGTCTATTGATATGTTCTTGAACACCAAAATGGGTCCCTGAAAATGTGTTGTTCTTGGCTTGAAAGGATCACATTGAATATTTATACCCGATTGATCCAGTTTCCAATGCTACAAGTAGAGTGGATTTGATGAGATAGTATGAGTTTGAGGGTTTGATGATCTGACAAGTGTTGTTATTGGTAGATATTATGTTGAGTGTGTTTTAGGACCTCCACTGGTTGCATCAAGTGGTATCAGAGCAAAGGTACCAAATCACAGAGGAAAGAGTTTGTAGTTTGTGAAAGAAAGATTGGAAGGTGAAGAGGCAAGATTATGAAGATGCCTCTTAAAGGAAGCATAGTTGCAAGGAAGATTGATGAGTAGGCTAAAGAAATAGAAGCCTTGAAAAGGGAGATGGCTACATTGAAATCTAAAACAGGAGTGGATATGGATGAAAGTGATACTAAAGAAGAAGAAACTTCTATTGAAGAGGAAGAGATGGATCCAGAGGATGCGAGAATGATGAAGTTTTTGAAGGATGTGAAGAGTGGTGGAAAAGACAACATGGATGTGCCTTTGTATGGAGGAAAAATAGATGGTGAAGATCTCTTGGATTGGATAGGAGCCATGGAAAATTACTTTGACAGTGAAGAGATAGATGAAGAACACAAAATGAAGAAGGCCAAAATCAAGTTGAAAGGACATGCTTTGTTGTGGTGGAACTTTATGCAAGATGAAAGGCAGAGAAATGGAAAGAAAAAGATCCCTTCTTAGGAGAGAATGAAAGAAAAATTGAAAGGTAAGTTCCTTCCCAATTATTATAATGTTCAATTTCTTAAAAATCTACAAAATCTTAGGAAAAAGGATCAAGATGTGTAAGCACACATCAAGGAATTCTATAGGTTAAGTATAAGAACAAAGCATGAGGAAGATGAGGAAGAAAGAGTAGCTAGATATCTTAATGGATTGAGGTACAATATTCAAGATGAAATTAGTTTGTTGGCACCAAAAATAGTTGAGCAATGTTTTCAAATGGCTATAAGGGCATAAGAGAAAGTAAAAAGGAGACAAGAGAAAACAACAAGAGGAAGAGGAAACAATACAAGAGGAAGAGGGCCTTTCTCTACACCAAGACAAGAAAATGAGAATCATACAGGAGGTTATAGAGGTACAAGGGGTAGATTTGGTGGTGGAAGGAATCCTAACATTTTTGTTGGTAGGTGTTACAATTGCCAAGAGTATGGTCATCCTTCTTGGAAATGCATTGAGAAATTTGGTTCAACAAGTGGAGGAGAAAAGAAGAATGATAGGAGAGCACAAATTTTTTATGAAGATGAAGCTAAAAGTTCAAACTCCAATACTCTTTGTGTTGCTCCTAAAGTAGGTGAAAGTTTGATGATGAAAAGACAAGTCTTGAAGACAACAAAGGAAAGAGAGTTGCTTCAAAGAAGAGCCTTGTTAAGGATAGCCCACAAATGAAAAAACAAGGTATGCAAGGTACTAGTTGATTCAGGTTGCACTAATAACATTGTATCTAATGAAATGGTGGATAAATTGCATTTGAGAGAATTCCTAGAGAAAAGCCATATAAAGTATCATGGGTTAGTGATAATCAATCTATGGTGGTGAGTGAACAAGCTATAGTTGAATTTTAGATTGGTCAATATAGAGATAAGGTTTTTTGTGACATATTTCCTATGAATTGTTGCCACATGTTGCTAGGAAGGACCTTACAGTTTGATAGGTCAGTCATATACAATGGAGGACAAAATACATACACAATTGAAAAAGATGTTTTGGTCAATATAGAGATAAGGTTGTTTGTGACATATTTCCTATGAGTTGTTGCCACATGTTGCTAGGAAGGCCCTAACAGTTTGACAGGTCAACCATGTAGAATGGAAGACAAAATACATACACAATTGAAAAAGATGAGAGTGTTCATTTTAACTCCATTGAATGGAGAATTAAATGAACAAGGTGAGATTATCATGCTAGGGAGAAAGGAATATGTGAATGTTGATGAGGGTAAGGATAAGGGATTGGCAACTAGTACAAGGCTTTACAGAGTTGAGATAATAGCTAAGAAGAGAGAAGATGATATGCAGTTAGTTGTTGTGAAAAAAAAATGCTTTCATATGGAAAAAGAAAGTAGATGAAATTGTGTCTCAGACAGATGTAGTGTAGAGTAAGTGTGAAAATCCTATGGAAAGGCAAGAAAAATGTGATGAGATCATTGTAGGGATAGTGATTTTCCCTATGGTGGCAAAGAGAGTGGATGGAAATTTGAATACTGTAAAAGCAGAAGTTTATGAGGCTGAGAAGATAGTAAATAAGAGGATAGATGGTTGTAAGAATGATGGGACAATGGAAAGGACAGTTACAGGTCTAACAAAGGTTGGTAAGTGTAAAGGTACAGTTGGCAGTGGTAAGGATGTAGACAAAAAGAGCATCCAGGATAGAGGATGGAACAAGAAGCAAAGATTAAAGAGATGGCAGTTGAAAAAGGGTTGAGTACAGATGTAAAGGAAAGTGCAATGTTAGAATTTGATGATGGAAGAGTGGAAAGACACCCCACAGGACATAGTATACAGTTGAAGCCAAGTTCAAATAAAGATAACTGCAAGAATGTTAAAGGCAGCGAAGAGACAAGGAAAGGTGAATATGAGGACATTGATCAAGAAGGTCAGAGATCTAAAGAGCACAAAGGAGGACAAGTTATCACATATTTTCCAAGAGACTTGGAAAACTTCAAAATTGGGGTGTATGGTGTAGGGGCACCATTGATCAAAATTTATCAAGCAAAGTTGTTAAGGTCTAGGCTTTAGGAATTTGGATTTTTTGCATAAAATAAGGTTAATGAGACCATTTTATATTGTAATAGGTCATATTTGATGGTATTTAGGTGTCTAGAGGGTCTAGTTTTCCAAAAAGTGCAAAATATTGAAAAAGATGTAAAGTTGATAAAAAACTGCAAAATTGCATTTTTAGAGGAATGCCAATGGTTAGCAATTCAAAAGTCATTTTTTAGGCATTAGATAGTTATTTTAGGGGGGGAAAATTATATATATGATGTAAAAGCATCGATTGAGGATTGATCTTAAAGATTGCAAGGAAGAAAAATCAATAAAACTTTGCTTTTTCAATGATTTCTATGTTTTTCCTTCTTTACCAGTCACTGTATGGCTCTGAACATGCCTTTATCAATCTAAATTGCTTTGGTAACTTTATTTATGTGTGTTATATTTGATTTGAATCAATTTTGAGGGACTGATATTCAATTTGTTGAAAGTTGAAGACATTTTTTTGAGATAGCCTATGAGTTTACAGTTTTAAGGGTTTTGTAAGTCCAAATTTCAAAATGGACCCATTCCACCCTTTGTGATTCCTATGCCTCAGTGGAATGGGTGGAAATAATTAGTGTAGGGTGATAATATGCTATTTGAGTGCAGGGGAGGCCGAGTGTTGAGTTGGGCATGAAGCCCTAGTGAGGAAACTTGAGTTTTCCTAATGAATTTATGAGATTTTGTGATGACAAAATATGTAAAGGCTTGGGGCAGCATTGTTAAAAGTTGAAATGAGTATTTTTAGGCCTTATTGGACCTGTTTGAGGTGTTGAAAAGGTTGTTTGAAGGTTGGATATGTGATTTCCAATTAAACCCTAGGTTTTAGGGGAATAAAGAGGGTTTTCTATTTTGGCTCTTTAAAGTGAGTATCTCTACAAATAAGTTGTGAATTTTGTGGTTTGAGTACCTTTTGATTGCTTCCCTAGGGGTTTTGAGGGTTGGTGAAAGGTCTAAAGGAAAGGTGCTTTGCAAAAGAGGCCTAATTTGAAGGCTAGGAAGCATTAAAAATTAGTTTAGAAAAAGTTGTTACAAAGAAACCTAGTATGGTCTGTTGATATGTTCTTGAACGCCAAAATGGATCCCTGAAAAAGTTGTCAATATTGTTTTGAAAGGATCACATTGAATAGTTATACCCGATTGAGCCAGTTTCCAATGCTATAAGGAATAGAGTGGATTTGATGAGATAGTGTGAGTTTGAGGGTTTGATGATCTGACAAGTGTTGTTGTTGGTAAATATTGTGTTCAGTGTGTTGTAGGACCTCCCCTGGTTGCATCAAGATATAAATCTTACCATATTTTTCTAGGTTGAAAAAAATCATAAAGTTTGTATTTGTAGGAGTTGAAACTTAGCTCACAACTTAGCATCCCCTGCAAAATAAAAATAACCTTCCACAAAAGAATATGGTAAGATAATATCTTTTTTGATTTATTATGGTACAAATTTAGAAGATCCTTTCTTAAATAGATAAGGTGAGAGATAGGACTAGACAAGGTCATGGCATCTGATTGATCATATAACATGAAACAACTAACTCAACAAATATCAAATGACCTAAGACATAGGAAGTAAATGACACAAGATAAGATAAGATCTAAATGAAAACTAAGAATTCGAGAACTATTCCTAGGACCTAAGTAAACTTAACATGTGAATAGAACCCATTAGGTGAACTAGTTAAGTAAAACACCTTATTCACAACAACAACCCCCCTTAAGTGTAACTTAGGGAGGAATAAACTAATGCAAATGATGCAAGAATGCAATGATGGGTATCAGCTATAAGGAAATATTAGTTACCCATGTACAAATGATCTCTCAAAAATGGAGAAAAGGAGAAAAACCTAGTGGGAGAAAACTCCCCTCTAAAAGTGAGAATGCATGAAAACAGTCATGTACAAGTGATGAAATAAGTGATGAAATGACTCATTAATACTATTAGGATTAAAGTAACATCTACCTTGTAAATCCTATGTCATATTGCATGGTTCTAGAATCCTTGGAAAGTACCCCTAGGCACTTAGGATGTATTTGGAAAATATTTAGTAATATTTATTCTAACCATTGTTTGTAAATCTTATGTCATATTGCATGGTTCCACTAGCAGTGGTAAAGGTAACTTGTCGACATGAATATTTAATATTGTTTTCCCCACATGTGGATGCCTAGAATGGGATTTAAAAAGACAAGTGAAGTGGAAAAATGAGTGACTATTGAGATTCTCCAACTAGTTCCTTGGAAAGAGGCAACACACGTCTCTTGGTATTCCATCATCTATTACATTTAATGTAATGTTTTTCCATGTTTGGGTGTCCAAGTTGGAGGGAAGGTATTGGAGCCAAAATTGATGTCCTTTCTTATTCCAAGGAAGTAATCCAAAGGTTGGGATGTTTAGAATGAAGGGTAATCTTTGGGTGTCATATTTGGGGCATAATACCTCTTCACAAATCTATAAAATCAGCTCCTTGGATGTAGAAATTGAGAGGAACAAATGAATGTATTGTTTCTCTACAATGAAAATGGACAAGTTAAAGCATAAAGAAGTTTCTCATAAGTATACATGTTCTTCCATGTTGGAGGAAAAGAGGAGAATGGAAATAAATGTATTGTAATCTCATTTATTTGAAGATGTACATAATTGGCCTCTCTTCTTAGTAGATTTTTTTCTTATAAGAGTTTCTCCATGTAAATAATGTGTTATGTGGTGCCTTTATTTTTTTGATTTGTGTCACTTTTGTGCTATATTTTGGTGTTTTTATGATTTATTTATTGCTATTATAAGTTCACATAAGGTGGTGTTATTAAGCATGTTATGTTGGTTGATTTTTAGCAGCATAAACAAGATGGATCTAATCGTGGTAATTCCATATTAAGGTCACTTAACTTCAAATTTACATATAAGTTTCAAATTTTTATTTTGTAGTAGTCCAAGCCTTTTATCTCATCCATTGAAGTCATAACTTGGTTATTTGGATAGAGATTGAAATTTACCAATATTTGGTATCGAAGCCAATATATTTCTCAACATTTGGTATCAAAGCCAATATATTTCTCAACATTTGGTATCAAAGATGAAGGTTAATTTGGTTATGGGTATTCCTTCATTTTTTTATTTCTTATCCTAGAAAACTTGAGGGAATATATTAGAAGGAATTGAAGGTTGTTGAAGGCTTGTGGGCCTGCACTGAATATTCTATGAGTTAGCTTTTTTTTGCAAATCTATGAGATTATAATCCATGACTATTGCCAATGTGATCTATGTTGGGAATTAGAAGCTAGAGTACACCTTCATCTAAACATTCAAAAAACACTATAATTCACCTAAAACATTCAAATTCAAATGAACTCAATATTTCCTAAAGCCAAAACCATGAATTTTGATAAATCACCATTAAAATAGCTTGAAAATTTACCAAAATGAAAATTTGAAAAATTTGAAAAGAAAAAAGATACCCTTTTGGTCTAAAAGTGCCCAACAGCCATTTTTCACTATAAATTTCATATTTTGGAAACTTATTAGAAATTTTAGCATTATAACAACACATTTTGGAAAAAAATCAAATTATTTAAATACAATGATCTATCATAGTCTAATTTCACATAAAGAATCAATTGAATAGAAAATATTGATTCATTAATCACCTACAAACAATTTACAACCAAAAACCAAATCAAATAGAGGAGAAATAAAGAACTTTCCTCATTTTTAGCCAAAAATTGAAATGAGAAGAACTTTAAACACACCTCACAGATGCATGAACCCACACATGAGAATGTTCCCCTACCAAATCCTATTTGAATGCTTCAAACCCCGTCAAATTCGCCCTCCATTTTTCTCTCCCAATCACAAAAAACAAGAATTTGGCGAAAAAAGGGTTTCTCCTCTCCAAATTCCTCACAAAAATAAAACATTAAAACTAAAAATGAATACCTTTTCCCTTTTAAACCTTTTCAAAACTCAATTAAAAATTAATATAAATTATATTTCAATTTCCTTCAATTTGAAACTCCCTCAATATCCCCAAATCTAGATAACCAAATAAATTTATTCCCTAATTATTATTCAACATTTGAATTAATCATTACGTCCATATAAGCATAAAAACTTAATTAAATTTGTGGAGATTGGAAGTTGAATAAAACTACACACACACTTTCACTAGACTTCCACAATAAGGGTATGGTATTCAAAATCATACCAAAGATGATATCTAGTCAACATGGGTAAGATTATTAGGGACTCACACTTGGATAAAGTATGACTGGTAAGGAAAAATAATAAATGGCCAATGTGACATCTCCTTATAACCACCATCAGGGTATACTTAGACCTATGGAGCCAGGTGGAGAAATACCTAGTACTTGTAATGACTCAATGCACACGTCAAGCCTGCTCCATATATATAAATAGTTGAAGCATCACATAATTGGCCAAAGGTGTAAAACATCATATCCATAATTTTATTACATTTAAACAATCCATTCCATGATATCATTTAATTAAAACTTCTATATTAATGCATATATTCATGAACCAAAACATAATAATAATCACTTGAGCAAGCCCGCATCATGCACACATCCCAAAAAGACCTCCAAATGAAATACATACATCCCTTTTTCAAATAACTTGGAAACATAACACACATGCACTTCAATGCCAGTTACACCAAGAAAATAATAAAATAACCATAAAGAAAGTAACAAATCAAAACATAGAGCAATAGTACCAGAAGTGATCATCTACGATCTCAACATATACACAATACAATGTTCCCACTAACATCATATGCTAGGAATACGTAGGAAACTAGACGTGCAACTATAGCCCCCATATGAATAGTTGTCATATTTGCACTTTATTGTGGATTCAAACATCCCAAGCTTTGGGAACCCATGATATAAAAATAGCTCATGATATGGCAACACTTGGCTGATGTGGCAAGAGAAAGGACCAATGTCATAATTTCACATTCTTGTTGTTTGAAATTGTTCTTTCTATTAAAACCCACATTTGAAACAATCTTATAAAATCATGCCATGTGTAACCTAGGAGCCATCTTGTACACTAACTTTAGCTGCTAGGAAGAAAACCGGGCCCATGCTTACTAAACTCCACATGGTGAATGATCACTTCATTATGAGCATAAGGCAAAGCCTCTTTTAAAACCCATAAAAAGCTTTAACTATGCTATCCAATAGAATTGTTCCATTTGTTGATGACGAGTCACTAAACCTTTCAGGAGAGTGAGTGATGCACTTTACACATGGAAACTTATCTTAAGTTTGCATGTTGAAGAAAGTTGACCACTTTGATCTTGCACAAATCATGCCTAAGCACGATACAATAAAAAGATGTCACTTGATTAATACCAAGGTAAAGCTTATAAAAGCTGAAAGAGTTCTTGTATCAACAGTTGTATTTTGCATCATCCTGGCTTGAAGATTAGGCCCACCTTATGATGATGTGATAGAGAAAGATATCGCCTTACCAAGGAAAAGCTTTAGCAACATAAGGACACGTGTCTGATTTTTGGGGCTTAACACCTTCTAAAAGAACCTTTACTAGCATATATATATTATTTTAATGATATATATAAAATAAGTCAAGAGATATCTTTCTTGAGGCGTCTATTTTTAAAAATTGTCTCACATAAAAATGTAATAGACTCCTCGAGAAGGATATCTCTTGGCTTATTTTATATATATTATTAAAATTATATATATATATATATATGCTAGTTTTAAATCATTTAAAAATTGAAATTAACATTAGATAAAATGTGTAAAAAAAATTTAAACATTTGCTTAAAAATATTTGACTTATATTTCAGGCACATTTAATATTTCATATAGATTTGGCACATATCCACTTAAAAAATATATTTAATACCACACATTTTAAAAGACCATGTACATTACAAATAATGAGTAGCAAAAAATATGTTATCAAAACAAAAAATATTAGAAATGGAAGTTCTATATGTTGCAACACATCCTCTTCAATTTTTCTTTTAAAAGTATTTTTTTTTATATTATAGTATAAGTTAAAAAAAATTAATAATCATGTTCCTACAATGTGTACAAAGTTTGTAAATATAAGAAGTATTAAAGGTCAAATAAGAAATGATTATACTAATAGTTCATCTCATTGCAATGGTGTAAGTACATTACAAATTCTTCAGCAATGAGATTGGTTTTACGACCTTTATTTTCATAGTGATCTTCGTATACTTCTTTGAGCATATTTGGAAATGTGACTACTATACTATATGCCTCGTGAACTTTTTTTGTAACATCTTCCATTGTCATTATTTCTAGTTCCTCGACATCATCATCGATCATTAAGCTTGTATTTTCAATTTCTTTGACAATCTTGTTGAAACACTCTAAAACTGTTCTTGCACATTTGTCGACAAGGGTTTCAACAAAATCATTTGACCTTATAGAGGTAGTTGGGCTTTCAACTATGATTTCTGATTTGTTATGTGAATCTCCCATTTTAAATTAGATTATTCGCTAAAAATAAAAGAACAATAAAATTAAGGTTAGCATTTAGGAATGATAAGAACAAAAGTATCCATAATTTTTCATAAAATATAATTCAAAAATAATAATTTTTAGTATTTTGGGATGTCACCAAAATCATTTGAAATACAACCAAAAAATATAATTTCATAAGATAAAATTAAATTTTATATTTGATTGAATTCAGGCATAAATAGTATGTTTAAAGATTAATTTTGCAAACATTTGTCGAATAAAGATTTAAAAATATTTGCACTTAACTAAACATGTATCCATGAGTAATAAATCTAACACTCATTTTTTAACATATTATCAAAATTGAATATACTCATAGATACAATGCTTATATAGTTTAGGAACATTTGTCACATAATTTCTATACAATCATTTCATCTAATTAGCCATGGATGCACTGGTAGTACCTCTCCATCTTCAGTATCATCAAGATTAGTTTGAACTTTAATTGTCAGTTTGGACTTCACAGAAGATAAGGTAGGCATACCATAGTTTTCATGTAACAACCTAAATGATGGCATTACCTAATGCACCATGAATCTAATGGAGTACCTAAACTTAAGAGTTGAGAGAATCCATTCCTCAGGTGGGCCCATGTGATTACTAATTTTGGATGGTCCCTTAAGAAATCTCATGAACTTCATACTCACTTCATCAGATAGAGTGTTTCTTTTGATATTTACCATTGGGGTATGTGCGGGATCATGATGGGCCAAAAAGTGGCAATATGATGGGTATGTGGCTGACAAATTTTTTTGTACCTAAAATAGATGAAATGAAAAGAGTTTTTAAAGGAGATTCTCAGATTTCCACCAATATAAATTATGCCTTACTTTGAATTTAATAAGTAATTATTATTCATTTTTTGTTTGAATTACGAATAAACTCCTGATTGATAGGCTGATTGAAAAACTTTTATAGCTTTCAAACAGTATCACATTTTCTGAATCCAAAATATGCATCACATTCCATGCTTCGCATACTATAGGATTACAAAAAGAAAATTTGAATTTTATAAAAATTTTACTAAGTTAAGGTGGTTAGACATACAAGTTTTTATATTTTTTAAAAGTTGTAATAAAAAAATCACAATTAATTATTTACTTGGAAAAAAATTACAAAAAAATATGCATCACATCTGGACATGAGTCCTCTACTTATACCTAAAATCTTATAAAAAAATATTATCATTTTATTGTGGTTAGGGTGGTCAGACAGACACCTACTTCTTTTTTTCCCCTGAAATTTAAGCACTACTGCATTGAAATTTCAAATTTTCACCAAATAGATTTTTTTTATTTAAACAAACCTAGTAGTTTAGAAACTACATTCAATTTTCTACAGATTCTAATTTTACATATTTTTGAAATAATATAGATAACCTATTTAAATTTTTACGTCAAGTTGCCTAACTCTAATTTTTCTGAATTTTTTGCCACTTAAGGGCCTGTTTTTTCCATGATGATCCTGCACATACCCATTGGTCTAATTGTGATCTTCCATATGCATCCAACGAGGTAAAGATCTTGAATCTCATGGTAAAGAGAAATTGACCAATCACAAAAATCTATAATCTCAATTTGTAGATGATGGAATTTGACATCTAAGCTCATTTTGATCTTTGATTCATATAGGGAGTTAAAGTATACAACATAATTGGGAAATTTTATTTGAGAAGTTCATGGTCCATTGTTATTTATTTTCTTCACCATCCTATCTCTCACCCAATATCGAACACTCAGTTCCTCTATACGAAGGAGGACATTGGGTGAAAGATATGGGTGATACTTTGACAACCAATTGTATGCCCATGCTATATGGATTTGATCTGACATTTTGCTAATATGCATGAAAATTATTATTGGCTCTTGCATTACTATTAAATAGGAAAATAAATATAATTTCTAAACTAATTTAAAAAATACATAAAGGATAGTGAACATAAAGAAAAAGCATTCTATCAAAGTAACTCACTTTAGATTTAATGAAATTGATAAATATAGACACAATTTCTTGAAGGCTAGTATATTAAGTATATTATTAGAAACTTTTTGGAAATACATATTAAAGAATAAAGTGAAACACAAAAATGACCATTAGAACACATATCTAGGAATTCATTTTACATTAACCATATAAAAATGATGCAAAGTTACATGATCTTTATTTAGCAAACATGCATGTTGAAAAGAGATTAAAAACATTTCAAATGTAAGTTATATTGGAAATTGAATTTGATAGAGCAAAAAATTCCCAAGAAATACCAATTTCATAGACACCTTCAGAAACGAGAGAAGTCGACGCTCTTTCATTGAAGAGAAAAATATGTTGAATATGAGATGAATATATTATACAATGTACAACCTTTTAAAGGCATGAAAATGCATAGACAGGTGAGAAACTTCCTAGCATGGGAAAAAATATCTGGGAGTAACTAAATGTAAAAATTAATATAAGCCCAAGTAAAATTAAGCAAGTAAGTATAATTTACTCTAACACCCCCCCTTAAGTGCAACTTAGGGAGAATGAGTGAAGATGCAATATGTAGTATGGGTCCCAGCTGTAGAGATTGAAAATATATAGATTGATATCGCACACTCTATCCTGATCCACTAACATTGTTTCATCCTGAATCATCCCTCGGTCTAACCATTTAATCAAATCTCCTTATCTGATTAAATTCATCAATATTCCTCTCTTAATTAAATAAATCACTTTATCTAATTAAGTCACCTCTTCTCAATAATTAAATTAATCATCTTGATCTAATTATCTGATTTAATTAAATAATCAATTTTATTTGATTAAATCTCTTAAGTCTATCTATTAAATTAAAGAAATTAAACCTTATTTAATTTAATCTAACATCAGCTCATTTTAATTAAATAAATCAAAATATTTATTTGATTAATATCTTATCACATTCTTCTCATTATTTGAGTTAAATAAATCCTAAAATCTAAGTCAAATAAGTTGCATCATCTAATCTCCTATTAAATTAATTGACCCTTGATTAATTTAATCTCGTATCATGTCCCATCCTCTAGATTTTGCAACTTGCACATGAAAATAGATTTAATTGATTTATTCAATCTCTATTTTCCTCACAAGGCATCTTTGAAGGAATATTCCCAAATTTGAATTCAAAAATGTGAGTTGACATGTCCTTCCAACAAGGCAATAAATCCACCTTACATGTCCTTTGCCTTGAGCCAAGTGGCATTTAATGCTTTCTTTCTTCCCCCCTTTCAAGTCATTTCAACAAATTTGAAATTCAAATTTATGCATTTATTGGCGCAATCCTCAAAACTTGCACAACCTTCATCCTCTCACATGTTGACAAGTGGTATCATATCATTGGATGAATGTTAGTCCCACATTGCTCAAATTTGGACATTCATCCATCTTAGAATTCTATAAATAAACGGCTCATATCCTCATTTATCCATCCACAATCCAAACAAAGTTACCATGCTCAAATATCTCTTAAATTATATCCATTATCATTGAGTCATAGCTAGGTTTTGCAGATTTTTGGCTTCGAGTTCTCATCTTTCATCAAAGTGGATCAATATCATCTTCAACATATCAAGATTTCATCATAGGAATTGGGAAAGGGCCAATTTTCACATCAAATTGGCACCAATTCCCCCATGGGATCAAGAGTTTGCTTGCTTAATCAGGATTCAATCTTTATTTTGCTATTTCATTGTGTTTTTCATTATTTTTTTCCTAATTTGAGCTATGTTAATGGATTTCATGGGGAATCATTGTTTTAGCTTGCAATTCCTTGTTTAACTTGTTTACTCATGTTGTTTTATAGGTATTTGGATTAGGGGTTCGCACATTTGGCGCTAGAAGGAGGGCAACATACCATTATTTCTAACATTTTCTTGAAATTTTTGCATTTTTCTTCACACATAGGAAATTCCAATGCGGGCTCGTCAGCGTCATTGTTTTGGCACCATGAGCTCGTCAGCGTCATTGTTTTGACACCGGGGGCTCGTCAGCGTCGCTATATGGCACCGCTCAAAACACAAACTGCGCCGCTAGACTCGTCCCGCCAAGATTTTTGAATTTTAAACTCCGCCGCTGGACTCACTAACCTGCAGACAATTTCAAAAAATATCAAAAAATGACGCTGGACACAAACTACGATGCTGGTAAAAAATTGTGATGCAACCGAGCTCTCTGTCCTGACACAGAGTGCCGCTGACTAGTAAGCGGCGCTATGAGGGCACCGCTGGGAGAACAAACTGCAACGCCTTCACGAGTTGCGACGCTAGGAGATAGTCAAAAGGGAAAATTTGATTTTTAGCACGTGCTTTTGATTTATGATTAATTTATGTTCTATTTTCTATTTTTTAGCTTCTGTATTTTCCAGAATCTGACTAGTTGTTTTTTCTCACTTGTAGGTTGAAAATCGAAAGCAAGGGAAGAAGGAGCATGGTGATGATATTTCGTTCAACCAAAGTGTTTTTAAACACTTTAGTGTTTTTTTAACACTTCTTTAAGAATTTGTTATCTTCTCCCTCTTAGGACACTAATTTTTGTTTGGGCTTAAAAAGAACCTTTTCCATTTTTTACAAAGGCTAAAACGAACTTTAGGATCAACAACTTACTAGATTTTGTTTATTGGGTTAACAAATGAACAAAATTTCTTTCATTTGTGATTTGGTGCTCTAAAATGAATTCACATTTTGCTTTGAGGATCTAAAAAGAACAAGTACAAACATTATTTTCCGTGAGGGCTTACTTAGACTAAAGCCATTGGAAAAGGACGTTGCGCTTCTCTCGTGCTTCATAGCGATCTTGAGAATTGAAAGGCCTTTTTCATGATTTTAGGTTGAGACAAATCAATCACCTACACACTTCGATTTGGGTTTAAAATTGAACAACATCTTGTGCGAGTGTGAGTGGGGGCATTGTTGCGTATATTCTCTCTCCTTGTTGCCAACAAGGATTGATCGAGTTACAAATAGTGTTCTTCATTTGTTTTTGTTTATCCTAGAGGGCCTGCCTTGGAGAAAAAGTACTCACCTAAGGGAACGACTCAACTGGTAACACTCTAAAGCCAAGATTATTTCCAATCGGGATATAAATGTGGATATTGGAAGAAACGCCAATATCACGCGGTTGATTCTGACAAGATGGATCCGAAAGGGGACTCTTGCCGTATGGGTCAATCTCCACGAACGGAAAGTTTGAAAGAGAACTCTTTTTTTGTAGTGACCAATTGATCCATTTAGTGAGTTTATCAAAGTGGTGCATTGGAACTTAGATTCCAAGAAGTTACTTGCCATGTCCGATCTTGGTTAAAGTATAGAGGTTAAGACTTCATTCTTAACATACCTTTATACTCTTTCCTTGGTTGCATGTAAAATCATCTCTTCTATGAAGGGCATGATGCAAGCCCACCAAGAAAAATGTACCAATTGAGCTAGGATGTTATATTGCTTGTGAGTCAGTTTGAAAACACAGTGCTTTAATCGAAAACATTGAAAACCAACATTCAACATGAGCATCAAATATCAAACCCTTTAGGAGAAGCAAATATCATTGAACAAATTCACATGTTATTTCTTTCCCTTGGTATTTTATCCTTAGAGGCTTCTAAGCATTTGGATTTCATCTCAATTTTCTCCTACTAAAGTCAACTTTAGGAAACCTTTGCCTTGATTTCCTCGATTTCTGCATAATACATTTTTGTGGGATGAAAGAAAATTAGGACATTGGACAATCAGTTGAAAACCTAATCAAGAAGTGTTTGTGATAAAAAGAATCCATTAAGCATCAATTGGACCCCACACATGTGCTTGATATCTATTGGTCATATGGTTTTTATGCAAACATTGATCTTTTGATTTTGAATTACTTTTAGAGAAAGGCATGTTCTTCACTATCTTGGCCTAGTAAACAAGTCCTTCCTAGGTTCATTTAGGATCAAATTCAAACACTTCATCCATCCAAAAATTTATCATCTCCATCCCAAGACAACTTTAGAGCTTTGAAAACATCATTCTAGACTTGGGTAGATCATCAAAATCAAAATCACCTTGTTTAGTTAGGAGTATGGGAATCCATCATTTCTCATACCTCTAATTAAATCAAAAATCCTTTGAGAAAATTCATCCAAAGATCACATTCAACATCTTAGGTTTTACAAGTTCATTATCCAAATCAAACCAATCAAAATCAAACCCTAAGTCTAGCATTGATCCAAAGTTCCTAAATGTTCGACACCCATATCATTCACCCCTTTTCATCTCGTCATTGGTCCTAAACACCTTATAGGTCACTTTTGCAATAAGTGGAGAACATGGAATACAAACTTGATCCATACATCATGAGTAATCCAAATCAATTGAAATTTCAAAGCCTTACAATGCCGATTGATTATCGACACTCACACTTATACAATCCATACATGGGATCATTACCTTCTACAAATTTCAATGGCACAACAAGTGTGAGTATGCCCAAATCAAAGATTGGAACACCTTTCCCGATGGTAGATCTAAATCCAAAACTACAAGTCTATCCACCAAACAATCAATGCATGAGCCTTCAAACAAACAATGTCATCCCACCAAGTCCCTACATGCCAAATGAGAATGTACCAAATACAAGTTTTCGAAACATGAATCCGGAAAACTTTGGGATAAATATAGTTGCAAATCATACGAATATTGTTCAAAATCCAAACAAGATGTTAACGACTCCAAGTCAAGGCAATGTGATTCCCAACATCAACAATGTTCAATTTCAACCTATCATTCCAAATCTGAGTGTCATCCCAAATCAAAAAATTGTCCAAAATCAATCACAAGTATGCATCCCAAATCTGCTTGAACAAAAGCCAAATCAACTATATCAAGGGAGTCAAGATCAAAATCAAGAACAAATTTGGTGAGATCAAATTGCTACACTTACCAAAATAGTTGAGTCATTACGCCAAGAGACATCTCCACCACCATTACCCATATCAACATCATTCCTTGGTTTAGGGCTTCCCCCTTTACCTAGCACCAATCACTCCATCCAAATCAATCCACTTAACACCAATCAAGCCATCACATCAAATCCATTGAATATACCATCGATATCACACCAACAGATGGTATTCAATCAAGCAACAATGTTGATCCCAACAAATCAAAACACGGTCTCCCAAGGGCCTATCACCTCAATCACTCCAACCACCACTCTCACACCCATCATATCTCAACCCCTCACTACCATGATCGCTCCAAGTGTGTCTCAACCACTTGTCACTACATCCAACACGATTCCAAATACACCACCACTACCACCAAAACCAAACTCAACAAGACAATATAACATTGCGCTAAAAGCTCACCAGGCCTACCAAAAGGCCATCCAACAATATCTAGCCACACAACAAGCAATACAAGCTCAACAAGTGCAACAAGCCTCTCAAGCTACCCAACAAACACAAGCACAA
The DNA here is from genome assembly GCA_007258455.2 of Sequoia sempervirens. Classification (NCBI taxonomy): domain Eukaryota; kingdom Viridiplantae; phylum Streptophyta; class Pinopsida; order Cupressales; family Cupressaceae; genus Sequoia; species Sequoia sempervirens. Next base: position 100,322,193 of record VDFB02000363.1, on the reverse strand, counting down.
ACATGAAAAATGATAATTATTGGGGATACTGATGAACATTCAACCACTGGTGATAGCATTGACAATCTCCCCACCACAATTGCTGAAAGCATTGATCAAGATCTATCCATCAAAGATCACATTGAAGTTGTGTCTACTCCATCCAATGATCAAATCAACATATGTCAAAAGTCACTTTTCAATCATGATCAAAATCCACCAAAAATACTCGACCATGATCCAATTCAAGAAATGTCAACATCATTTGACCCTTTGGTTGAAGACATTGGAAATCCCTCCACCACAATTTTTGAGAACCATGATCAAGATCTCTCCATCGATGAGCACCTTGAAGATGTTTCCACCCCATCTGATGATCAACTCACCATACATCAAGAGCCACTTTTTAGTGATCTATTTCAAGGAGTGTTAGGATTATTTGATCCTATTGACATAATACACGATCCATTGACCAATGATCATATTGAAAATGTCCCTACATTGCCTTATGAGCTAGAGGACATATCTCAAGAATTTATTCCAAAGCATGATCAAAATCCTTCACCAAAGTCTAGCAATGGTTCTTTCCAAGACATATTGACATCCTTCAACCTCATGGCTACAGATACTGAAGAAATCCTCAACTCAACACTTGATCCAAATTCACTCAAAGATCAAGAGGATATTGAGCCGCTTCCCATTCCTAATGATGACATCCAAGAACCCTTTGTAAGCAATCCATCCTTTGAAACTGATCCATGTCAAGAACTTAATCCAAAGCATGACGAAAGCAACTCTGAAATCATTCAAGAATTTGTATCTCCAAGATACTACAATAATCTAATGGAAACTCTCTTATCTATGCAAGATGATCATATCCATGTAGCACATACTCCTCCATCTACCCATGAGATGCTTTCTATGGATGGACACGTAGAGGATCTTCATCTAGAACAAGATTTTGTTACACAAAAAGGGTAGATTATTAACTCCTACAATCAAATTGAGTTATCAACATCAGGATCAGATATATCCCGAATTCAGACTGAGGACATAAGGTATGCAGATATCCAATATTATCCGCTCAAAGAAACAAGTTAGATAGAAAAATATAATTCAGAGTTAGCAGAGCGAAAAATTGAAACAATGTCATCTACAGTGGTCATTTGTCAGAGCATGTTTACTGAACAAGACATCTCAGAATAGGAAGAATCAAAGCATGAAGGTACTACTTCCACAATACTGGGGGCAACTATGTCTCAAGAAAATGTCAACATAAGGAGCACAAAGAATCCTTATGATGAAACTGATGCCAATACTACAACCAACCACGTCATGAATCTTCATCCACCCATCACCACATCCATGAATTGGGACCAATGTCAAATGAAAGATTTGAATCAAAGCACAAAGGATGTTATCAAAGCAAAAGAAGATAAGAAGCATATCAGACAAATCAAATACACATGGATACCAAAGAATACAAGGAAAGATTATCCCTATCAAACTCCATCAGTCAAAGAAACTATGGGGAAAAATAAAAAAGGGAAAAGTATCCATCAAACATGTCCACAAAAGAAAAAACAGGCTTTTCAAGCAACGTACAAAGTGTATCAAGTAGTTGGTCGTAATTCCATGCACACTTTCATATCCACCCATCATTGCTCATCTTCCCAAGTTTGGAAATTCAAAGGTTCCAAACTGTCAACCAATCCATCTCTTGTCCCTAAACACACTTTGTCCACGCCTCCATGCATAATATCCAATTGTCACATTGACCATGTATTGGCAACGACCCTTCATCATAAGGATTATGAAGGCACTTTATTGCGATGTATGCACAAAGACAGAGTTAACCCCGATATCAATAAAGCAGATCAAGAATCCCAAAAGTTGCATTCAAGTGCACATACTCTAGCAAAGTAGCTTCTTCAAGCAGGATATCGATGGCACATTATGACAGGGGCATCTACATCAGCAACACCTTGTGATTCAACATGAGTTTAAAATCTTTTCAGAAAAACCAAAAAAATCAAAAAATATGAAAATCCAAAAAAATCAGAAAAAGGATTGAAAACAGTAAAGATAAAAATCGTCCTCTAGTAAAAACCACAAGAGCGGCACTTTGGATAGATACCGTGATGAAAACCTGGCAAACAAGCGTCATGTGTAGAATCGAGCATCTACGTGCGCCACTTCAGGTGAAAGCATCTCATCCCATCCATAATAAATCCAACATTCCATCCATCTCATCCATAATAAATCCATTCATCTATGAACCATTTATCCAGTCCATTTTCATCCATATGCATCCATAGTCCAAGTTATCTTGATCTTGATGAAAGTTTGGGGCACACTTTATGCTTGCTTATGGTAAACATCTTGACATGGGTCATTTTCACTGATCTTATCCTATCCAACATTATCTGAGCTATGAAGCATTATCCAAATGAAGCATTCCTTTATCTGAACACTATATCTTATCACAAGATAATCCATATCCATCCATCCAAACGCCTATCCAAGCATTCATCCATGGCATTCCATACATTGCTAGATATGGGGGCAGATATGTACATCTTGCTTCGAGAATAAATCTTGATCTATATCCTCCAACTTATGAGGTGATCCGAACATTGGCAAACATGAAATCAAATTGGTCAAGCATTTGTGATCTAAAATCCAAATCACTAGCCCATGGCATATTTTGACAATCTGAAGACATTCCTTATCAGTCTTCATCTTTCGTCGAACATCAATCCAAATAATCAATATCAGTCACATCTAACACACCCTCCAAATGTCACATCAAATCATTTGAGCAACTTTTGTTCCAAAATCAAGCTTCATCAAACATGATCAATCAAATCCAATGAAAAAAATCATCATATCATTGTGTTGCTTAACACTATCCTTGCATTGTTGTGCATCCTCAACAATGTTATCATCATCAATTTTCATCAATCAATCCTTGCATTGTTGTGCACCCTCAACAATGTTATCATCATCAATCCCATCAACATCTCAATCCTTGTGTTTCTCAACACTATCCTTGCATTGTTGTGTATCCTCAACAATATTATCATCATCAATCTATCATCATCTTGGGATATCCATCCGAATCCTTTTGTTTCTTAACACTATCCTTGCATTGTTGTGCATCCTCAACAATGTTATCATCATCAATCCTGATCAATCAATCCTTGCATTGTTGTGTATCCTCAACAATGTTACCATCATCATCAATCCATCAATTCGATCAGCCAACCCTAGCTTGGTTTTTAGCAAAATCCCAAACAGAGCACTGGTATCATCACACAGAAAATCCAAAAACATCATAAAATCAGAAAATCCAAAAACATTCAAAACATCAAAAAATCCAAAAACACTCAAAAAAATAGAAAACATCAAAAACATGATATCTGAACTACATTGTCTCTGAGCTTAACGTAGGCAAGGCTAATCTTTGATCAGCCCCCCGACATCAAAATCCAAAACATTAAAAAAAACACAAACCAAAAACATTCAAAACATCAAAATCCAAAACATTCAAAAACAAAAAATCCAAAACATTCATAAAAATCTCACAAATCCAAAACATTTGAAAAATCAAAAGTCAAAAAATTGTAAAATCTAAAAAAACACCAAAAACATCCTCAAAACATTCCAAAAACATCAAAAGCATCCAAATATTTGAAAAAAAAATCCATCCATCTCATCTCAATTTCACTCAAATAATCAATCATCCATAATAAACTGATTGTCACCCTCATCCTTTGGCAACACAAACAAAAACAATCACAACAATCAACAAAATCAAGCTTCAATCATAAAATCAAAAGCAAACAACAAATCTTTAAAACAAAATCAAAGTCTTGATCATTTTCAAACATGTCAATCAACTTTATATCAAAATCCTATCAATCAACTTATCAACCCATCATCATCCTATACAATGCATGTCCTAGGATATATCGTTCCAACAATGGGCATCATTTTGGATATCACCTTGGATTCTTATCCTATCAAAACACATCCCTTTGGATGAAGGTATGAAGAACATTGGCTTGTTTGTGTACTTGATCTTTTCTTTTGGTTTATCTTATTGTGCTCATTCCAAGGACCTCTCAATGATGTCCCCAACGAAGGGATTTAGAGAGATAGGAATAGGGCAATGATCATTATCTTTTTATCTGTTGTGCTTGTTGAACGTTCTTGTAATATAACTTGGCGAATACTTGCTTTGTTAGGTATGTCCTAGCAAGGTTTCTGTATGTCAGGTGTGAACAAGAATACTCCTATCTGTTTGTTGAGTCAAAGTTCATCACACTAGGTGCAACGCCATCTTGGTTCTTTATACCCTGATGCATCGTGCCTACGTGTGTTATCAAACATAAGGTAATTGGCCCTTTGAAAATCCCAACTCTTTGGCAAGAAATCATCATCATCTCATGTCTTGTTGGAATCTCTTATTTTCTTCTATCTCTTGCTTTTCGCGCTAACATGGCACCATGACAATTAATCATAATCATCATTAATGCATCCATCCTGCATCCAAAAACCATACTGCATAATGAATATCATATCATATAGAAAGCATTAATCATACCACATGCATTCATCCCCATCATTGCATAATATAGATTGGTTTTTCTAAACATCTCATAAACCATACATTTATCATCTATTTTCATAATCATCCAAGCATCATCATATCAAATCATGTGCATCCATATCATCCATGCATCATCATATCATCCATTACATATAAACATCATAATCATCTCATCATCAATAATGTCACTATCATGGTACAAATCATGATCAAGTGGGTGTAATATATCAAAATAGGCATTAAGCTACCCATGGCTGATGACTATCTACATCATCAAATCTGTCTACATCAAACATACGAGTTGATCTGATCTTGAACCTCTTTGTCGAGAGATCGACCCTCAAATCAAACCTCTTCACCCAATCTCTCGAGGGGGCAGTATACCAGCACAATTCTTCTCGCTGGGGCAGCAGTCGGGCATAATAAAATCAGAGAATTTTGAACTTTGATCTCAGCAAGATTATTCTTTGAACAAACGCAACAAGTGCATCGCTTCAAAGAGGGGCAAAATGTAGACATCGAAAATATACAGATTGATATCGCACACTTGATCCTGATCCACTAACATCATTTCATCCTAAATCATCCCTCGGTCTAACCATGTAATCAAATCTCCTTATCTGATTAAATTCATCAATATTCCTCTCTTAATTAAATAAATCACTTTATCTAAGGGTATGTGCAGGATCATGGTATGCCAAACAAGCCCTTAAGTGGCAATGAAAATTCAAAACAATTAGAGTTAGGCAACTTGAAGTAAAATTTTGAAAAAGTTATCTATATTATTTCAAAAACATGTAAGAATAGATTCTGTGGGAAATTGAATGTAGTTTCTAAACTACTAGGTTTATTTTTATTTTTTTAAAATCTATTTGGTGAAA